>QNUK01000128.1:927500-1200000 GCA_013621035.1 Clarias magur | reverse complement strand
TGTGTGTGTGTGTGTGTGTGTGTGTGTGTGTGTGTGTGTATGTGTGTGTTTTTACCAATTCATAAGAACCAACCTGGACCAAAAGTCCGCACAAAGCTAGTATAATATCACATGTCCTCACAATCACCTGGTCCTCACTAAAATCTATATGTTTGTTTACTTTATAACTGTTATTAAACAAAAAAACAAAAACATGGTTTCTATTTCTGGTTCCTGAGCTTAAGGTTAAGGTTAGTGTTAGTGTTGGCTGTTATATTGTCAGAGCAAGGTCCTAACAAAGCTAGAACAATGAGCACGTGTGTGAGACACCAGGTGTGTATTTAAGTGCGAATGTGTGTTTTAGAGATAGAGGGGGCAGGAGGTCTCTGTCTGAGCTTTGACTTTAGGTGACAGATGTTAGCAGGTGTGGAAAATCAATCCTACTAAAGACTAAACAAACAGCCTTGCATCGTGTGTAGCGGCTGTTCAGGATTCAGTGACCCTGGCGACTTTCTTATTCTGTTTAATAATATTAATAATAACAATAATAACAATAATAACAATAACAACAATAATAATAATAATAATAATAATAATAATAATAAGGGTGAACAATTGATAAAAATAAACACCTTGCGATTATTTTTTAACACATATTGCAATTTAAACTGTGATAGGCAACTATTAGATGTACTGTTATGTATTTAAATGTTTTTATCTAGGCCATAAGCAAATAATGACAAACATGATCTCATTAAGAGGATATTTAACAACATTTATTTATCATGAACAGAATTTTAAAAAAGTATTTAAATAATTGCACAGTACAATATTGTAATTTTATGCAATTTAAGTACAGTGTTATAATAATAACAACAATAATAATAATAATAATTATTATTATTATTATCATCGTTATTACAAAGTGCCGATTCAACTGTTTCTGATGTCCTTGTGCCCATTTTTACAGACAGCAGTGTGTCTTATAGTGTTACTAACTCCATAAACGTGTCTTTTTGAAATACTGAACCAAACAGTTCGAGTCAGGATGTGCAGTTTGTGTAATGCCGAAAGCTTAGAGCACATATAATGTCCCGGATGATGGACAGACTCGGGTGGGTGTTGAAGTACACTACCAGTCAAGAGTTTGGACACTCCTTCTAATTCCATGGCCTTTCTTGAGTTTTAGTTCTTTCTACATTGTAAAACAATACTGATGGCATCCAAAATATGCTGGAACAGTTTTGAGATATTGAGATGTGTCTGCTACATACTGTATGATCCGTAAAGCCCTGATGACGGCGCTAATCTGAGGTGCTGTTTGTTAATTGGTGATTTCTAAGGCTGGTAACTCTAAATGAAGTTTTTGGTCTTGCTTTCCTGGGAAGGTCTTTATGAGAGACAGTTTCATCGTGGAGCTTGATGTGTTTTGCAAACGCACTTGACACAATACTGTTCTTGCAGGAACTTTTCCAGAACATCTGACCTTCATGTCTTCAAATAATAACAGACTGTTGTTGTTGTTGTTCCATAATAACCTAATGCCGTATGTGTTATTTCATAGTATTGAATAAAGAAATCCAAAAATTTTGACTGGTACTTGAACTTTTTTAGGAAGTTTTACCAAAACGGAACACACACAAAAAAAAAGTTTACCATTTTACCAAAACGGAACACAACTGTAAATGTTACTTTATACTGGATGATCTGTGATACACAGTGTCTAAGGAAGTATTCGGTGCTGCTGGGTGTGTCCGTACGCAGCTCCTGATTTATATGTAGCTCGTTGCTTTGTGCACGTCTCCGCTACCTCCTGTGCCAAGTTTAAACCCGGCCTAATTGGCCGCTCGTGTAAAGCCAGAGCTCTAATGCTGTCTGAGATGGATACATGCCCAAGGACACACCAGACATGGCGCATCCAGAGACAGGTAATGACACTTCCGTTTTTAATATAGACAGCCAGTTCTTTGGAACTGAATTACTCACCATGGGAAAGTAAAGCAGTTGTTAATCCAAGGGCTGTGTGATTTCAGACGCATTAATAATGTAAAAGTGTCACATCCGTTAAACTCACTTATGTATATAGAGATAGAGGCGCCGCACATTTTTCCTGGATACAGATCTACAGTATTAATGCTTTGCATTCAATTAAAAGGGAGTTTCAAAAAAATAAAAACTGTAACAATAGAAAATACATGCAACAGATTCTACAATAGTCTGATTCTTTTCATTCCAAAACTGATTCATTCCAAAACTCAGGCATTACAATATTTAAAAATAATATATAAATAAATGTTTGTTAAAAATATATATGAAAAACTGCAAGGATGTGCAATAAGTTATTATTATCGTTGTTAATATTATTGACTATTGTTGTCTCATAGCAAGCGCAAACAATTGGCTGGTCATAAAATATACACCACACGTTCATGAGCAAGTCGTTTCCATCAGCAGTGAAAAGCATCCAAATAATGTGTTCGAAAAAAAATCCGCTTTCCTGAGAAACCCGTGCTTTCCTAATAAGGCCAAAAGATGTTACGCTCAAAATCTGTGTGAGACTGTTTGTCTTTTGCTCTTTCTCTACCCGCTGTCCTTTACATCAGAAGAGCTGGAATGCTGTGATTTACCCACTTTGGTGCGTTTAATGGCAGAATGTGCCTCTTCTTCCAGTGATTTTCCTGTGCTAACACTGAGCCTGTCAATGACAGGCTTTTAAAGAAGAAAGATTGAAGCCGTTCGATTGTAAGCTACATTAAATTGTAGAGTCCAAAAAAGATAGAAAGAAAGAAAGAAAGAAAAAGTTCATACCACAGAGCTGTTGAAAAGTTTTGACTGGTCAAATGGTGCAGATTAATCTGTATAAGTATCTGTACAAGGCTGGTTTTGTCTGGACATCGGTCAGAGCTCGCTCTTTTAATGATATCATTTGCATTTCGATAATTCTGAGGACCTGAAACCAGACTCTGAAAATTTTCTGTTTGTATGTCTGTATGTCTGTATGTCTTTCCAGCCAGATTTTGTCACAGCATCATGCAAAACCGGCTGGACAGAATTGAATGAAACTTTGCCAGTCCTTCAGTATTTGCCTGAAGTTAAACCTTGTACTGCCATAAATAAAATCAAAATGTTGAGTGGAGCTATGAGCAGTTTTGGACCAGTACAGTACTTTTTCCTTTTCAAGGTGGGCGTGGTTATGCGCATCACTCAGTCAGAGCCGATAGTTTACCATGTATAGATAAAGAAACAACAATAACGCACCTACAACCTGCCACGATCCTCACGAAACACAAATACATTCCATTTCCAATCTGTAAAATCTCTCCCATCAGCCCTCACTTCAGACCTCCATCCACTGGGTCACTGGCTGAGCAAGAGTCAGTGACTGGCTCAGCATTTTGTATATACAGTAGTAAAGCATCGAACCAGTCATAGATGAGAATGAATGCTTGCAACCAGTCATAACATAGCAGGCAGGATTAATCGATAGAGAAGAGACGCCTAACCTACTGTAAGGAAGAGGATTAGGGCCACCATTAAAAATATATATCGGCGCCGAGCCTTGCACCATCAGGGTCCGGGTTCGAGTCCCATCTTGGGGCCTGTGTGCATGCAGTTGGCATGTTCTCCGCATGCTTGGTGGGTTTCCTCCCACAGTGCAGACATGCAGATTAGGCATTGTCTAATAACTGTGAGAATGAGCATGTGGATTCCTTAAAATAAAATAGGAATAAATACAACGGCCACCACTGGCCTCCACGATCTCTAGTTGGACTACAGAGTTTCTTGGACGAATGGATGGCTTAAAAATATGTACAGTATATATTTGAGTTCTTACTTTCTAAGAGGTTTCTCGCCTACCCTAACCCGAGTTCTCATCTCATTTTAAGTTCTCAAATAAATTAATATTTTCTTAAAAAAGTGAGAATTCTGAGGGGAAAAAAAAGTCAGAACACAACTTTTTTTTTTTTTTTTACCGTGGCACATATAAAAAAGTTATATTCTGATTAACTACACATACTGTACAAATCTCATCAGATTAATGTCCGTCTATACAATTAAGTTGGAATCTTTAATTTATAGAAATATTATGCGTATACTGTAATTGCAGCTGATGAATATAAACCACATATTAATGCTGTTGCTCAAACCCTCTTGAAATAAAACACTTGAGGTTGATAACAGTATCTCTGATTCATGTCAGGCCATGTTACACCATCCTTCCAGCACCCCACGACGGGTTTTACACCTTACACATCACACTACATTCAACTTAAATCCCTCCAGTAGAGAATTTAGCTCACTGTTCCATTATTGCATGTCTGTTGAAACCCATCATTTCAATATTGTCTAAAGCCTCTTTCACACTTAACCGAATTATTATTATTAATAGGAAAGTGTTTAAGTGTGATCACAAGTCGAAAGTCGAAATCACAGACAGTGCTCCCGTCTTCGGGGACGAGACCTGACGTAATTCCCGGGAAATTATCAAGAGACATAGATGTGAACAGGAGCTGACACATTACCAGAGAATATGCACTCACACCTTTCGAGGCGGCTGATATTAAAACATTAGTGACAATAAAAGATGCAAAAGTATGAATTTGTGTAAGGGTAAGTGGTGTGAATTTGAGATGAAGCCGGTAATTTGCACTGAGGGCAAAATTCTTCATCGGACGGATGGTAACAAGATGTACAGTAGGTGATAAACAACCTGAAATAACAAGATGTGTTTTGATGGACCTGCAGGGCAAATATGGAGCATTTTAAAACATGTTTTATAAAAAAAAAGTGAGTGCACATGCTCGCTGTTAGGTACTGTAATATTTGTCTTACATTACTTATTAGACAGTGTTAGGCACACAGGTATTTCTCATAAACACCAAAGCTGTGATTTAGATCACGGAAAACTGACCTTTTGGTAAACTCCTTCCAGGATAAATATATTCCTAAACTCAGTTTTGCAGTGTGGACAGGAGAAATGACACAAAACTTCTTAAGCTTAAAAGTTGCTCCTAGTGATGAAATTCTAAGAAAATTCCTAGAATTATGGCATTTTCTTAGAATTTCCGCTTAAATTTAGGATGAAATCTTAGTTAAGATAAAAATGGTTCACAAAATATCTAAGCCCTAAAAACAGCTCCTAAGTTAAAAGTTGTTAAGAGTAGAGAGGAGGACTTTGAAGAGGCTTACGAGTTTCTATAGCAGAGGACGATTGCTTCACATTTTCAAATTCACTATAAGAAATTTAGCCTATAACATAAACTTTGCATGAAGTAGCCTGTAGTCATGATTATACAATTTCATTATATACAAACATTATATTCGATTATCATATAGTCTATTTTCACAAAGAGCACATTTCAAGACCTTTGCAGAGGTCAGAGGTTATTTTTTATCAACCAATCACAGTCCTTGAATTGCTGCATCATCCCTAGCAACGGAGTCAAGTCAAGTCAAGTCAAGTAGGCTTTTATTGTCATTCCAACCATATACAGTTAGTACACAGTGAAACGAAACAACGTTCCCCCAGGACCAGGGTGCTACATACACGTCCCCTCACTAAGATAAAGGTTTTTGTAATTTCCTTACGCAGAGTTGCTCTAAGAGGTTTTCTAAATCACTTTTAGCCTAAGACTCCCAGCTAGGACCTTTTAGGCTAAGATAGGAGCTCTCTGAGAGAATTCTAAGAAGCTTTGTGAATACGGGCCCAGGTGTGTAAGGTGTCTCCTATGTTCATGTCAGGGACCGACATAGTCGTTTACCTTTTTGTCCAGGCTTCTGATTGGACAACCTGGATTTACGGTTAGGAATATATAATCGCCTACTGGTTTGGAAAATGTCTATAAATGGTCGACGTTTCTTTCTTTTTAACAGTGAAGGAAGAAAAATCCTTGTTTTAAAGATCAAAAATAGCTCAATACATTACACCTATGGAGTTTTTCATACTAGAAAGACTAAGAAGAGATTTTATTCCTGGAAGCATATTATGTTAGAAACCATTAAATTTTTTTTTAACATTATACCTAAAAATCACATGGGGTGTTCAAGTCAATCCGGGACTTTTGATTGCGCAGAATGACGGAACACAGTTATGAGAGTAAAAACTCCCCATATGCTATAATATATAATATAATATAATATAATAATATAATATAATATAATATAATATAATATAATATAATATAATATAATATAATATAATATAATATAATAAATTCTACACTAATGCAATTATCCCAGCATCTTCCTAGTGCTTGGAGACCATCAAGGTAGAACGTTTTCTCTGAGTTTACGCCAGAGCTATGATCGATCTGCCTCATTGATGTCTGAAACACTGGCCTCCCAGGAACTCCTTTAATGGTCCAAACATGTGAAAATTTCCCCACAGATGTTGGTGACAAGTTATCAGTTTATTATTCAAAGAGCAGGAGTTCCACTCGCTCCACTTGAATTTTCACAGGATCTTTAAAAACATGTGCACCGTTTAAATGGTTTACGGCGGCTAAGCATCTCATCGCCGTACTGTGCTTGAAGTCTTCTGTAAATGTCAATCGTTCGGTTTGACTTGAATGCGCCTCTTGTGATATTTTGCAGATTTAAGGGATAATGTGCTCCAAAACTTTTAAGTCACTCCACAAAAAAAAAAAAAAAAAAAAAAAAAAAAAGTCACACACATTGGGGTGTAATCATTTCTATAACAAATGTCGGTCATCCAGCGGCGCAGACATAACAGTGTATTTACCAACTTCATTGTTAAAAAAAAAAAAAAAAAAAGGCATTCCGCAAAGAAATTACAGGTCACGGAATATACACCATATTTTCACTGCATAAATGAACAAATACTCAGAACCTCAGAGGTTTTTTTTTTTTAACAATAGTGAAAAAAAAAAAAAAAAAACAGCCAGAGTGGATCCCAGCTCTCATTTTTGTTCGGATTGAGATTTATTCTTCAGCTCAACAATGATGGAACGACCTTTATCTGCTCTCATGTGAAATTCATAGGTTGCTGAAAAGGCTAACAGATGTTTCGCTGGATTTTTTATTAAAGACTAAAGTATCTTAGGTGTGAATGCAAGTCGGAGTTGAAATCAATGGCATTTCTTTCACGTGAATTAACGCTGATAAAACAACAAAAAAAGTGTGAATAATGCAGTGAGTAACTGTACTGCGTTTTGAATGTGTCAGATTTGTGACAGGATGGAATTTGATGAAATTTGTGTTTAGAGGAAGAGCCTGCGCTAAATCTGCACAAAAAAAAAAAAAAAAAACATCTGGAATTTGGAAGCGAATGACTTTAGGATATGCGTAAACAATACCTGTGTTTAGGCGATGTTTTTGCGGAATTGTAAAGGGATAGGCCTGCGGCGAGTAAACACACACGCATACTGGGACAGGGAGAGAAAGCTGGGCCGAGCCGCAGGGGCTCGGGGGATTAGCGAAGTTGATTGTTTTGCCAGTCACCTGATCTTGACATACGGTGAAGGACAGGGAAGTTTCGAGGCCCTTCAGGGTCGCTTGTGTGTTTTGTTGATAACAAGGATTTGGAACGCAGTCGTGAAAATGGCAGATGGTGTTGGGCTTGCGCCTCGGCTCCGAGACTCGAGCCAAGAGACAGAATCCATGAGTGACAGAAAAAGTGTGTGTGTATGTGTGAGAGAGAGAAAGAGAGAGAGAGAGAGAGAGAGAGAGTCAGAATGACTGCATGAAACCGAGATGACTAAGTGAAAGCTTTGGAGGGAATTGTGTTTGTATCAGAGAATGAGAATGTGTATGTGGGAGAGATTGAGTGTGCGCGTATGTGTGTGTGTGTGTGTGTGTGTGTGTGTGTGTGTGTGTGTGTGTGTGAAAGACAAATGACTGTGCGTAAAAGACATGGCTAAGCAAAGGCTTTGGAGGGAAAACGTATTTGTGCGAAAGAAAGAGAATGTCTATGTGAGAAAGCTTGTGTAAGAGTGTGTGTGTGTGTGTGTGTGTGTGTGTGTGTATACACCCCATCTCACACCTCACCCAGTCCTGATTTCAGCATAATGTTGCAGCTCATTATCATTAAACGGATGGTGTTGGCTAAGCGTTCTAAATTAGCGTCCTGTTAATGTGCCGCGGCGAGAACTTCCTCCCTCGATCACGGCTGGGTTTCTCCTCCGAGCTGTCGATCACTCTCAGCCGCTTTAATGCAGTCGCCACGCTCTGATGTGACGTGTCACCGATAGTGAGCAGGACCCACATTTCACTAAAACCACTGAGTGTCTGAATTAAAGAACAGCAGCCCTCAGGCACGCTCTCACTTCTTTGGGGCTTGGAGAGAACTTATCCTTCATGCTCTGCGCAGAGACCCGGATCAATCTTCAACAGCTCGATAGACATTCTTTAGAAGTGTCTCTCCTGAAAAGAGAAGTAATAATAATAGTAATAATAATAAACGATTTCTTTAAGAGCAGCAATCACAAGCTGTGTGTGTGTGTGTGTGTGTGTGTGTGTGTGTGTGTGTGCGTGTGTGTGTTTTTTTGGTGTTTCTTTTTTCTTTAGCCAGCCTTACTAGTACCAATAGATGGATAGATAGATGTAACTGTATTATATATCGTTTTATAGTACACGTACTCAGCAACCAAATGCAGTTTATCATGTTGCGCATAGTAGTGAAAACAACCCAAATATGCAAACATTATTGCCATTGTGGAACTTATAAGGTACAGGTTAAATAAGATATATACTGTATATACTGTATACTGTGTGTGTGTGTATATAGTGCCAGATTATCTGTGTACAGATGTGTGTGTATACATTGTACACTGTATTATACTGTATAAGTGGATAATATATTAAAAAATGACAAAATAATGCAGTTTAAAATAAAAGACTTCAATGTAAATGGTTTAATTGTGTAGACGTTGTGATACAGTGTGATGATTGCGGGAAAGAAATTGGACCTGAACCTGCTGGTTCCGCCGTGAATGTTCTTGTACTTTTTCCTGGATGGAATGACTGCATCCAGTGCTTCAAGATCGATGGTTTCTACTACCTTCTAGTCCTACATTATACGTGAAATTACAAACGTAAAAATACTAACAAAAAAGAAAGAAAGAAAAAAAGCACACGCTTGGTCCCAAGTTTCTGTTTAAGTGTTTGATTTTTTGCCTGTTTTATTTCTTGACCTCATAGATATTGCATGTTCAAAACTTCAACAGTGCTAACATGCACCTTCGGACCTTTATAGATGATGATGATGATGATTATTATTATTTAGGTAAAACGTGAAAGGTTTAATATTGAACCCTCGAACAATTTTTCCCTCTAACAAACGTTTTCAAGCACAGTTGGATCCAAATATTTGCGCATTGACATCATTTTCATAATTTTGCCCCTGTACAATATGGATTTAAAATGAAGCAGTCAAGGCGTGATTGAAGTGTAGACTTTCCGCTTTAATTCAGAGGATTTAACAACAACAAAACAAAAAAAACATTACCAGCCTTGTTCGCCCAATCCGACTATTGTACAGGCTCAAAAATAAACGGACAAATCAACAATTATTAAAATAAGCATTTTTTTTTCATTTATGGATGCAAACAATTTGCAATTCATGACTGCCTACATGAAGTTTGGAACCCATGAACATCCCATGCTGAGTTTCCTGCATCGTAATGCTTTGCCAGGTCTTTACTGCAGCTTCCTTCAGTCGATGCTTGCTTGTGGGTCTTTCTGCTTGCAGTTTTGTCTTCAAGTGAAAAGCCTTCTCTACTGGGTTGAGGTCAGGTTACTCAATCTGCCATTTTGAAAAATGTTCTTTTTTGTCTTTGTTTATTTAACAATACATTTTGTGTCATTATGTGTGTAACCCTTTTTACCATAGGCTCGTGAGTGTAAGGGTTCTGTATGCCGTAATAAAGACAATTCAACCCACCATCTTTTCCCGGTATTAATCAAAATGATAAAAAGGGACATCCCAATGAATTCAAAATTCTCCAAGGGTGCAAGGCTCCAACTTATGAAAGCAACTGGTCTCAGCCCTTCGCCTTGATCTTGGTATAGCATACCACCTAGACCTTCTTGGCTAGTGTCTACATGCAATACATAAGGTAGCTGTGGGTTTGCAAAAACCAACACAGGTGCTCGAGTAAGCATTCGCTTCAGCTCCTCAAAGGCCTGCTCACATTTTTCATCCCACCTTCGATCAAAAGGCTCCGACGGACTTAGATAGGTTTTGTCCAGCTTTACTCTGGACCTCTTTCCAGTTGGGGGATAGCCTGACAGCAATTGGTTCAACGGATATGCCACTTTGGAGTAATCCCTCACAAAGCGTCTATAATAACCACAGAACCCAAGGAACGATCGCAAAGCGGATAACTGGTTGGTCGTGGCCAGGTAAATGACTGCTTTGGTTTTCTTTGGGTCAGTAGATACTCCATCCTGAGAGATAACATGTCCCAAATAAGTCACTGATGGTTGACAAAACTGGAATTTGTCTAACGACAGTTGGAGACCTTCATCTCTCAAGCGATCAAGCACATTTAATAATCATGTTTCATGTTCTTCGAGCATGAAACCAAACAGGATAATATAATCAAGATAGACTAGAACCTCAAGGAGATTCATGTCACCAACAGTCTGTTACATAAGTCGCTGAAAGGTAGCCGGAGCTCCGGATACTCCTTGTGGCATTCTCTCGAACTGATAGAAACCGGCTGGGCAAATGAAAGCAGTTTTCTCCTTGTCAGCTTCATTCATAGGAACTTGGTAAAACTCACTTCGGAGGTCCAAAACACTAAACCATTTGCTGCCATTCAGTCAAGCCAGTGCATCCTCAATTCTTGGCACTGTGTATTGGTCTGGAATAGTGCGTTTGTTTAGCGTTCTAAAGTCTACACACATCCTGATCTTCCCATCACTCTTCCTAACAACAACAATAGGCGAGGCGTAAGGGCTTCTCGACGCTGTAATAATTCCAGCATTCTTCAAATCCCAAAGATGCTGTCTCAGTGCCTCCAAATCAGCTGGTGGAAGTCGACAAGATCTCTCTCGAAAAGGTTTGTTCTCAGTGGTTTTGATGGTGTGGCGGACACTTGTGCAACAGCCTACATCAAATTCATGGGCAGAGAAAACTTTGCTGCGCTTCATCATTTCCTGTACTAATCTTTCCTTCCACTCACTGGGGACTGGTGAGTCACCAAAATTGAAAGAATTGGGATTCAGTGCTTCAACTGATTCTGTGCTAAGCTTTTTACCCACAAGAGGCAAAGGAACCAAAAAAAGGTGAGCAATCGGGGTCCCTCTGGTCAATTTGACTTCTTGGACAGACACATTCCTAACCATAACAGATATTTTCCTGCCTTCCGCAATGGTGACTGCCTGTAACTCTGGCCTCACTAAAAGCTCCTCGGGGAACCTTGTTCCCTCAACAGGCTCATCAGATGAATCTACTAGAACAGCTTGAGTGCATGGCTGTCTCTGAAACTTTGGTACAGCTTCGGATCTGTACAGCAAGGTCACTTGAGAACCAGTGTCAAGTATAGCTTTAGCATATATGCCCTCAATCTGCACTGTTACTGCTGAGCTTGGGCCCACTAAGCCTTCGGGTATAGCATTTCCTGCTCCTTTCACTGATTTGATGCACTTTGTGGAACGTGTCTTTACCACCGGGACACCAGGCCGCTCCTCTACTGGGCCCCATGGTAGTTTCCCGACTTCCTTGAAAGTTTAATAAGGCGCTTGTTGACTTTTTTCAAGTTCTCCTCACCTTCACAATCTCGCTTAAAGTGTCAATCCTCCCCACACCTGTAGCAGAGCACTCCAGGTCTCACTTCCTCAGAATTATCCCTCGGGGAGGGTTCAAATCTCCTATGCCTAGTCTTGGCAGAAATCTCAGGCCATGGACCTCTAGTATCATGCTGAGGTGTAGCTGTGACCGCTTTGAGGTTACTCATTTCAGCTTTCATCACGCTAATATCCTTTCTCATCTGTTCGACTCCAGGATCGACTTTAATTTCAGGAAGAAGATGAGCAACCGGGATTATGGTCCTTGACAACACAGCGCTCTTTATGTCACTCCTACTTTGGAGCACATCCTCTTCCTCCCTAATCTCTCTCAATAACTCATTGAAGGTAGGAGGGTCTCTCAGCTTGTGTGTCATGCGAATACGAAGGGCAATCATATCTTGAGGTAATGCACCCCTCACAATTTGCTCAATACGTAGCCGATTCAGCTCCACCCCTCCCTTCCTAAACATACAGTGTAAAAGTTTACCTAACCTAATGCTGTTTCAAGAGCTTGCATATAGTCACTAGATGTAGCAGTGGGGTTCTGTGTTCTTAATGACCTTACAATGTCAGCAGCAGGACCTTTTAGGCTTTCAACTATCCTCTGCTTCTTTGCCTTATCACTACATAGCCATTCCTCCAATAAATGCATTGTCTGTTCTGCCCAAGCTTCATACTCCTCTTCCCCACTTGGGGGTTTCCGGGAACTCTGTGTATCAGCAGGCACTGCATTACATTTGTCCACTAGGGAACTAATAGCACTAACGCAGTGTTCGTGTCTAAGGGTGAGGGATCAATTAAACCCTTTATATCAGTAATAGTCTTTCCCTCATGCCTGAGGAATGACATCAATTTAGTTTCAAACTTTTCACCCTCAATGGGAGCAGAGAGCACTTGAACAGGCCAAGGACCAGCACTTCCAGGAAGTCCAACACGATCTGGCACAGTTTGCGTAGTTAAATCACAAGACATCTGAATCAACACAAACTGCGTTTTAGAAGCTGTATCTAGGCAGCGGTCAACTATCTTAGTTTTTTCCAATTACCTTAACCCAACTTAGAGCTTCAAGCAAAATATCATCAGTGACATCGTAAACATTTCCCAACACTAGTGCATTTTCAGGAGCTAACTGCACTCTTTTACACCAAGCTTCTATTTCAATGACATCCATTGTGTACGTTTTTTTTTTTTAATAAAAATTACATATATCTAAGCACACTGTGAAAGTGTTATTCTATCAGCACAACTCAACGAATTATCTATACTAAACTATACATAAATCTGCTGTCACACAAAATTTTTCAAACTTAAACATAAAACAATCCCGGACGATGTCCCCAAAATGTAACCCTTTTTACCATAGGCTCGTAAGTGTAAGGGTTCTGTATGCCGTAATAAAGACAAATCAACCCATCATCTTTTCCCGGTATTAATCAAAATGATAAAAAGGGACATCCCAATGAAAAATAAACTGTCTAGGGTAAACTATGATTCTCACTTTATCCAGGGACTAACTAAAACCCAGGGGCACCTAACTCCTAACAACCTAGGGGAGTAAGTTACATAAAGAACCCACCTGTTTAACTTTTAAACTAGATGGGACAAACAACAGACAACATACATTCGTTTTACTCCTGTATTAAGAATCAAAATAATTTAGCAGGATTGTTTTGAAATAAAAATATGTTCTTACACAGATCAGCAAACAAAATAAACAAAAGAGGGTAAATGAATCAAATAACATTACTACACTTTGTTCCAGAATGTTCTTTAGGCAACTTCCAAACGATTTTGTTGGCGCGCTTAATGTTGGAGCTCATGAAGAAACTGTAGGACGTCCATGTTTACATGAATCAAGAACCGCTCTTCCCACTTCACCAGAAACCAAACTTCCAGTCAATCAGCAAATGTTCACTGATTTGCAGCAGCCTTACCCTCCTTTTTCCATCAGCGGCGTCCTTGGACACGAAGCACGCGTTTTCCAGAAAGTTCAGTCCGCGTTCGGCAAAGCTCCGAATTCACACACTCTGGAGCGTATCGCCTCACGAAAAAATTTACAGCGCGTAACAAAAAAATGTCCTTCGCGGTATTAAGAAAAACTACACCAGTGCACTCGTGGAACTTGGACAAATATCCCGCTAGACTCAAACGTGCACTGCTTTTCTGCCCGCCATCTTCTCTCTTCTCTTTTTCCTTGGCTCCGCCCCCTTTAACTCCTCGCGCACCACTCCAGTAGGGAAACTCACAATGTGCATTAGACAAAGTGCATTTAACAGTTTTCATCTCTTTCATAACCCTTAAAGAAAAAAATTGAGAAACAATAGAAATGCCTGATGCAAATCAGGTTGATACATGTGTTTTACAGCATTTGACAGAATCATTTGGGCAGAAAACTTGCTCTATATACTTCAGAATTCGTCTTGCTACTTCTATCAGCAGTCACATCATCAATAAACACCAGTGACCCAGTTCCATTAGCAGCCATGTACTGTTCACACAGACCAGAGCACTGCATCCATTATATATGAAACAAATAATCTGGGCAGGTTTTTGGTTTTCTAGCAAACTAGCAGCTTGACGTAAACTGTCTGCATTTACATTCATGAAGGCGGCGCTTGATTGCGACAATGATACGCCTACCTTCTGGAGTGTCCTTGACTTGGCTAGATGGGGAAGCGAAGGGGAATGAATTGTCCACTTTATAGCCTTTCATGGTCCTACAGGCCTTTTGGAGTTGCCGAGCTCATTGAAGGTCATTCCTTCTTTTTATGAACATACAAAAAATCCTTTGTTTTCTGAAATGTCCTTGTTTTGTCACAATATTTTGGTTAAACCCCTTCAATTAATGCTGAAAGTCTGCACTTCAATTACATGTTGATTACTCATTTTTAAATCAATCGGGATGGAAACGTGAGTGGGAAAACGTGTGCAGGTTGCGTCGCTGTTTTAAATACTTTTAGATCTGATTGTAGACTCCTTTTACAGTTCTGGAAAACCCTTAAACAAGCCGTACAAAAGTCTAACAACCTGAAATTTACTTTGCTACAACCATATCCAAAATCATTCCAAGTTAACCAATTCTACTGGCAAACCAGTTCATCAGAAAAGAGAAAATGTTCTAGGATGCTATAGGTTTGAAAAATAGCACCCTTTCAGAAAGATTTAAAAAGAAAGATTAAACTGTTAAACTTTTGAAGAACCTTTATTTCTTATATTGTTTAAGACAACACTGGAGAGAAAAGAATCTCCATCAACATAAAACATTATTTGTTTTTTTGTTTCCTTACTTCCTAAAAAAAACAAACTCTTACATATTCCCCAACTTAATCCATTTTATAAAGTTTATAAATAACCCAACAACAGCAGGTTTTTCCTATTATAAATGAATCAAAGTAGAATATACCAGCGGTCCTCTAAGGAACCCTTTGCCTAAGACCTTTAAAGTTCAACACTGGCGAAAAAATAGTTTCAACACCCTAAAAGGTTATTTGGTTTGTAATTTTTGCAGAATCTCCTGAAGGTTTTATGTAAAATATTTACAACATAGAGTTTCTTATTATGAAGAGATCTGAAATAGTTCAGAGAAACAGACGCCTTAAACCTTTCAAATCGCTTTGAAGAAACCTTCCTGCGATAGCGGTGTAGCTTAAGCAGGACAATGTGGGAATGTAGGAAAAGTCTTGAATGTTTTAAGCAAAACCCAACAACAACGAGCTTTCCTATTAGACAGGGATCTTAGTTAAACAATTTTAGAAATTTAGACCTGTCCAAATTCTAAAAAAAAATTATTATAACACTAAAGATGAAAGTTTCACACTATCTGGTGTGAAACTTTGGGGAAAGTCCTAAAGGTTCCATCTAGAACCCTCCAACAAAGAGTTTTCCTCTTAGAAAGGGATCCAAGTCTAATCCGTCCATTTTATGTCACTAAGAAGTGTTAAGTATCCAGTAAACTCTTAAAGAGCCATTAAATTACCCTGTTTTTTACGAGTGTGGAACAAATGCAGCACAAACTGAAATGCGCCGGAGCCTAGAACATTACCCATGTAAAGAGTCCTTGAGGGATATTGAAAGATACGTTTAAAGAGCAAGAACCCTTAAACAATAAAAACCCTTCAAAGGACACTTATTTTAATAGTGTTGAAGCTCAGTGCAAGAGAAGCGAAATTAACAACATATAACGTTTTCTTTGATTAGCAGGAAAAGACTTCATTGTTCTAAGCAAAAGCCAACAACAAAATCATTTTGGCGAGTTAGAACCTTTAAAATGTGTTCATTCTGTAAAGCTGCTTTGTTTAAATTCAATTCACTTTAACTCGATTCATTTTATTTGTATAGCATTTTAACAATGATTATTTTATCTTTCCAGTATTGATCAGTGGCGGCTGGTCAATAAGGGGCGCGTTACTTTCACCTGTAATTATTTAACATAATAAGGATTTATTTTAATAATGAAATAAAGTCATTTAGTCACAATATCCAGCTGTATTTCTTAATATAATTTATTTGCAATTAAAAACTATGTAAACTGTACTACGAGTGTCTATGTAGGCACGTACATTTTTGAAAAGCATGTGACCTGAGGCTGAGCTCTGATTGGATCTTTTCAAATCATCCTTGGGGCGTAAGCACTGTGCGCCCTGAACCCTCCCACTTTTGTCCTTAGCGAATCAATATTGTTTTTAAATATTTCGGCTCATGTGATTGGACTGTTCTCAATGAGTCTTTTCCAGCACTTCTTATGGCAAGCGGAGCTGCTGACTGGATGCGATGTGAGTCATGCCTTTATTTTATACTAGTAGTAATGATGCGCAATCACCTGATAAATGCCTATAAAGTATTAAAAGTTTAATTTTTATTTTGTTTGCGCCCCCCCCCCCCCAAATTTTTTGCACCAGCCGCCACTGGTATTGATGCTGTATTACTGTAGCTTTACAGAATCAAAAGAAAATTATGGAAAGGAGTATATGTGTGAGTGAATATGTATGAATCAAAATGATCAGATTGTGTCTATAAAAGCACTATACAAATAAGAATTTAAATAAAAAAATATATATATTTTGAAATTGAAATATACTGAAGCCCTTTCGAGGAAAAAGGTTCAATACTAGAGGTAAACTTTAAGGTAATCTAATAAGCTATTTGATTTTGTCACTATGAGGTAACCCTTAATGCTTTCATGTAGAACCCTACAACAAGTGGTTCCTAATTAGGAAAGGATCCAAGTAGAGACCTTTCTTAAGAAGCTAGGAAGCCTGAAGTATCCAGTAAACGTTTAAAGAGCCATTAAATCACCCTGTCTTTTAAGAGTGTACAGTAAAAACCGAAATGCAACAAAAGCGACTGTAGAACATCACCTATGTAAAGAGTCCTTGAGGAATATTGTTTAAAGTTTGTAGATTAATACACCATGTCTGCACTGCAGATTATGTTCTAAATGCAGACAAATGTCTAAACAGACCTAAGAAGAAAATCGAATAAACTAGAAAGGAAATTAGACAGGAAATAAAAAGGAGGGGGGGGGATAGGTAAATAAACGTAGTTGAGACGTGCAGGCAAACGTGCAGGCAGGAAGACATTGTAATTAGACATCAGCTTTTATTCCTCCGTGCTTTTCTTTCCCCTTTACTGAACGACTAAACAGGTGGGCGTGAATAGATTCTGTAGGTATTGTGTTTTAACGTTTGATGCTCGTTATCGGGTTTTATCAGCCTTGTAATTCACACACACACGCATACACATGTACACACGCACACACACACACACACACACACTTCACAGCAGAAAGGAGGGTTGCGTCTGCCACCACTTTCTGTCAATTGGGTTTTAATTAGTTTGCGAAAAAGGAAGAAAGAAAGAAACAGAATTGGAGAAAATATATTAGTGCAGAAATTAAAAGTCTGAAATTATTGGGGTCTATTAGACTCTAGACAATGAAAAAAAAAACACCTCCTTCAGTTTTTTTCTTAACCATATCAGTGGAAAGAGAGGCCTAAATACCTTTAATACTGTGGTAAATATCATACCGTGGTATGGTACATCACAGGACACACATACACAACAGGCAATTTGGGAACAGCAGTTAGCCTAATCTACTGGTCTTTGGGAGGAAACCCACCAAGCACGGGGAGAACATGCAAACTCCATGCACACAGACCCCGAGGTGGGAATCGAACCCGGACCCTGGAGGTGCAAGGCGACATCGCTAACCACCAAGCAGCCGTGCCGCCCATACACCACGCTAAAAAACTATTCTGAGGTTATTTGTTTACACTGGAGGCTTTCGGGTTTTAATGTTTGCCTTTTAAATGCATGACATGTACTTCCTTGGAAAAAAAATAATAAAAAAATTTAGTATTTTTTGCTTTCCTTGATTGTGCCTTCCAGGGAACCAATATTAAGTTTAAGACCAAGAGAAATACCGAAACAACAAGCTCAACATATCCTAAGCAGTGCTGATGAATAGCGTGAAATCTTTGGTGTATAAAAACACCACATTTTTTTTTTATCAGTTTGTTGTTCCGGTCTTAGTAAACAGCATGCCGCCTGTTGGGATGAGAATCTTCTCTCTTCCGACAACCCAACAACATCAAATTTTAAAAAATATTTTTCATTTTCATTATACTCTTTCTCTTGTCATTGACTTTGCTATTGCAGTTTCTGCCGCCGCGTGCAGATAATGGATGGACGCAACCAAGTCTCACACAGGGGAGAGGGATAAGGGGGGGGGGGTAGTGGGGGGGTGTTATTCTTCGGTTGGCGATTATATCGAGAAATGGAATCGAGAAAGCCAACCATTTAATCATGTTTAATTACAGTTAGTAATTAAAATTAATCCTTATGACTCATTAAACACTAGAATATACTTACATTGAATGAAAAGGAGATTGTGTCGAAAATGTCATTTATTTTATTGCAATAAGCAATACAAAATAAAAGCAAATGAAGGTTTTTGTTTGACTCACTACAATAAAGTGCTTTACTACTGGCAACAGAAACACAGTAAAAGTGGAAATCTTTTAGGAAACTAAAAGCCTTAATCATGCAGTGAACCCTTGAAAAATTGAACGGTTCTTTGTTTTGTTTGTCCGTCACTCTGGGGAACTTTTCCTCCAGCGCTGGCGTTTAACACTCGATATAAAGGCAGAACTGACGCTAACATTAGAAATCAAGGTTCCTCGAAGGGTTTTTATATCTTTAAAGGCTTCTATCTCTGTGAAGCCATTCTATATATATATATATATTTCATTTAATTCAACCTGATAGAGCTCTACACTAGAGTGTTTTTCTATAGGAAATGGATTCGAGTCGAGCTCAGAGGCGTCAATTATCCAGTGAACATTTAACATAGCTTTGAAGATTTCTTCCACTCCACAGCTGGAGAAACGAGCTCTAACTGAACTAATTCCCAGTTAACACTACAGTAGATGTCAGGTGAATGTATAAATGTGGGACATTTCTCTTCGGCTTGATCTTAGACGTGACCTGTTATAATGTTAAAAAGTAGTTTACTTAAGTAGTTACTGGTAGGGGCGGATCTACCGGGGTGGCACGGGGTGGCAGAAAAAGCCTTGCCACCTCATTTGCCACCCCAGCACTAGTGTCCTAGTGTTCTAAAAATAAAAGAGTTTTTTAAATTTATCTGATGTTCCAAAAAATAGAGGATTTCGAGACTAATCCTTCATAAAAGGCATTTCATTTTCAGCGAGAAAAAAACAAACCAAAAGGATGCAGATGCAACCAATGTCAGGATGAAAATATCAGGTTCAAGTCAATCACACATCAGCCTTTATTTCATTTTTATAGGACAATGTAAAAATGTGCACCCTAGTGTATACACCGAATAAGAATAGTGTTCCTTAAATCCACAAAAACCATGCAAAGATGCTTGCTTCAGTGTTGCCACCCCTCATAATTTTAACGCCACCCCCTTGCCACCCCATGAGTAATTTTCTAGATCCGCCCCTGGTTACTGGGTGAGTACGCAGTAAACACTTAATGTCTTAAAAAGCCACCCCAAAGACACCAACCTTGGGTGTCTAGTGTCTACAATGTGTATGACCATTGTAGAAACATGTCTTTTCCATGAATGGATCAGGACAAAGATATCCACATTGTATTCATAATTATTCCAAAAAATGACTGATTGATTGTAGATTGTACAGTACTGTGCAAAGTTTTGAACCAGTCCTCATTTCTTCATATTAAATCTAATTAAATCATGTAGAATAAATCAAACAAATGCAGACACAGTTTTACTGTGACAGGCTGCACAAAAGTGCTTAAATATACAATTAAAAAATGTGTTGTTTATGGAATAACCTCAGCAGCGACCTCATTTCCCCTCTTGTCTGTTCCAACCCCTCAGCATTCAGCATCACCAGGATACTAATCACCAGCCTGATCATCTGACATCATCTGCCCCAGTTTCTCACTGGTTCATGCCTTAAATTGTTAACTTTATTTTTTTTTTTTTTGCTTGAATGAAGCATAGGTCACTGTGTGGCTTAACAAACAGAAATCATTCCTCTAAGGTACACGGACTGGACTAAAATGAGATCATTTAGGAAGTCTGGAGAATTATTCATAAAAAGTAAAAAAAAAAAAGAAAGTTCTGCTCTTTGAAAGCAAAATATGAAGAAACGAGGCGTTTGCACATTACTGTATGCTCCAACATTTAGTTGACTCATAATTTTCAACTTATGACACAAAGACGTCTTTGGGAGACCCTGACGCTTTCGTGGAAAAAAAGTCTTAATATGGTCATTTTCCGCTTCAACACATCGTACCACATGGACGTCCATTTGTATTCCGGATATCTTTTATGCATAAAATGTTTCTTGGCAAAGGGTGTCCCAAAGTTGTTGTTGTTGTTGTTTTTTCCTCCAACACTAAATGTCACTAGGTACTCTGGTACTGTTCCAAGAAGAACTCATGTAGGAATCCAAGAAGCCTATATAATGAACATTTCTAAGAACGTAGTCTTTATTTTATAGCACTAAGCTTATTTATAATTCGTACAGATTCATTTCTTAATCATGATAGTTTATGTTTATATGAGACGGAAATATTACTTCTCAGTTCATTACATTTTTCAGATTTTGCAGCCAGACAGCCATGGTTATTATTATTATTATTATTTTAAATTTATTATTATTTATATATATATTTTTAAATGACACACTTGTCTTACTATTTACGAAATTATGGCAATCTCAACAAAATGAACGTGGATCCAGGTGGTGTTTTCTCACCAACGTTTCCCTCATTTCCGCTCACACGCGTGTTGTTTTTTTTCCCGCTTTTCTCATTTATTATGTGAGCGTATACGATCAGTGGAGGTTGTGGATAAGATTCTATGATTGATAAAGTCTATATTAACATTCTTTTCTCGACAGACCGGCTATATCGATTGGTTAACACTGTTGGATCTGTGTGCACACACACATACACACACGCACACTTACACACACTCACACACTCCCATTATTTTTCTATATCACTGCAATTTTTTCGTAATAACGGTTACTGTTTCCTCCTCTGTCTCTCTGTGTGTGTGTGTGTGTGTGTGTGTGTGTGTGTGTGTGTGTGTAGCGACTAAAAGCAAGTTCTTCAAGGTGTCTGTGTGTGTAAGTGTTGTCACTCTTGTGTACCCGATTGTATATTCTCAGTGCACACACACACACACACACACACACACACACACACACACACACACACACACACACACACACACTCATACACACATACCATAATACCTAGGCCAGCATGTGTCTGATTGCAATCGGCCTCCATACTGAGACCGTTTCCTTGCTTGCTGCTTCTGCTGTCTGTCATTCCGTGTTTATTCCCCTCCTCCTCCTCCTCCTCACACACACTTTCTTTTTTTATTTTTATCCCTCTCTCTATCTTCTCACTCCTACACTTTCTTTCAGACTTTCATCTAATTCTCTCCTTAGAGCTGGAGCATATGTCGTGGGTCTGTGCTGCTTTCTGTTCATTACGAGTCTGTCAGTGCTCCATTATCATCCAGACAATTTCTAGACAACACATTAGACAACACATATGTGGGGTCAGAAACCCATGATACAGTGCTCCTGGATCAGACATGGGTAAGAAGCCTCGATCAGGGGCCCAGCAATGGCGGCCTGGTGCAGCTGGGGTTTGAACTTCCGACCTTCCGATCAGCCTTTGAGCTCCCCTAAATCTAATATAATGTGGTCTATTGCCATAATAATTGGAATAGATTAGATGTGCGGTCAAGACTGGATTTGTGGTGTTTTAATAGAAGCTGTAGTTGTATGCATTTTCTTTTCATTGAAGCCATGATTAGACATGCAGTAGTGTCAGAGATGGTTCTAGTGGGAATGGAGCTCTGGGTGTTTTCAGCGCCTCGCCAAAGTGTTAAATTAAAAATTTTTAGCTCTAAAAAAGCTCAAAAATTTTTTAGCTGTAAAGTTTAATTCAGATGTTTGGGACAACGCAAATAAATAACCACAACATTTATATGTAAAAAATATATTCAAATCATTAGACTTTTCAAATGAAATGTACAACCTCCTTAACTAATACGTTCCATTTTTAAGCCTACAGCATTTGAAATTCCCCTGACTGAGTTCAGGACCTCAATACAATCACACAAAACCCTTATTTCAATAATGAATAACACAATGAATAATGAATGAATATAGTGAACCAACTGTGGGTTTTCTTTTTTTTTTAGATATCATTTCATAGTCTGATTGACTTAACTGATTGCATAGCTGTACAAAGATATGCTCTTTTGCCTTCTCATTTTCCCCCACAAGTCGAAGGTTCCAGTGGGACCTGAGGTGCGATGTCCACTCAGTCTCCTCCCTCCCCACCGTGTACTGCTGAGGGAGAAACTTTCCCAGTCAGTCAGACAGTCCCCGGCAAACTACACGCAGGGCGGCAGCAAGATTAATTGACCTGCACGGTGACATGAAAAATGCGACCTGCAAAAAAGAGATAGAAATCCGGTCGTGCAAATGTTGTGATTCAGAATTTTTAATTTAAATTTTTTATATTTTTTTACTTGGTCTGTGTTGTGATTCAGAATTTTTAATTTAAATTTTTTATATTTTTTTACTTGGTCTGTGTTGCCCCCCCCCCCCCCCCCCCCCCCGCCGGCGAGATGCCACCATGAGCAGATGCCTGTGTTGCTCATATCTAAATCCACCCCGTGTAGTGTTTTAGTAGAAGTCATGATTATATTTTAGAAGAAGCTATGAATCAGTTTATATATGAGGAGCCACGATAACGGCTTTTCAGTACCTGTGATTAGACATTTAGTGTTTTTAATAAAACCATGATTAGGCTGTGGTGTTTTTAATAAAGACATGGTAAAAGCTGTGATTAGACATGTGGTATTTTTGGTAGGAGCCGTGATTAGACATGTGGTCTTTTGGTAAGAGCTGTGATTAGACATGTGGTATTTTGGTAAGAGCCGTAATTAGACATGTGATGTTTTTGGTAAGAGCCATGATTAGACATGTGGTATTTTGGTAAGAGCCGTAATTAGACATGTGATGTTTTTGGTAAGAGCCATGATTAGACATGTGGTATTTTGGTAAGAGCCGTAATTAGACATGTGATGTTTTTGGTAAGAGCCGTGATTAGACATGTGGTATTTTTGGTAAGAGCCATGATTAGACATGTGGTGTTTTTTGTAAAAGCCGTGATTAGACATGTGGTATTTTTGGTGAGAGCCGTGATTAGACATGTGGTCTTTTGGTAAGAGCTGTGATTAGACATGTGGTCTTTTGATAAGAGCCGTAATTAGACATGTGATGTTTTTGGTAAGAGCCGTGATTAGACATGTGGTGTTTTTAGTAAGAGCCGTGATTAGACATGTGGTGTTTTTGGTAAGAGCCGTGATTAGACATGTGGTGTTTTTAGTAAGAGCCGTGATTAGACATGTGGTGTTTTTGGTAAAAGCCGTGATTAGACATGTGGTCTTTTGGATAAAAGCCTGATTAGACATGTGGTGTTTTTGGTAAGAGCCGTGATTAGACATGTGGAATTTTTGGTAAGAGCTGTGATTAGACAAGTGGTGTTTTTGGTAAGAGCCGTGATTAGACATGTGGTCTTTTGGTAAAAGCCGTGATTAGACATGTGGTATTTTTGGTGAGAGCCGTGATTAGACATGTGGTGTTTTTGGTAAGAGCTGTGATTAGACATGTGGTGTTTTTGGTAAGAGTCGTGATTAGACATGTGGTCTTTTGCTAAGAGCCGTGATTAGACATGTGGTATTTTTGGTGAGAGCCGTGATTAGAAATGTGGTGTTTTTGGTAAGAGTCGTGATTAGACATGTGGTATTTTTGGTAAGAGCTGTGATTAGACAAGTGGTGTTTTTGGTAAGAGTCGTAATTAGACATGTGGTATTTTTGGTAAGAGCTGTGATTAGACAAGTGGTGTTTTTGGTAAGAGTCGTGATTAGACATGTGGTATTTTTGGTGAGAGTCGTGATTAGACATGTGGTATTTTTGGTGAGAGCCATGATTAGACATGTGGTATTTTTGGTGAGAGCTGTGATTAGACAAGTGGTGTTTTTGGTAAGAGTCGTGATTAGACATGTGGTATTTTTGGTGAGAGCCGTGATTAGACATGTGGTATTTTTGGTGAGAGCCGTGATTAGACATGTGGTATTTTTGGTGAGAGCTGTGATTAGACAAGTGGTGTTTTTGGTAAGAGTCGTGATTAGACATGTGGTATTTTTGGTGAGAGCCGTGATTAGACATGTGGTATTTTTGGTGAGAGCCGTGATTAGACATGTGGTATTTTTGGTGAGAGCTGTGATTAGACAAGTGGTGTTTTTGGTAAGAGTCGTGATTAGACATGTGGTATTTTTGGTGAGAGCCGTGATTAGACAAGTGGTGTTTTTGGTAAGAGCCGTGATTAGACATGTGGTGTTTTTGGTAAGAGCCATGATTAGACATGTGGTATTTTGGATAAAAGCCTGATTAGACATGTGGTGTTTTTGGTAAGAGCCTTGATTAGACATGTGGTCTTTTGGTAAAAGCCGTGATTAGACATGTGGTATTTTTGGTGAGAGCCGTGATTAGACATGTGGTATTTTTGGTGAGAGCCGTGATTAGACATCTGGTATTTTTGGTAAGAGCCGTGATTAGACATGTGGTGTTTTTGGTAAGAGCCGTGATTAGACATGTGGTATTTTTGGTAAGAGCCGTGATTAGACATGTGGTATTTTTGGTAAGAGCCGTGATTAGACATGTGGTGTTTTTGGTAAGAGCCGTGATTAGACATGTGGTCATTTGGTAAAAGCCGTGATTAGACATGTGGTGTTTTTGGTAAGAGCCGTGATTAGACATGTGGTCTTTTGGTAAAAGCCGTGATTAGACATGTGGTGTTTTTGGTAAGAGCCGTGATTAGACATGTGGTGTTTTTGGTAAGAGTCGTGATTAGACATGTGGTCATTTGGTAAAAGCCGTGATTAGACATGTGGTGTTTTTGGTAAGAGCCGTGATTAGACATGTGGTCTTTTGGTAAAAGCCGTGATTAGACATGTGGTATTTTTGGTGAGAGCCGTGATTAGACATGTGGTGTTTTTGGTAAGAGCCATGATTAGACATGTGGTATTTTGGATAAAAGCCTGATTAGACATGTGGTGTTTTTGGTAAGAGCCTTGATTAGACATGTGGTCTTTTGGTAAGAGTCGTGATTAGACATGTGGTATTTTTGGTGAGAGCCGTGATTAGACATGTGGTATTTTTGGTAAGAGCCGTGATTAGACATGTGGTGTTTTTGGTAAGAGCCGTGATTAGACATGTGGTATTTTTGGTAAGAGCCGTGATTAGACATGTGGTATTTTTGGTAAGAGCCGTGATTAGACATGTGGTGTTTTTGGTAAGAGCCGTGATTAGACATGTGGTATTTTTGGTAAGAGCCGTGATTAGACATGTGGTATTTTTGGTAAGAGCCGTGATTAGACATGTGGTGTTTTTGGTAAGAGCCGTGATTAGACATGTGGTCATTTGGTAAAAGCCGTGATTAGACATGTGGTGTTTTTGGTAAGAGCCGTGATTAGACATGTGGTCTTTTGGTAAAAGCCATGATTAGACATGTGGTATTTTTGGTGAGAGCCGTGATTAGACATGTGGTATTTTTGTATATAATGTATAAAATTTCTGTTTGCAGTAGAACCCATGCTCAAAAGACTTTTGGTAAAATCCATGATTAGACATGTTATATTTTTACTAAAGCCCTGATTATACATAAGTGGTTTGGTAAAAGCCATGTGGTGTAAACTCTATGATTAGACATGTGGTGTATTTAGGAGAAACCATGATAGTGTGGTATTTTAGTAGCTGTGATTAGACATGTAGTGTTTTTGTATAAAATGTATAAAGTTTGTGTTTGCAGTACAACCCATGCTTGAAAGCGTTAATTTCTTAGTGGTGGTCTAATGTGCCTTTTTTTCCTAGATCCTGTGTTTATTTTGTTTACATTGTGATTAGACGCGATGTTTTTTCAAGAAAGGAATGATTAAACGTGAGGTATTTTATTAGAAGTTGTGATTAGACTTGTGCATCTTAGTTTAGTTTTCTGTGATTACACTTGTGCAAGAAGTGATTAGATGTGTGGTGGTGTTAGTATAAGAAATGATTAGATGTGTGGCATTTTTAGTATGAGAAATGATTAGACGTGTGATGTTTTTTCTCTCATTCTCGGAAAGCCGAGGTCAAAGCCTCCGCTGCAGTTTAGTCTACAGCTCACAGCCGCAAATACTCAATCAGCACATAGTTTAACACGAGGCCTTACAGCAATTAGGACACCCTGCTGTTCTGGCAAGACAGAGAGAGAGAAAGAAAGAGAGAGAGAGAGAGAGAGAGAGAAGGATGGGGGTTGGAAAGAGAGAGAAAAAGGAAGACGGATAAGGAAAGCAAAATGATGAAAGGTAGAGCGAAAGACATTAATAGGACCAATTATACTTCCTGTTAGAAACATTTAATTACGCAGTATGCACAACACATTAAACTGAAATGTTATGAAACACTGCATGGTGAATACAAATTCAGCAGAATACCTCGGCAGAACAAACAGCTAGGAACAAAGGCAAGTCCGTGGCAGGGCAGATTCCCGCCTCTCGTGTTCCCCGGAGTGACTCCGGATCCATCACACCCCTGACCGGCATAAAACCCTTACTGATGATGAATAAGTGAGTACATTCATACATTTATTAAACATTGTCAATTCTTCTAAAACAAATGTTAAAGCATTATAAACTGGGGTTCAAAGAGAGAGAGAGAGAGAGAGAGAGAGAGATTGGGCGGGGTGAAGGAAACTGAACTGGAGTTTGGTGAGAGAGACAGATAGAGGGTATAGTTAAAAGTGGGAGAGGTATGGACATGATGAGAGAGAGGGAGAGATATATACGTAGAGGAGAAGAGAAGAAAATGAGACTGTGAGAAAGAGAGGAAGGTTAATGGAAGATAGAAATAAAGTGATGAGAAGAGAGACATAGGAGAGAAAGAGTATGAAACACAATGGATAATGAAGAGATGAAAACGGGACAGAGATCAAAACAGATAGACAGAAAGAAAGAAAGAATACAGTGAATAAGAGAGGAAGAATAGAGCGAGATGAAAGATGGAGAGAATGATATGGAAGAAAAGCAAAGGCACAAATATAGATGAAACAGAAAATGAGGCTGAAAAGAGAGAGAGAGAGAGAGAGAGAGAGAGAGATGGATGATTAGATAGAGTCTTGGGGAAGATGTGGGAAGAAGGAGAGGAAGAAGGGGGTTGAGTGGGAAGAAAGAGAGATTTGGGGGATTAAGTGAATGAAACAAAGGAGAATGAAATGGAAAGATGGGGGAATTGAACAAAGGCAAGGGAGAGAGAGAGAGATATGGGGATAACAAGAATGAAACAAAAAGAGAAGAAAGTAGAAGTGGAGTGAGAGATATTAGGTGGAGAGAATGAAGCAGAAAAAGAGAGGAAGTGATGTGGATGAGAGAGAGCGAAATGTAGAGAAGAGAAGAGGCAGCGTGAGAGAGGTTGAAACAGAAATAGAAAGGTATGAAGGATAGAAAGAATGTAACAGAGGAAAAGAAGAATGGAAGATAGCGAGGCTGAAGGAGAAGAGGGAGGAAGAAGAATGAGGGAGAGAAAGTGGAATGTTTTTTCTCTCACAGAGGAGTGGGATTTATGGCGAGGGAGAAGGAAATGACCGCGAAGTCATTCCCTCGTTCTTACATTTAAATTATTATTTTAAACAATTATGAAATACTAAAGCCTAGAAGATAAGAAGTGATGGTGGCTGTACACACGACCCTGACGTCACCCTTTATGATCAAGCACTCTCTCGCTCTTCCTTTTTTTCTTTCTTTCTTTTTCTCTCGCTCTCTCTCCAGGTTCCGAATTTTTTTTTGCAGCTTGAAGTGTTTTTCTTTACGCCAGAATCTTTCCCTTCATAATCACCAGTTGTTATAGCATGCCGACAGCCTTAAAGCTCTGTTCTGAGCACGGGATGTTCTCTGAACCTTTGTGCTGAACGTAATTTGACCTGACAAGAGAGGGAAGTCTAAATCATTGTTTGACCAGGAGCACACGGCGGCTCCTCACGGCGCTCTGACAGACAGAGTTCATCACGTCGCTGTTTGCTTATGTGATTCGTCTAGGTTAACTTTTGAACCTGTGCTGTTTAACCTTCGACCCTGCAAGCTGCGCTAACCCACCATCGACCCCCATCTGCTCTGCTTTCTGTTAAGTGTTTGCTGAAATGTTGAAGTCCAGCTTACGAGCCAGGCTCATTATACACCGATCGGCTATAACATTAAAACCATTAATATTAAAACCACTAGGTGTTAGGTTCCCCCTGTGCCACCGGGGCAGCTCCGGTCCCTGGGGAAATGACTCCACGAAACCTCTGGGGGAGTACTGTGGTGTTGGTTAGCGGCCAATCATTTAGATGCTGCGGTTGTCCAGTGCATCCCATTGGTGCTCTATCAGATTGGAAACTGGGGAGATTGGAGGCCGGGTCGGCGCCCTTGTGCTCTTTGTCTGTTGGTCCCCCATGCATGGTGGGCTGTGGTGCAGGGGTTTGTGTTCTGGTGCCTTTCAGTCATTTCCAGCATTTACTTTTTTCTGTGATTTGTTTCGCATTGGCTTCTTTGTGGAATCAGACCCGATGCCATGGCCTTCAGTCCTCAAGAGCATAAACGAGCCTTGGGTGCCCATGATCTCCTGGTGTAGTTGGTGATCAATGTTTTTTTTTTTTTTTGATATTATAGATGGTCAGTCTGCACCAGGGTTAGGCAAGTTCAGTGCTAGAAAGCATTACTAATAACCAGAGGCGGGTAGTAACGAGTTACATTTACTTGAGTAACTTTCTGAAAAAAAATTACTTCTGTGAGTAGTTTTACCGCACCATACTTTTTACTTTTACTTGAGTAGATTTGTGAAGAAGAAACTCTACTCTTATTCTGCTACACTCGGCTACACTCGACTCGTTACTTTTCTAACCATTTATTCGACACTTTAGATATTCTTTATGTTTGCCAGAGAAATGCAGCTGGTGGATCTACCACATGACTGTGTTTCACGAATCAGATGTAGCAACAATAATCACATGACTCTGTTTGACCAATCAGCCGCAATCACAATAACCACGTGAAGTCACATGACCACACAGAAGAGGATGGTGGGGGGAGGTTTGTCTTCAGCAGTGGTAAACAGTGAAGCAAACATGTCGTGGTTAGTTTAGCTGTTTTATCTAATGTTTATTTTATTTAATCTTAACATATATAATTAGGAAATAAACTAGAGGCTAAAAAATCTATAATTTTCTTACATTTGTTCTGCTGGACACAGTTTATGGTTCAGTCACTCTTGTACATACTGTACTGTATGTTCTAATGTTATTTTCTGCTGAGTCATTTGCAGGGTGACTGAATATACAGTATATCTCACACAGGAAATAGTTACACTGTTCAAACATACATATGTTACTTACAGTAGGGATTTAACTCAAAAGCTTTATATTGTGAAAAACAGAGATTAGGAAATTTGTGTTTATTATTCCTTAATTTGATATTTTGTAAAGATATTTAGTTTTATTAGTTTATTTTATAAAATTTATTTCATTCATTTTATTATTTGGAAATGTCGCCATTTGTTCATTATTTTATCATTTTGTCTGACTGCTTACAAAAAAACAACAACAACCAGACATTATGATGAAACAGTTACTCAGTACTTGGGTATCTTTTCACCGAATACTTTTTTACTCTTACTTGAGTAATATTTTGGATGCCTACTTTTTACTTCTACTTGCATAATATTATCTTGAAGTACAGCTACTCTTACTTGAGTACATTTATTGGCTACTTTACCCACCTCTGCCAATAACAAGGATTGCAACAAGAATACAAGATGAAAAAGTTGGAAGTAGATGAAAAGTGCTTACACAATAATAATAATAATAATAATAATAATACTCAAAATAATATTACTATTAATATTGATATTTTAAATTATTATAAAATGAAGAATAACTTTATTTATAAATATTATCTTACATACATTACATTTAATGATTCACAAAACTTCACAAAAAATGTAAATTCACAAAACCTCTCGGGACGTAGGATTTTTGGTTGTGTTTTCTTATTTTCACCCACAGAGCACGAGTGCCTTTAAATGAGCTACTCTAAAAATGATAATTTATTAAACCTCACTCACTCACACAGTGACAGTGCTACCCACTAAGCCACGGTGCCACCATGTAAAATTAAAACTAAATGAATTAAAATAAAAATTCATTAAAAATTATAATACAGTCCCACCTACACACACACATAGAGAGAGAGAAAGAGAGAAAGAGGTCTGTTATTATCGACTATTTCTGATTCAAGAACTCAGCCATGCTGTTGGATAATTATTGGATTGGATAATTATTGGTGTTGGATAACACCATTTGTGTTAAAAGATTTGACTTTGATCATTTAGGTTTAACATCATATGCAGCTCAGGCTTAAGGTAGATGATGAATATCCTGTAACAGTAGAACTCTTACTGCTTACATTTATCAGTGATCCAGCATAACACGAACTAAAATGTTTGAGTTTTTCAGTCTATTAGTACTTTTCATTTCCGTTTTCGTCTACGTCTTCACTGTGTTTTCTTATCTATATATTATCGTAAAAAACATTTCATGTTCTACAACTGCACTTTCGACCTCAGAGCGCAAGTAGAAATGTATTTATGGTTGTACTACTGTATCCGTTATCACCCAAATGTGGATGTGTTCCCTTCAAGACTGGCTCCTCTCAAGGTTTCATCTTCCTTGTGTCGTCTCGGAGAGTTTGTCCTTGCCAGCATCATCCTTTCATATCCAGAAGTTTTATTCCTGTAAAGCTGCGTTGTGACAATGTCCATTGTTAAAAGCGCTATACAAATCAAATTGAATTGAATTGAGTCGTTTTATTGGTGGCTTTCAGACGAGCATTGTAGAGGTTGTCAGACTCTCTCACATTTCTCTTTGTTGTCATTTGTCTTTGGTCACAGTGGCAGTAATTAGGTTGCTCATGAATACGCCAAAACATCAATAATCTCATCACTTGACCCATTTTGTAATGGGTCTCGTATATCATACAGTACATCCTTTAGCAAAGTTATGTGTAAATGTTTTTCGCATTCTCCAAACCAAACTCAGATTTTTATTTTCCCATCTCTGCTTGAGGATTTTCTTCACACAGGCAGCCTAAAGACCATGAGATTACTGAGGATGTTTTTGCTTGGATATCTTTAGGACGGAGATTGCTGAGAAGATTTTGGACTCATTAACCAACAAATGACTTCAATTCAAATGCAAATCCAATAGACTTTAAGTAAAACCTATATTGGATTTAAAAATATATGACACATAATGCAAATAGTCATAATAAGTTGCCCATAAGCGCTTAATAAGGCATGAAAATGATTTATCTAATGTCATCCAGATGAGCATGGGTTCCCGTCTCCCGTCTTCTTCCTCATCCTCTCAGGGACTTTTTCCTTCCAAAAAGGGGAGGAGGAGGAGTTAGCATGCGCCTTTGCAGTACCATGACCTTCTCTTCACACCGTATTTATCACTTTTTACTTCTCTGGCTCCCTCATTACTGTAGTTATACATTTCACATTTCTGTAGCTGATTTATGACATGGGCATTATATAAGAGGTGTTCAAGTCAAACTGGGACTTTTGGTTGCGCAGAAAAAACATTATTTCTCTATATAATCGCCTCCTACACTTAATGCACTTATCCCAGCGTTTCACTAGTGATTGGATACCATCATGGTAAAAGTTTTCTCAGTATGCTGAAGCCATGATCAGAAACTTAGGCTGCTTCTGAAACGCTGGCCTCCCTGGAACACCTTTAATCGCCCTGTCCTTTTATGGAAAAAAAAAATTTGCCTGGCTTGAAAGCATTCCGTTTTCTTTTTTTTTTTTGCAATAAAAAGCACGACCTCATATTGCCCACTGCACTACTTGCACAGCAAGAACCCAGCTGGAAGTTATTGCCACATCTCCTGTACAACCCTGACCTCCTCATTAAAGGAGTCCCAGTTTGACTCGAACACCCTTCGTCTATATTGTAAATAGAGCTTAAATAGAGCTCTATTTAAATTATTTAAATCAAATAGTTAAATTGAACTCACATTTGAATTTATGGTGCAAAGCACATTTTCGACACATTTACTGACAACCTCAAAACTGTACAAAACGTTATAAAAGCTGAGAGAGAGAGCGCTGAAAAAAACAAGCTGCAGACAAAAGAAAAGGAATTTCTCAGACGCAGAAGTGGAAGTTGTTTTGACTCACGTCTACATAATAAAATATATATTTTTAGCCGCAGAACAGCACTTGAAAAGGCCCAAATCTTGAGACAAATTACAGGAATGGGTCAATTAGATGTGAATTAAGTGAGGTGAAAAGAAAGTGGTTTGACAAGCAAAGGAGAACGAAAAAAATATGTCTACACCGTTCCCATGTGATCGTGGACAATCATCACGCAGGGAAACTGCTGTTTTTTAAATCATGCCAAAATGCTCTAAAATGTCTAAAATGTCACTTTTTAAATGTATTATTATTATTATTATTACTATTATTATCGAAAGGAGCCAGTAATAAGGAAATTCAAGCCCTGACAAAGCTTGGACCTGAACAGCTTGGTCATATTAGCGCTGGCTGTAAAGTCCCGTGCACGATGGCGTAGCTAGCAGAACCCATTTTTATGCCAGCTTTCATCCTTGGGAAAAAAAAAAGTACAAAAAGTACCAGTCTCCTAATATCCGTTCCCTCATAAACGCAGCGTGATCTAAATCGCCCCTCAGCTGAGCCATATGCTTTCAGCTGATGGATATAAACAGACCACAGGTGCATTTCTTTTGTCTTAATTAAACGACTGGTCCTTATTTGTCATATACTGGATGATGTGTTCTTTGCTTTTTTATGTATTTTTTCATAATTAATATTACTAATATACAAACTATCATATTACTATGTTTCTTGGAATGTTTATTTCGTTTATAATTTAAACAAATAACTTCAAATAACTTAACAATAACATCACAATAATAATAATAATAATAATAATAATAATAATAATAATAACTTCCTAAATTAATGCAGATTATAAGATATGAAGCTGGGGAAGCTTGAATACTAAAATTTCCTCTAAAATGTTCATGCTTCATCAATGCGGCCCATTGTGTGTGATTTTGTCTGCAAAGTCAGGACCCAGAATGTTCCAAAGTCCCATCATCAAATGTTAAAATGTACGCTTGGTTATATTTCTGTTCAATATTTCTATGCTTATCTTGAGGAGTCAAAGGCATTTATACTGTAAATGATGCTCGACGTACTGTATATTTGTACAATTCTTCCTTTTAGAGACAGGACAGCTTTTACATTTGTGGTAGTCGTATACAGTAGGTGTGGCGAGTGAAGTTCAATATGATATACAGTAGGAGTGATCGTTCCATTTTCAGTTTATTTTATTGTAAATTTGTAGATTCTACATTTTTTTCTCAGTGCAGTTTTTCACTTTTTTCTCTCTTATTGTAGTAAAATCTTTTAATCGTCATATTCTTTCCTTTTTTGGGTCACGAGCTGTCGTTTTTAAGCATTCCGCTGTGTGTAATTAACTGTGTGTGGTTGTGTACGTGACAAATAAAATTTGAATTGGAATTCGATGTCGTCCCTCAGGCTCATTGTCCTTGGTGGTGCCCCTGTTCCCGGGCACGCTGGACTGCGTGCAGGCCGTACAGGAGTGTATGGCCCAGCCGGAGTGTGAAAAACTGTACAGACAGCTGGACTACTGCGTGGACGAGGAGGCCGTGACGCCGCTGAGTCCCGAAGCCCGCCAGGCCTGCGCCGATGCCCAAAACGCCCTGCTGCACCATCGGCCCCTGCAGGAGTGCAAGTGCCAGCGCGCATCACGAAAAGAGGCTCTCTGTCTCCGGGTGTACTGGACCGTGCGCTTCCCACAAGGTGAGGAACCTGTGCGCGTGTCATTGTGCACAAGTACAGCATGATTCTGGGTGCGTGGGAGCATGTGTGTGCGCATGAACGCTTCACTAGGCATGTGTGTTCGCGAGTTAAGATGATATTGTGCAACAAAAGGAGTCGAGGTGAGATATAAAGCTGGGGAGGACGGTCACGCCAGGTCACGAAGCGCTGTGTTATTCCTAGAAATTTCCGCCTGTCGCTTTCATTATCCTGTTAGTTGTTAGTGCACCCACCACCTCCCTGTCTCCACCTACTATTCTGGCTTTCTCCGCAGGGCTACTATAGTTCCTCTTCCTACAGCTAGGCTAGTTTGTCATTTTATATAAATCTGCATAAGGTGAACACATACTGTAGTAAAACCTGTTTCCTGACATGATGACCTAACAATACGACAGCAAAAATGGTTTATCCCCAGTTTCAGCATTTATAATAATCCCCCCCGCTTTCTGACCTTGGATGCAGTACGGAAAAGCGCCACACAGATAAATGACTTATTATCATCTTTTAAAATAAAACGGCGAGATGCACTCCATGTATCATCGGAATGATTCCGAACATCACGCCGTCTCTGAGTGATGATAGAAACGCGCGGAGAGTCAGAATAGAGTTTATCAGAGGAGAAACGAGCAGTCCCGTGAAACAACCGCTTTTCGGCTACTGTCAAATGGAAATGTCAAGTGTTCAGCCCTGCGTTTCAAATTGCGAATGGTATCTTGGCCGCGGCTCGCAGCTGCGTGATTGCGCTGTGATACACGTCGTGCCAAAAACGCTCATTTGCATTGTGCTTTCCCGCATGCGAAATCATGATAAGAAAAATGATGCATTATAATTTCGATGTCAAAGGGAATACGAGCCGTTCTCTCTACGTGTGTGTGTGTGTGTGTGTGTGTGTGTGTGTGTGTGTGTGTGTGTGTGTGTGTGAGTGTGTATGTGTGATCGAGGCGTGCAGGGTATGATATCAGATACATGGAATGCTTGTCACACTTTCTCACTGATGCAACCAAGCGGATAACCTTCCTCGCACACGTACGGTTTTCCCTCTAGGAGTCTTATGATAAGTCTAGATGATAACTAGGCTATATTACTTACATTACTGAGTGTTATGCATCATCATAGCTAGCGCCGTCATATAATCCCTGTAATTTGATTAAATGCAGCAGCTCTCTTAATTAACTGTAACGATAAGGTAATGGTGCGCTTCTGCAGGCTTAATTACGCCACGATATTCCGCCACTTGTTTGCCACCAAAGTGTGTGTATCTGCACTGATAAGCCTGAGTGTGTGTCTGTTGCAGGGTACGATGACATTGAAACGTCCCCGTACGAGGACATCGAACTGGAGCTCGCGCGGAATAGCGAAGCAACGAACCTGGCCTCGATTGTGGCAGGTACTTCTGGTCTTCAGCACTCAGCGTCTGGTGTACCAAGCATATAAGTGCACTTATGTCTACGGCTACAATTACTGACAGGAAGCACGTTTATTGCTATGTGCGACGTGTCAGCGCTCTTCTACCCCATTCATCACTGACAGCATCACCTCTGGCCACATATTACTCTGATAATGGACTGTTCTTAATGGTGACACTGACAGGGTACTTGCACCTGTCTGAGTGTTTCTTGCTTGCGATGAAAAAAAAAAAAAAATAAAAACCACACAATCATTAAGAATGTTCTTTCTTAGGAGCTAGCTATTTACAGTATATTTAGCTAACATACTATAGAGCCAGCATGATGGAATAGCAGGAAGCGTTACTGCCTTGCAGTGTCGTGTTCCTGGATTGATCCTGTGCAATACTTTACTGTACTGTATGTACTGTACGGAGTTTCACATGTCCTCCCCATGGCTTTCTGGGTTCTCTGGCTTCTTCCCACCTACCTAAAACCCACCAGTAGGTAGAACAGCTAAAATAAATCACCTCCAGATGTGAGTGTGGGCAATACAACGCGCTGGCGTAGATCCTAAGTTTGGATTAGGTAAATGCTGGTCACTGGGGAGGTACTGTAAATGCTGAAGGCGCATGTATCTACTGGGGAACTTGTGTGAAATTTCGGTTCTTCACAATGGCATTTCATGCATTTTGAGGCAAGAAGTTACACAAATCATGCACTGGCACAGAGGAAAATTAACCACAGGCTCATCTTGGCATATTCATTGAAAAACAGAATGGTGCACCTTAAAGCAAAACGAACAAAAAAGTGCCAAGGTATGTAAGACACACACAGAACTGCATCAACAAGAAAAAGAAAAAAAAAAACACTGAAACTACACACAAAGGAGCAATAATTAGGGCAGTGTAACAAGTATTAGTTTGGGCACGGAGCGTGCAGACTGTAATGATACTGTACCAACACATGCAATGATTAACGCACAACACTGCACCCATAAAAAATGTAACCATGATATAGGTACCATAGTGGTCCAGTGGTACCCTTTGCTATGGCACTGTATACTACAAACCACCTGGTAGAGGAACCATGTTATTACACTGCACTATGACACGCGGTTCTACCAGGGTTCATACTTTGATACAACGGCACAATGACTATAGTATAGTGCACGGGTTCTATTATGTACCATAGACCATGTACTATGTACTATGGAACACTTACTGTACCAGGATACTGTCAAAAGTATGTTACACAAATGTATTATGTGCCATAATAGTAATATTTACATCGTATGGAACATTTGCATGTATTACATTAGTAACTAATTAAACACCATAGGATTTGTTGACGCTTTTAGTATTACATACAATAATAATAGTACAGATTAGTACAGATTATAGTTTGTACTATAACATGCAGTACAAGTAGTATGTGCTTACATATCGAATATGGTACAGAATGTACAAACTTACCTTATTATATACTTTTGGTAGCCGCTGTGGTGCATTGTGGTACACACCATAGTACTACCACAGTACCCACTAAAGTGACATAGTACTATCCTGGTACTCTGTAAAGTCCTGTGGTGCCTACTATGGTAATGTCTGAAGTACAACGGAAATAATATGGTATGTACTGTACCATAGTATTTATACAGTTATATTAGGGTATTCACTATAGTGTACTAAAATTATTACAAGGACTATTTGAGTAAATCGCTTTGAATTTATATTATGAAAAGGTGAAAGTGAAATTAAAGCTATTTATGCCTCTTTAGAATTGTACCAAATGTTTCTGCGATTGATAAATTCTTATAATATAGTGTTCAAAACATTTTCTTACTCCACAGTGCACGTTTCATTTGTCACTGTTTACTGGCTGGATGCAAGGCCACATTTGGTCTTTCTGTTAAACTTTGTAGATAAGCGAACTAGCTTTTGTTTCTCAGTAGAGTCGCCTCCTACATTGCATTACCTTGGGCAGAAAGCATTTCCTGGGCCTTGGGTGAAATAAATAAATATAATATATATATATATATATATATATATATATATATATATATATATATATATATATATATATATATTGCAGCTTGTTTTATATAAGCTGATGGATATTTGCCCGAAGTATAGAATAAAAGAACCTGGCCATCAAAGAGCATTTATCAAAGCACGATGGTTGTCTGATATACAGTATAACATCATGTTAATATTGATGGCAGTGAAATAAAGTTCTACTATAAAATATTCACCTTCACTGCCATCTGTATGCATGCAACTCAACTATTAACAGTACAACAATATAGCATTGTGTGGAAGCTGGAATTCAAGAGAAAGGTCAAATCTTCACAGAAAGATTTATCGATCAGGTGAGTCAGCAGGTTTAGAACTTCAAGCGCTGGTCTGACCTGTGAAACGCCGGATCCATGGATCAGCAAGGTGTATTCCCTTGGCAGGGCTCTAGATCTACACACACATGCACACATTCACATACTCATTCACACCGAGGGACAATTTAGCATGGCCAATCCATCTTCATGCATATTTCTGGAAGCTGTAAGGAAACTGGAGAACTCACAAAGACACAGGAATGACACATGAAGCTCCACACAGACAGTAAAAACGAGCTCAGGATAATAGCCTAGAGCTGTAAGACAGCAATTAGCCCACATGGACTATTTCAGCGAAATGGTCTGGTTCGCCAAGGCGGACTATCCTGCCGCTCACCAATCTCAAACTATGCTTTAGTTTTATGAATAATGATGGTCTGGCAAACTGCATGATTAGTTATGGCTGCCCAGGCAAGATATAACAGTTCTGAGAATCCTGCTCCTAAATTCTCCTGGTGGAATCCATGAAACATAAGGAAAATACAGCAGAAGTTTCAAAATAAGCCTTTAAATAGTCCTACCTACTTCATATCTGATGGGACCCCGCTGAGATTTATTACTGGGAAAAGAGCAGAGACTCTGTAAGAACCGTGGAGAGCCGTCACCACCTGAGAGGATGATGCCAGGAACAGCTCAGAAGTATAAAGTGATTTCTGTCAGCTAGCTATTATGTTAGTCAGTCCATTTGCTGGCCATGCGAATTATGATTGTCAACGGCCTAAAGTTTTGTGTTGTCATGGCGTGTCATGTGCGGATTTGTATTTGATTTGAAGCTGCAGCATAAAAATTGTTTTCATGGTTTATTTCTTGGCGGATATGAGCTAGGCAGTGTAGATTCAAAATTGTGATAACTAATAAAATGGTAACTAAGTATATCAATTTATCTTAATGACTGCAGAACAGTCAAGCGTTATATCAAATTTCCATTCATCTTATAAAACACACTAAAGGCCAAGTGAGAAGCTGTAAATTTCCACCGTCCTCAGGTCCTCGTGTGCTGCGGCACTGGACCGAAAAGATGTCTGGCACCCAGTCTGTCACCCTGCTGACTCTATTGTGCTCTAATTCACACTTCACCCTCACACCTCCATCTCTCCCTCTCTCTCTACTTTAGTGTCCTCGTTTCCAGTAGACGGAGAGAACCAGTGTTTAAAGGCAGCGCAGGACTGTGGGCTGTTCGAGAAATGTGGTGCCCTACGTGCAGAATATGTGCTGGCATGCACAAAGCGAGTGGCAGGCTCGGATCGCTGCAACAGACAGAAGTGCCACCGGGCGCTGCGCAAGTTTCTGGAGCGGGTGCCTGAAGAGTACAGCTTCGGTGTGCTGTTTTGCTCCTGCACCGAGCCATTGTGTGGAGAGAGAAGAAGGAAGACTATCGTCCCTTCCTGTTCCTATGAGGAGAAAGACGGACAACCAAATTGCCTGCACCTGGAGAGTTATTGCCTCCGTGATGACCTGTGCAGGTGGGTGTACGACTATTCAAACACTGTATAAACTGGTAGCCCACAAGGTTTTGTTCTGGGGCCCCTTTATTTTTTCTATTCATCATTGAAATGTTGATGGAAACTGGAATGATGTAGTCAACAGAAATGTGTTAAATAACCCAGAATATGTTTTATATTTAAATTCTTCAAAGTAGTCACCATTTGCTTTGATGACAGCTTTGTACACTCTTGCCATTCCCTCAGGCAGCCTCATGAGGAGGTCACCTGGACATTTGTTTTTCAACAACGTTGAAATATTTCCCAAAGGTAATGAGTACTTGTTGGCTGTTTTTCCTTCACTCTGCAGTCCAGCTCAACCCAAACCATCTCAAGTGGATGTAGATTATTACTGTGGAGGCCAGCACTCCATCACTCTCCAGCTCGGACAAATAGCTCTTACATAACTTAGAGTGTATGTTAGGGGTCATTGTCCAATTGGAAATAAAACAAATGATGGTCCAACTAAGTGTGCAAACCAGACGGGATGGCATGTCACTGCAAAATGCCATGGTAGCCATACTGGTTAACTGTGCAATTTTTAAGTGTGTTCAATTTTTAGCCACCAGCAAAGCACCCCCACATCATCTCACCTCCTCCTTCATACTTCACAGTGGGAACCACACATTCGGGAACCGTCTGTTCACCCTCTCTACGTCTAACAAACACATGGTGGTTAGAACCAAAAAGTTTGACTGATAAGACCAAAGACCAAATTCAGTATTACCCTGATGTAATGTCCATTCCTTATGTTTCCTGGCCAAAGGTATCTTCTGCTTGGACCATGAAGCCCTGACTCATGCAGTCTCCTCTAAACAGTACAGTAGATGATGAAATACGTCTGCTGCTCCGAGAAGCATGTATGTGAGCTCTAATTTGAGGTCCTGTAAATCGGTGGTTTCTGGGGCTGGTCATTCAAATAAACTTATTCTCTGCAGAAGAGGTGGCTTTTGGTCTTTTTTTCCTGGGACGGTCCTCATGAGAGCCAGTTTCATCATAGTGTTCGACAGTTTTGGGGACTGAAATTGATTCAAGATTCAAGATTCAAAGAAATGTATTAATCCCAGAGGGAAATTGTTTATTCCTGGTTGCAGTTGCTCACCCTAGTTATCAAGTAGAAAGGAAAAGTAATAAATAAATAAAATGAATTCTATAAAATATAAAGAGTCTTCAAACAGTAAGTACCATATTGCACACTAAGTTAATACAAGAGCATTGGGGATACATTCAAAGTTCTTGAGATTCGTTGGATTGACTGGCCTTCATTTCTTTAAGTAATGATGGACCGTCTTTTCTCTTTACTTAACTTATTGTTTCTTGCCATGGATACATAGAAATATAGATTTGTACAGTAGTTGTAGTAGCACTAATGGGTCACTACTGACCCTTCCTCAGCAAAATAAAAACAACAACAACTCATGGACTAAAACACATTAAGGGGGTAAGAAATGTCACAAATTAACTCTTGACAATGCACACCTGTGAAATGGAAACCATTCCAGGAGACTACCTTGTGAATCTGATAATGTCATTGGATACTGCCAAGCTATCATCAAAGCTACTTTTTAAATTTTTAAATCTTCCATTTTAAATATAAAGCATATTCTCGTTTTGTTTACTACATAATTCCATACATGTTTTTTTCAAAGTTTGGATATCTTCAATCTTAATATACACTTATGAAAATAATAAAAAGAAGAATAAAAATGACTAAAGGAGAAGTTGTGCCCAAACCTTTGACATGTAGTGTATACGTCATCATGTTTCCAATTGTTCCACATTTATGTTTTGGTCCTTATTGCTGCTCTCTCTCTATTTCTGTGCCCTTTGGTTTGGGAATTGAGTGCTTTTTCCATTCTTGGACAGCACACACACGCACACACGCACACGCACACATGCACACACGCACACACGCACACACACACACACACACACACACACACACACACACACACACACACACACACACACACACGTGTACAGTATATCCAATTCACACTCCTAGGTTGGTTGAATTTTTAGGTTTAGGTTTTCTCCTTTAATTTTTGGCCCGAAGCATTAACCAGGAAGAAAATGTGTTAAGGTCACGCTTACATTGTTTCTTTGGTACAGCGAAACGAACTATTTGGAAAGCGAGAAAGAATTGAAAGGCAGGACAGGGGGCAGGAGAAGTGCTAGCCATGTTGAGAGGTTTGGCGGGTTAGAGTTAAGGATGCTTATTAGTGTGGGTAAATGGGGAAAATTGTAGTTTTGATACAGTATTTTATTGTGTAAAGCACATTCATCTGTTTACTGGGATTCATTTAGTCTTTTCTAACATGTTTTTTTTTCTATATTATTCTTATGAAGTGATGATTTTTTTTTTTTTTGGACGATATATGATTAGATTGCACAAATTAAGGGAGTTTTAACATTCAAATGTCTCTCTCTCTCTCTCTCTCTCTCAGGTCCAGACTGGCTGATTTCCAGCAGAACTGCCAGCCCTCCTCTTACTCCCCTTCAGGCTGTCTGCGTGAAAGTGGAGCCGTCTGCCTGAAGGCATACGCTGGACTGATCGGTGAGCAATCATGCACTGATAAATGCCCTGTGACAGCCCACCAGAGGACTGCTGCCCGAGGTCCACGCCCGTTCACACAAACTGAGCACAGATGATGCGCGTCACTGTGCTCCAAATAAAGCAGTTTGACGTCGTCATGTGTGCGTGCAGATGTTTATTACAGATAAACATACAGGAAGTGGACTGCTTATGAGCAATCATACAGTGTTCCCTCCAGCTGTGTGATGTGAAGAGAAATAATTTATAATTTTTAAAATATATGTTTCTTGGATTCAAGCTTAATGCGAGAGTACTTGTAAAAGTATTTGTACATGTGTTAATTATAAAAGTCCTTTTTAAAAAATAAAATACGTAGATTATATAATGTAAAAACATGTACATGAAAATATGTTAATCCAATAGTAATACCTGGCAGAGGAAATGTACAGCTCAGCGCCTCGTGTTATTTTTAGGCGCTCATGGTATCGTGCAGTGTGTCTGTGCACCTTCCATCCTTCCTCAAGGTGTTTTCTGACAATAACACAATAACGCACTGCAAAAAAGTGTAAGTTGACCAAAATGTCAGCATAAGCAATCAAACTTCAAATGCAACAATCCTCCCAGAGTCTCTTCTAAGTAAGCTCACATCAAAGAAACAAACCTGTAGGAAAAATTCAAATTCCTCATGGATTATGTGCATCTTTATACTGTCGCAAGAAATGAAACCAAAACAACATTAGAAAAAAAAACTAAATAAAAAAAATATATAAACTCTGATTTAGTGTACAGCTGTGTCCGCAATGCAGCTGTAGGATGTACCAGGATTGAGGACACTAGAGGTGAGATAAATTAATCCAATTGCTCTTAAGTAATAATTATTTACATTTTTATTTTTACGCCTACTGTACAGGTGCGAGGTAAGAGAGGCTGAGATTGATTCAAATGCAGGTTATCTTGCTTGCTTTAAAAAAAAAAATTTATTAAAGAAACTAGAAGTGGCAAAAATCAAAAAATATTATTAAGTCTAAATTACCAGGAAAAATAATAATAGTAATAATAATAAATGGAATAATAGTAAACAGAATTAAAATATAATCCCAGATCTACAAAATCAGATAACAGGGCAGGATCAAAAGCCAGGATATGAAATAACAAGAGATCAATGCTGGAAAGTTCAGGCACAAAGATATTCAGTGTCAAGTCTCTAATGGTGAACGTGGTTGAGGCATTGGACTCCTCCTTGGAAGGTTCCAGGTTTAAACCCCAGGACCATCAAGCTACCACTGTTGGGCCCTTGAGCAAGGCCCTTAACTCACCATGGCTCGGATGTATAATGAGATTTTAAAAATGTACAATAAGTTGATCTGGATAAGGGCGCCTGGCAAATGCCGTAGAGGTGAATGCGAGCTGGCATGTGTGGGGTCACAATGAACTAAATTTTTTATGTGTTACCATGAATGACAAAAATTACAGTGTGAGATCGCGTCTATTAAGTAGATGTAAATTGCACACTCATAAGCACATATAAAAAAAATGTACAGCACCATCTGGGATGAACTAATGTTTTTTTTCAATGAAACAAAGCCTATATGTTACCGTAAGCCCGGCCAAATACACTTGTGAAAATCCATAAAAATTTGTTCAGTAGTTTTTACATGACGTGTGCACAAACAAACAGACAAACAGCAAAAATTCCAAAAACGATCTTGGAGTGTTCTATTACTCATCTTACGTTCCCCCTAATTATTCTTTCACAAATATCTTTAATGTACAGACACACTAACTTTACAGTTTTATTATATGTATAGAACTATGTACTTAACTAAAGCAGACAATAAATAAGGAGAAATATGTAAAACCCTAGGCAACATGGTGGGGCAGTATGTAGTGTTGGGGTCATCAGGGCCATGATTTGATCAGCTTCAAATGTTATCTCTATGGGGCTCTTCAATGTTCTCCATCTCCCTAAAACTCACAGTAAAGAGGTATATTACTTCCTCAAAATTGTCTTTTGGTGTGGTTGTGTGCATGCATGGTGCCCGCAGTTGGGTTTGCATTGCATTCACCTTGTATTCCACCCAGAAGTCAAGCCAAGATCTGAAAGTCAGGGTGTGGAAGAAATTCAACATCTTGAAGGTGGGGTTTGGAAGACAGGTGAAGATCTGCCTAGTAGCTGTGGATGTCAAGGCAAGATCTAGGAATGGAATTTATGCGCATTTATGTTGGACACAAAGGCAAAGCAAAATTCCCACATGACACTAAGGGCTTGCAGTAAGGTTTAGCTGACAGAAGGTTGGGGGTGGGGGATTCAATTGTGCAGCATTGCTCATCAGAAAGAAAGCTTATGTGCAACCTTTTTACAAAAGTAAATGATGCATAAAAGTCTGATGTAGGCAGAAATATCTAGATAAAACTGCCCCATGCCCAGGCCCTGGATCCATCATGACCGTAATCAGGACAAACCATTTACTGACATATCCAGTGGGCAAACTCTGGTCAACTCTTCTGCATCTTTTACTCAGAAACTGGGTTAAGATTTTCTCTGTATTCCTTATTGTTATGCAATGTTTGATTATTGCCAGCTCTCGTAATTTCCCCCACAACCTATCATCCCAGGGAAATGAAGATGCTTGTCTTGAGCCGAAACATATCTGATTACTGAATGCATTTCCTCCGAGACGAGATGCCATTGCAGAGGTTCAGTAATTAGGAAAATGTCCTGGCAGCCTCAAGGGTTTGTGCTGAATTCCCGGTGTGACATGGACCTGAACTATCAGGACATCAGGCGCTTTAATGAAATTAGTCATAGATGAGTCACATAAACGAGCGACGATGTGACTGCATGTGTTAACATGATTAAAGCCGAGGGCCGAGCGCGCTGCAGATTCTCCCAGATGGACGCCTGACTGCTTATCCCCTCATTTCTCTCACGTTTCAAATCTTCCATTTCAAATGCCTTTTTGAGTCTATACCTTATTTATCTCACCCCTATCACTTTCTCTCCACGTTGGCAGGTACGATCATGACACCGAACTACGTGAGTAACACGAGTATGGAGGTGTCTCAGTGGTGTAACTGTGAAGGCAGTGGGAATCAGCTCCAGGAGTGCCTGCGCATCCTCCACATGTTCAACAGCAACACTTGCCTGCGTGAGTGTTAATGTACCGTCAAAGCATGCTTAAAAGTGCAACACTATCTAGAACGATCTAGAATATCAGCCGTCTGAAACATGTTACATATAAATATTCAGGATATGTACAGCACACATCAAGTTCTGCTCTATGTTTGGGGGATTATCAGTCTGAATAGCGCTGCTATCACTGCCTACTTTGTGCGTGGGAAGGACGCCTTTGTTTTCTTCTTCGGTTATTAGTGCGAGACTAGCTAGTCACGGCTTTGCTTGACTCATGTATGTAAAATGGAGCAATTAGCACTCTCCTGTAAATGTGTTCAACTGCGCTATGATGTTGTGTGAGCAGAATTTGAAAAGATGTAATGTCTAGGATGAGGGATGTGTTAGTCTTCATTATCCCAGATCGCTAACTGAAATGCAGTACGAACAACGTAATAGTGGAAAAAAAAAAATTAGGTAAATTATTATTGGCTGGATCATTTTGGTAATCTTTGTCTTTAATATATCCTAAATGCAATATATCGTTATTTCATCCATATATAAAGAGCATTTTAATGATAATCCATATATGAGTCAATACAATCAATTATAATTATACTTAAACTATTTTTGGTGTGACACTTCAAATTGTAGACCCATTATTGATGTTAAAATTGGCCTTAGCATGTGAAAGTTAAACTAAAAGACATTGCCTACTTGAGAATTTGGACAATTCCAAAGGTCGGACAATCCCACTTTACCTAAAAATTAATAAGTTATTGTCTTGTTCTTACGTTCAAGTGTTTTACGGAATACTAAACATTTCACACATCGTCCCTTGCTAATATAATACCTTGAACTTCTTTAATATTTGTTCCTTTGAAGCGACTCTTCATATGGTCCACAGAACAAGCTAGCCGTTATTATTCCGTTATTATATACGGGAATGCCAAAGTAAATATTCAGTTCGGGGCAGTGATGTTGAGTTGTGTGCAGTATTTATTTCAAAGATTTGGCAGCGTTTGACTTTGAGAAATATGTTGCTGCTTTAAATGGTCTTGCTTATTAATGCATGAGGGTGTACAGCAGAGATTAGTGGCAAATGGCCATGATGGTTGAATTTACTGATGCTGACTGGAGAGAAAACTTCTAATAAAGCTGAGTGTCATTCAAATCCACAATACATCGATCTGTTTATTCCTCTTTTAGAAAATTATTGACTTACGCAGTGTACATTAATGCAGTCATACTGGAATAAGGCTTTTCATAATCTGAATGTCAAAATAGTGGTGGATTTGGGGTATTAGCAAGTAGAGAGGAGAGAAGAGACAAGAAACCTATGCTACCAGCATAAAGAGCCAGTCACCTTGTTAGGTAACAAAACAGATTCAAATCAGATTCTTACACTGAAAGAAGCAAAAAAAAAAAAAATGGAGAATGTAGTCTAGTATTAGATTTTAAGTTAAATAAACCTGAATTCAATCCCTGACTGTGTTTTTGGTTGTCACAGGTAATGCCATAGAGAACATGGGAAGTGCCAATCCTCGGCCTGTGGAGGGAACACTGCTCCCTCCCCCTCGCCCCTCCCCCCACGTCCAACAGGATGATCTTAACGTCAACTTGTTTGGAGACCTCAACTCGGTGGGTACTGAACACTTACAAGATTGCTGAATGCATTACTCAGTGAACTGTAAAACTACACTACTGAACACACTACTCAGTGAACTATAAAACTACTTCTTAACACACGACTTAATGAACTATACAACTATACTATCGAACACACAACTGTAAACTGAAATGTATAACTATATATGTAACACTACTTAATGAAATATGAAACTATACTACACAAAAAACAATACTTTAAATAAAAGTGCAATTGAACACAATACTTAATGAACAATAAACTATACTACTGAACAGAGACAATGAACTATAGAACTATACTATTAAATACATTACTCAGTGAACTATACAACTATACTACTCAACACACCACTCACCAGACTATAAAACTACACTACTGTTCACACTACTCAATGAACTATAAAAATATACTACTGAACACACCACTCAGCAAATTATAAAACTTTACTACTAATCACACACTACTCAGTGAACTATAAAACTATACTACTGAACACAGTGAATGAACTATAAAACTATACCACTGAACACAGTCAATGAACTATAAAACTATACTACTGAACACAGTGAATGAACTATAAAACTATACTACTGAACACAGTCAATGAACTATAAAACTATACTACTGAACACACCACTCAGCAAATTATAAAACTTTACTACTAATCACACACTACTCAGTGAACTATAAAACTATACTACTGAACACAGTGAATGAACTATAAAACTATACTACTGAACACAGTGAATGAACTATAAAACTATACTACTGAACACAGTGAATGAACTATAAAATTATACTACTGAACACAGTGAATGAACTATAAAACTATACTACTGAACACAGTCAATGAACTATAAAACTATACTACTGAACACACCACTCAGCAAATTATAAAACTTTACTACTAATCACACACTACTCAGTGAACTATAAAACTATACTACTGAACACAGTGAATGAACTATAAAACTATACTACTGAACACAGTGAATGAACTATAAAACTATACTACTGAACACAGTGAATGAACTATAAAACTATACTACTGAACACAGTGAATGAACTATAAAACTATACTACTGAACACACCACTCAGCAAATTATAAAACTTTACTACTAATCACACACTACTCAGTGAACTATAAAACTATACTACTGAACACAGTGAATGAACTATAAAACTATACTACTGAACACAGTGAATGAACTATAAAACTATACTACTGAACACAGTGAATGAACTATAAAACTATACTACTGAACACAGTGAATGAACTATAAAACTATACTACTGAACAAAATATAAAACTATTCTACTGAACACACTTCTGAATGAACTATAAAACTATATTACTAAACACAGTACTTAACTCACTATTAAAAATATAATACTGAACAAAATAGATTGCATATTCAAAAAACATTTGTAGTACTAATGGATTCATTACACACACACTAAACGTAAATGCTGTACAAAACATAACATACTGAAAAACTAACACTCTTAACACAACAGAACTGAACCCACCCACCGGTCCATTTGCAATCCTGCTTACGCTGTCAGCCTGTGTGTTGCAAGGGGCCTGGAGCCTATCCCAGGTAATTCGTAGAAGGCAGGCAACACCCTGGATGGGATACCAACTCATGCCAAGGCACAAGCATACCCGCAGTCAAACACTATGGGCAATTTGGAAACACCAATCAGCCTCCAAGGAGTCTTTGAACTGTGAGGAGAAAATAAGAATACCTGGAAGAAACTGACAAGGAACAGGGAAATCACACAAACTTCATATTCATAAACTAAAGGCGAGATTCAAACTATCACCACTGGAGGTGCGAGGTGACACTGCTACTCACTAAGCCACCAGTACTGAAGCCACTACTCTAAGCCAATAGCTATATTGCTGAACTGAACTCTTGTGCACCATACTCAACATCCCGTTAAACTTACCCACCGAACACATGACACTACTATTTCGAAAACATCCGTCAACAACACACTTCCCCAAACATTAAAGCCTATTGAACACTCCAGCCAATATACATAAATTAATATTGTAAAATACGTGTGTGTGACTTTATTAGCTGACACAATAACATACAGCGGAGTGTGATTGTCAGCTTACACAGAGAACACCACTGAGAGCCAGCTCTTCTAAATGCAGTAACTTTGGCTTTTGAATGGGGTGTTTTACAGAACGCATGGCTGATCAGGAGCACAGCCAAGACAAAGTCACAGCCCAGTGCGCTGAAAACCTCCAACAGGAAGAGCTGTATGTGTGAACCAGACCGCGTTAATTGAATATGCTATACAATAGATGCTGTGACTAGAGCAGCTTCATTATAATACAGTATAGATTTAAAAGCATACAGTACTTCAATTAACACTAACATGGCTTACAATGAAAGCTCCATCTTAGGTAGATGAATGTCATCTTCATTAAGCAAGCTATAATTATGTCACTGCTTCAGAATCAGAGCTGTTAGCCTTCTGAGGCATTCTGTCGGACAGTTTAGAGTGATGAGAACCACGTAATACAACTACACAAACTGTTATGCATAATATGACTACACAAACTGCTATGCATAATATAGCTACATAAAATGCTGTGCATAATAGAACTACACAAGCTGCAACACATAATACAACCACACAAACTTCTACACATGATATGACTACACAAACTGTTACAGGTAATGCAACTACACAAACTACTACACATAATACAAATACATAAAGTGCAACACATAATACAACTACACCAACTACTACACATAATACAACTACACAAACTACTACACATGTGCAACATACATATATTATGTATACAAATACATAAAGTGCAACTCATAATACAATTACACAAACTTCTACACATGATACGACTACACAAACTGCTAGACGTAATACAACTACACAAACTACTACACATATTACAACTACACAAACTACTACACATAATACAACTACACAAACTACTACACATAATACAACTACACAAACTACTATACATAATACAACTACACAAACTTCTACACATGATACAACTACACAAACTGCTACATGTAATACAACTACACAAACTACTACACATATTACAACTACACAAGCTACTACACAAAATACAACTACACAAGCTACTACACATAATACAACTACACAAACTACTACACAATACAACTGCACAAACTACTACACATGTGCAACATACATATATTATGTATACAAATACATAAAGTGCAACTCATAATACAATTACACAAACTTCTACACATGATACGACTACACAAACTGCTACACGTAATACAGCTACACAAACTACTACACATATTACAACTACACAAACTACTACACATAATACAACTACACAAACTACTATACATAATACAACTACACAAACTTCTACACATGATACGACTACACAAACTGCTACACGTAATACAACTACACAAACTACTACACATATTACAACTACACAAGCTACTACACATAATACAACTACACAAACTACTTCACATAATACAACTACACAAACTACTACACAATACAACTACACAAACTACTACACATGTGCAACATACATATATTATGTATACAAATACATAAAGTGCAACTCATAATACAATTACACAAACTTCTACACATGATACGACTACACAAACTGCTACACGTAATACAACTACACAAACTACTACACATATTACAACTACACAAGCTACTACACATAATACAACTACACAAACTACTTCACATAATACAACTACACAAACTACTACACAATACAACTACACAAACTACTACACATGTGCAACATACATATATTATGTATACAAATACATAAAGTGCAACTCATAATACAATTACACAAACTACTTCACATATTACAACTACACAAGCTACTACACATAATACAACTACACAAACTACTTCACATATTACAACTACACAAGCTACTACACATAATACAACTACACAAACTACTACACATATTACAACTACACAAACTACTACACATAATACAACTACACAAACTACTACACAATACAACTACACAAACTACTATACATAATACAACTATACAAACTTCTACACATGATACGACTACACAAACTGCTACACGTAATACAACTACACAAACTACTACACATATTACAACTACACAAGCTACTATACATAATACAACTACACAAACCTCTACACATGAAATGACTACACAAACTGCTACACATAATACAACTAAAAATTTGCTACGCGTAATATGACGACAAAAAGTGCCATGCATAATACGAATACAGAAACTATGCATAATACAACTATATAAAATGCTATGCCTAATGCAACTACACAAACTGCCACACATAACGCAAATACTCAATACGACTGCAAAAACTGCTACACGTAATACAACTAGACAAACTACTACACATAATACGAATACACAAAGCAACACATAATACATCTACAAAACTGCTTCATGTATGACTACACAAACTGCCACACATAACACAACTACACAAACTGCTATTCATAATACAACTGCACAAACCACTACACATGATAAGAGCTAGACAAACTGCTACTCGTAATATAACTACACAAACTATTACACATAATACAACTACACAAATTTTTTAACAGGTCCTCACAAAGGGCCACTTTCAACTTTAGCACCCTCAGCAGAAAACTAAATACAACATGGCCATCAGTGTGGGCAAGAGTTAAATACTTGATTGAGGAAATGGACTTTCCAGTGTCACTCCACCCGGCAGATATACAGTATAATGCCATAGATGGTAAATTGCTGGCTGATGGTGTTATACAGTCATTGTGTATGTGAAATGCCAAGTTCATTTTATTATTTGTCATTCATCTACAAAATCAGCAGAGACCCAATTTTATATATATATAAAATTCTTTTATTTTTTTATAAAGTTATATTTAAATATTATTCTAACCTTTGCAATAGGCATTAAAGTAGAAAGTGTTTAAGTCTCATAGCCCGTACCTATATTTTTTTATTTCAGGTAGCAGTATGGTGTGTTAAGCTAAAAACAGTTGCTCACTCTTATAATTCATTCAAGCAGTTCATTTCAGTTTGAGTGCTGGAATATGCTTGATCCATCAGGGAAGAAAAACTTCATAGATATGATAACCTGCTCATTCAGTACACTTAGTTCTGACTTCATTTTATTGCCACATAACGTTGCTGAGCCAGACCTGAGCAACTGAAGCCACCCCAGATACAGGATACAGAAACTATGCATAATATAACTACATAAAATGCTATGCATAATGCAACTACACAAACTGCCACACATAACGCAAATCCTCAAGCTGCTACACGTAATACGACTACAAAAACTGCTATATGTAATACAACGAGACAAACTACTACACATAATATGAATACACAACCTGCCACACATAATACAGCTACAAAACTGCTACTCATAATACAACTGCACAACCCACTACACGATACAAGCTACACAAACTTCTACTCGCAATATAACTACACAAAGTATTACACGTAATACAACTACACAAATTTCTACAGATAATACAACAACACAAACAGCTACACATAACACGACTATAAAAATTGCTACGCAGATGACTACACAAATTGCTATGCATAATACAATTACACATGCTTCAACTGCAGAAACTACCTTACAAAATTTAAGTACACAAACTACTTCAAACTACTTTGTATAATACAAGTACACAAACCATCATAAATAACACAACTACACAACTGCATATGCAAACTACTATGCATATTCCAACTTCACAAATTACACAAATACAAAAACTAAAAAAGTAGTACTTTTTTTTGTACACAACCTACCAAACAACTACTATGCATAATACAGCTACACAAACGACTACACATACTACAATTACATAAACTGCTACTCAGAATGCAACTATAAATCTACTACACATACTGCAACTACGCAAACTGCTACACCTATTGCAAGTACAGGAATTACTACACATAATGCAGCTACACAAACTACTCCACATACTACAGTTACAGTACACAAGCAGCTAAACAAAATGCAACCTACTACACAAACTACACTTTATACCCAAAGTACACAAACCCTCACAAATTACACAACACAATCTACTGCACAAACTGATACACATAAATACACAGACTACTATATATAACACAACTGCACAAATTACCAGACACAGCTACTACATATGATACAACTAAGTTCAGTTCCGCCTTTATTAATCACACGTACATTACTGCACAGTGAAATACTTTATTCTTCACATATTTGTCAGCCATTTTACGGCACCCCTGGAGCAGACAGGGTTAAGGGCCTTGTTCAAGGGCCCAAAAGTGGCAACCTGGCTGAAGTAGGGCTTGAACCATCAACCTTCTGATCTGTAACTCAGCACTTTAACACACTGAGCCACCACTGGCCCAAACTCCAACAAAGTCCAAGTACACAAACTACTATGCATTATAGAACTTTATAAATTACAATACACCTACACTACATTTACAGCAGACAGCATTATCCAGAGGAACTTGCATTTTTATCTCATTTTACTTCCGAGCAGTTGAGTGTTAAGCCCCCAACAGTGTCAATTTGGTGGTGCTTGGGTTTGAACCTGGGAACTTCAACCAACACATTAAACACTGAGCTATCCCAATGTTTGCCAGATAAACACCAATTTTTACCAACAGCATACAGGTTTCAACAGACCTTTGCAAACTAAACTGCAGACGTAGTCGGCAGGATTCGAACCTGCGCGGGGAGATCCCAATGGATTTCGAGTCCATCGCCTTAAGCACTCGGCCACAACTACAGAAACAACCACAAAACCACTACACATGATACAATTTGAAAATATGTGTTTTTAGCAGATCCTCACAAAGGGCCACTTTCTACTTTCGCACCCCCAGCAGAAAACTAAATGCAACATGTGGGGGCAAGAGTTAGAGACTTGAGTTAGGACATGGACTTTGCAGTGTCACTCCAGCCGGCAGATATACTGTACAGTATAATGCCATAGATGTTAAATTGCTGGCTGATGGGGTTATACAGTCATTGTGTATGTGAAATGCCAAGTTAATTTTAGACACAGATCTTGATTCATTCATCTACAAAATCAGCAGAGACCTAATTAGATACCAAAATATTTTTTTATAGAGTTATATTTAAATATTATTCTAACCTTTGCAATAGGCATTAAAGTAGAAAGTGGTTAATTCTCATTCCCTTTTCTTAATTTCAGGTATAGCAGTAAAGTATGTTTATCTAAAAACAGTTGCTAATACACTCTAATAATTGTTAGAGTAAATAATCGTTGCTGAGTCTAGACCTGAGGAATTGAAGCAACCCCAGATCATAACACTGCCTCCAGAGGCTTGTACAGTGGACACTATGCATGATGGATGCTTCACTTCATGTGCTTCCCATTTTATCCTCATTCACTCATTGCTCTGGAATAGGGTCAGTCTGGACTTATCAGACCACATGACCTTGTTCCATTGCTCCAAAGTTGTTTTTTTTTCCAAAATCTTTATGCTCCCTAACAAATTGAAGCCTTTTTTCCTGAATAGTTTCACTAACATATCATATAACAGTTTTCTTATGGCGACACTGCTGTTTAGTCAAAATCCCGTGAGTTCTCATGACATTGTGCACGTATAGAAATGATTACTTTCACTCTTACACATTGCTATGGTTTTTACTGTTTTTAATTTTTTTTTATTTTTTTTACACAGCAACTTTATCAAGTGCTTAAGTGAGCTCTATTCATTTAAAAAATATATATTTTGTGAAATGTTTTTCACAAGTTGATGGTTCAGCACTAGGCTTTTTTTTTCCAGGTTTTAATAATGTGTTCGTATTGTAGGTAGGTTCAAATCTCCTTAGTTGTTCTCTTTGCTTGAGGCTGGCCAATAATTCTCACATGGCAACCTTTTTTTTTTTTTTTGGCAAGGCAGTATATTTACGTATACTATACAATTATCTTTCCACTTTTAGAATATTCCAAGTTACTGTCTAATTGGCTGCCAATGCTTGGAAGCATGTCTGTGCACTGGGTTTTATTAGTGTGATGGGAAATCAAACCTTTTGGGCGCTTTAACAAGAACGAAGCATTTATTGGATATAGCCAAATTCTGTAAGGTTCATTTCAGTATTTCAGTAAGTTATTGTATGAATCAAGTAGTGGTGAGTAAAAGTGTGAAAGTAGGCAGTTCTTAATCATGTCAAATAATGAATCTGGCAGACTCTCTAGAAGCATATTAAAGTAACAGCTGAATGATTTAGTACATTCTGTGTTCAATTCTGACAATGGCGGGATAAGCCTGATATTAGCCTGATATTTATTTTCTTTCTTAAACCTTTCTTCTTTCACCATTTCTTATTGTTTGAAATGTTTCAAAGGATTTGACCAATAAAATTCTGATTTAAATTAGTGAATTTCTTCTGGTTTATAATAAACATTAAAATCTATATAGAAAACTGACCATGATATACTTTTAAGTATTGTGGTAAGTATTTTAAATATTCTTGTGCTCATGAGATTATTTTTAACCAAGTGAGAAAATGTTAGCACTTAACCTTTTAATAACCTGTCAAACATATTACATTCCAGTAACGCCCTCGGGTACCTGAAGAAATCCCTTTTAACCTTACCATAGCTTCGTTTTTCCATGGTAATTGATATAAAGCCTTAAAAACAAGACAGCGAGTCTGACTGGAACGCATTTTCAGTCAGCACTGTGATCAGGGTAGGTAGGGCCCCACATTCAAACAGCCTACACTGCCACGTCCAATTACCGAGACCTCCATCCTTCAAGCTAATGACTCTTGTAAGAAATTAAATCAATATTGATTTGGTGTGCTCTTTGCTGTGTTCTCAGATTATATTGAGGCTCGGAATAAGGGCCAACCGCCAAGGTTTCATCAATGCGACGAAAGCTCGGTGGCAACGTTACTGGCTCAGAATCTCAATCTGTATCCATTTCAGTCGAGTCTTTGCCCGTGTCTCAACCTAATGTTTTAATTCACAGACTCACTCATGTGAGAAGAGTGGCCAAACATCTGTCCATGGGCACGTCACAGCTCATGGACCTGCATCTTTATTAGTGTTTACAGCTGGGGGATCAAAACTGACAGAGTTCATTCTGGGTTTTTTTTCCAATTCTGCTTGATTTGCAACAGCCCATAAAAAAAAAAGACATGATTAGCGTGTTCAGATTTCTTGGTCAGCCTTGATTGTGCACCAGATTGACATTTGTCGGTCTATACACAAAAAAAGTCTAATTAAAATTTATAAGTCTTCGAAAACACACATTAAAACGTTCATTCTGCCCGATATCGCAGTTATATCGTGAGTCAGACCTCTAGATTTCAACAGAGAGTAAAACAGGAAGAGGTTGTTTAATGTATTGTATTGTTGTCATTAGATGTCATGGAATTCAGAATACAGGCATGCAGTAGTGTTAAGAAATGTAAAGATTGTGAAGCTTTTGCCATATACATATACAACATATACAAAAAATAACCTTTAGTTGGAGGGTCCTATACTGTGACTCATTTTTCTTCTTCCCCGAATTGAACTTATGTCATTATTGAATGATTGTCATTCTCATCTCTGTGGTCGCAAGGGTCAGGCTCTGTGAATGGGACATTAACCTAGAATTTGAATCAGCGAATTACACCGTGTAATTTTTTTAAACAGTGGTCAATAAGCGGTCAGGGGTCATGACACATTTAAAAAGAAAAGGTCATTATATTTGTCTTATTATGACATTATGGCATTTTCAGCATGGCTGCTAATACGGATGAGTTCTTTTCTTTCTTTTTGTTTTAATGGAAATCTATTCCTGTACATCCATTTCCATCCTCACAGACTGTTTATTGGTGAGCACTCGCGGCACTTTTGTTGTGTGTGTGTGTGTGTGTGTGTGTGTGTTTACACACTGGACCACGTGTACATCCTCAGTAGTGTGTGTGTATATGCGTGTGTGTGTGTGTGTGCATACACAGAGTGCAGGGGCTTAGAGATAATCTGAGCTTCCAGACAAAAAGGATTCAATTCTGTTTCCGCTGTCACTTCTACCTCTCTTTCTCAGCCCAATCGCGCTCTCTTCACTGAACGTCTCTCTGTCTTTTCTTGATCTCTCTCGCTCCATCTTTCCCATTCTTCTTCACGTGTTCGTCTCTTTCGCTCCCTCTCGCTTCGTGACAGGATTAGTCAGAGGTGTTTGCGGGAGGCAGTGCATCAATCAGACTTTATTAGTATTAATTTATTCATGCCCATCTGTCACTCTCTCTCTCACTCTCCCCTGTTATCGCTACTTCTTAATCCCTGTCTCTGTAACACTCTCTCTCTCTCTCTCTCTCTCTTGCTCTCTCTCTCTGCAGGCCTACTCACTTTGCACAGGTTGATGTTGGACAGGTTGCCTTTCATGTCATCCCTAATGCCCCTTGTTCCTCCTCTCTGTCTCTTTTTCAATTAAGACAAACACTCATTTATTTGTTTTCATTCTCTTTTGGTGTCAGGTGGAGGAGAGCGAGGAGGAAAAGATCGAGCCTGACGAGGACATAGATCCAGAGAAGGACTTCGTCATTCCTCCGTTCCCCGAGAAGGCCACCGTCACCGATTTGGGTTCGGAGGCGGGCAGAGTTCATGGCCAGGCCTCATCCCTTTCAACCTCTCTCTATCTTCTTCTCCTGTTTCTGCTGCTCACTACCCTCAGCTGGGGCTAGACGGCAACGACATTCGTCCTCATACCCACTTACACTTATACCCTTACATCTGCACACACCTTCCTCAAAATAATCACTCACACCCATGCTAAAGACTCAAAGACTTTATCCTGAGGGATGGAGATGAAAAGAGAAGAAGAGGACAGAGGACAGGAAAGTCCTCTCCTACCCACTACTGTCCTTTCCTTTCACTCTGTTTCTCCTTCTCGCCGAGAGGGGCTGTGTGTAGCTCGCCGATCGCAGCTTGTCCCCCAGGGAGTCGCTCTCTGAATCTGATTCTGTGCCAATTGTTCGGAAAAAATTGTTAGAAATCACGATTCATGATTCATGACTCATGACTCATTGGACTGAATGGAATCGGATGTATTTAACACCTGACTGTCATTGAATGAATCAGTGAATCAGTGAGTCAGTAATGTGATGTATATGTTGTATAATTCTCCTTTGCTTTGCTGATGTTGGCTAACCGTCAGTCAACTTGCGCCGCTGTTTGGAAATTGCTGTATTGCTTCCGTCCAATGACACAGCTACGTACGAGTGCACAGCTTGCTCTTTTTTTTTTTTCTTTTTTTTTGTACTTTTTTGCATTTAGTCACCTTCTGCGTTTTCTCATTGCTGAAGCTTTTATAACTGTGTGTGAATGTGTGTGTATGTGTGTGTGTACAGAATGTTTGCACTTTGTCAACATCAGAAAAAAAAACTCTTACAATATGTGTCCACTTGCAATTTTGCCTCGCTGCATCGTATTTATTTGAGTGAACAGCTCCGCTGGTGTAGTGACTGTGATAGCCCTCCTCGCAGGAACACAGTTTAATCTCACTTGCATGCCAAATTCGAATTATTTTCAAGTATTTGTGAATGAATTAAAAAGGATTGGAATATTTGCTAATGCTGGCTATCTATTAGCAACAGCGGTAACAGAGAGGCTGTCATTGAATCACATTAGCTTAACCTAAAAATACAGAATAATTCCATAAACTAATGCCAATGTTTCTTTGCTCTGGTTTCACTAACAGTATGTGCCAGATTAAAACAAAGTGAAAACTTTTTTTTTTCTCTTGAAATAGTTTAATAGAAAGAGACACTATTCCCTAAATCTAGTCAGTGAGACAAATTTCTTAAGCTAGCATTACAAATGATTAAATGAACACATATATCTACAATAACAAGTCACTATGTTCTGATCTGTAAAGATAAAATAAACTAATTAAAGATTTTAATTGAAGAAAATATTTTTAAAATATTTTATTAAGCTCATTCAAGCTATCAAATCAGCTTGCTAATGTTTCTAGCAACCTAATCTGTTAGCTAGTTTGGCTAGCTAGTTCATTTCCAAGCTAGCTAGTTTTGTTAAGGGTTATTGTCACAGTCATTAGCTAAGACAGGTTAAGTGAGAATATGTGCTAGAGTAAAACAAAATACAGCGGTACCTCGGCATACCGATTAAATCCGTTCAGGAGGCGAGTTCTTAAAGTGAAATTTCGTATTGCAAACATTTTTCTATAGGAAAATGCAGATAATCTGTTCTAGCCACCTACAAATATTAGCTACCAAGAATACTAATAATCACATTTTGTACATATAAAAACAATGAAAACATTTAGAAAAGACTAAAATGAACTAAGAACATTTAACTCTAATTCATGATTCCTCTTGGACCTGGCTACTTTAAAAACAAAATTGTGGCTCCCCTTTTCTCCTTGCTAGCCGCATTGCTAACTTTCCCAGGACCCGTGGTGCTATATCTTCAGTCTTGCACAAATGCCCAAACCCCCCCTAAAAAAAAAAAAAACATTCACTTTGCTTGGATCCTCTTGCGCAAACAAGTTTTGAACAGCTCACTGAGGTACACGCAACTTACTGTAGCTAGAGCTCGGTTTATTTGCCGGTATCCTGAAAATGCATCGTATGCCGGGGCAAATGTCAGCTTTTAAGGTGACCGTTTGTATGCCGAGGTGCCTCTGTCAATAAAACCCTTTTTTTCCCCTACAGAAATAAACCCAGCTAATTTGCATTGACTTGCTATTAAATACGCTAGCTAGCATTGTAAATGATGGTTTCATTACACTACGATAGTAAACATAACTAGCCAGCTGTTAATATTAAGGTTGATAATATTTTGGTCAGGTTGTGATGCAAATTTATGCCAGATGGGTTTAAGTGGAAAATCCAAGGATTTTTTAAAAGTGTTTTAATTCAGGAAAAAAATTCAGTTTAAAAGGGGTTTATCATTGCAGAACGTTAGCTAAACACCAATATCTTGCTAAATAAATGACTTAATAATAAATTACACTGAGGTAACCAGTAGTTACTTGATATCTGAATAAATGGAAATAATATAGTAAATAAGTTGTTATTACACTTAAGATTATGAATGTTACACCAGAATTTGGATATTTTTTTTGCGAGCATTAATCTCAGGGCAAGTGGCTCAGTCACGACACCAGCGGTTAACTGATTCTGTGTCAGTAGCTGTTGTTCACCATGATGGCCAAAAACATTTTTAAATAAAGAATAACCTGACCTAGCTATTAAAGTGGACGGGTAATGCATGCTAAGATGACATAAAAATGAATAAATCATTAAAAAAAAAACACATAAACAATTTTAACCCCATCTACAGTTTGTTCTTTATCCGTGTAAAGTTTGTAAAGTATGATAATAAATAAAAAATACAAACACTGTAAAAATATTTTTTGACAAATTTTGTTTACATTTCCACGAGTGCCGTGATGCCGAGCGTAGAACAGTAGATGCGGTGATGGAAAATGCAAGTAGATATGTATTGTTAGAGTATGAAATCTTTGTTTGTGAGTTCTTTGTCTAAAGTGAAGTTCCAGGCACACTTACACTCAAACACACACACACATACACACACACATTCGGCGTGACCCTCCGTCGGTGCAGATGCAAGCGCTTTTCCTTTATTGCTCTATCTGCGCTGTGCTTTAATTTTAAGAGTCAGCACAGGCTGTGGACTCTAACCAGGGGCATAAATAATAAACACACACACACACACACACACACACACACACACACACACACACACACACACACACACACACACATCCTGGAACAATACAACTTACTGAAGTCGAAAAAAAAAAATGTGTAAATAAATAAATAAATGAATAAATAAATAAATAAATAAATACACTCGTGCGTGAAGACGAGAGTGCAGTACAGCAGGTGTTGGGGGTCCAGTCTGGGTTTGGAACCTGCAGGAGGAAGTTATTTGCCAGCCGGAGATAATGGGTTATAACGCAAACTGTTTATCTTGTTGTGCGATGTAGGGGGAAGAATTGCTTTTGATAGAGCATGGAAAAAAGAGAGATATGGTAGAGGAAAGAAAAGAAGAAAGACCCTCCAGCACAAACATACAGTCAAACATCTCCAGCACTTTTTTTCTCATATAAATCTATTGCTGACACTAATGTTTTTTTCTTCTCTGCTCCCCCTCCTTCATTCCTCCTTCGTGTATGTCTGAGCATCTTTCCTTCACTTCCCAAAGGGCTTTAATGTAGGAGGGTTATTAAAGCCCCCGCGTAGGTTTTGCCCCCTCTATTGTACCAGTTCAAATGGACCTAACGCAAGGCAGAGAGGTCAGACTCTGCTCTGTCTCTCTAAACGCTGTCCTATTGAGAGGAAGTGCCTCACATTACACCAGGTTTTCACCATGTTTTAACAAAAAAACTCCCCAAATTGCTCTATTATGCGACAGGAGCGCTGATCGAAGTACGACTCCACCGTCCAGCCGAAGGTCAGCACTCGTGGGGTTTTTTTCTTCAAATATCGACTTCGATTTAAGCGACAAATTAAATTGTCAGCGAAAAAAAAAAAAAAAATAGAAAACGGTGCTTAGGAGTTAAGGTGAATAAACACACATCACGTCTCAACATTTCTTCTGTATTAAAAAAGAAACTGCTACAGGACATAGAGACAAGTTAATAATATTGGGCAAGAAATCTTTTCTGTCATGATTCAGCAATTTCTGGTTGTCGTTTGTAGATGAGGGGGACAAAAAGGGCCTGTAAAGTTTCTAGGCTCTGCAAAAGGCCAGCGCAGAAATTAATTAAGGTACGTTCTTTGATCCAGAACTGAATTTTCATATATTTTTTATATATTCATGACGAAAAAAAAAGAGAGTCAGATTTCTGGTGGGATTAAAAAATATTTTCAGGTACTTACCTTGTCAACTGTTTTGCCTCTCCTCATATACGGTTTACAAAGTCTAAGAAAAGCACCTTTTATTATTATTATTAGTAGTAGTAGTAGTAATAGTAATAGTAGTCTATCACAGATACATTATATAGAGTGTAGTATGATTTCTTATTAATTTATAAATTAAAATAAAACTGAAGTAAACACAACTTTCAAAAAAAAAATAGGGATAAAAATGCATTGTTAACATTTAGTCAGTTACTTGCTACTTTCTTTAACTAACAATAGAGTTGGTCATTGTAATAGATCTCACAGTTTTAATACTATATCATCATTTTTGTTAGCTCTGCTTTGCCTTTACCTTTTGGTATCAGCAAAAATGGAAACATTCCTCTTGATCGAAAAGTGATTATTTACACACACACACACACACACACACACACACACACACACACACACACACACACACACACACACTGTATACAAAAGGTAGTGAATCAAAGAATTTTAAATAATGCAACAGGTCTTATCCAGTTTGTCTAGTCATCTAAATGTATTTACAGTAACAGATGTTTATTTATTATTTTTTATTAAAATATTTATGATTTCCAGAAACATTTACTGAATAAAAATTGTCTTTTATTGGCTTTTATTCTTTGCAAAATTCTCAAGCAAATCCTCATTGCTTTTTATATTAAATTAAATTTTCTTTATATTTAATTAAATTAAATGATGTGGATGACATATAATTAAATTAAGTGAATTTTTAAATGTATTTTTACTCCAACAGGCTGCAAAGTGCCTAAATATACTAATTTAAAATGATTTCTTTCTTATATAAATACCTCAGCAGCAATCTCATTTGCCCTCTCGTCTCTTCCAACCACTCAGCATCAGCAGGATACTTATGATCATCTGTCGTCATCTGCACCTGCTTCTCACTGGCTCATGCCTAAAGTTAGATGAATTTTTAATACTTGATGAATAAATGATTCATAGGTCTTAACAAACAAAAAATCATTCCTCTGAAAAAAAAAGAGAGAGAGAGAGAGAGAGAGAGAGAGCCAAAAATGTCCTTCAGGAAGCCTGGAGAACTATTCCTCAGGACTAGATTAAACATACAAGAAAGTCTGTCACTTTGGAAACAAAATATGAAGAAATGTGGGGTGGGGCAAAACTTTTGCACAGTACTATAGGTTATAAAATAAGTGTTAAACTTGAGTGCTAGGGATTAGCATATAGTGTATGTACAGTATGTACGGAACATGGCATCGAATGCTTGCAAGTTTTACAATGCGATATTGATTTGAAGTATGAACAGTACATACTGTGTACATTGCTGTGAAATTCCAGACCAGAGACAGAGAGAGAGAGAGAGAGAGAGAGAGAGAGAGAGGGAGGAAGTTTTCTAATTCAGTGTTGTTGATACAATTTTCATCTGTGCAGAATGAGAAATGTGGCTATTTGCTGAAACAAAAGAAAATGACCCAATGTTATTAATCGAGGCAGTCCATGCCACCGGTATTAAAGCATTTTTACGGAAGGACCGGAGACGTGATGTGATCTGAAACACGGAGCCTATTTATTACTCATATATTTTTTCGCAGCAACTTAATTTACCTCTTAAATTGAATTCGAGATTTGGACAGAGACACGGATATCACTACTGACGCAGACAGAGCTCATCCAATCAGAGGCCTTAATTAAGAACACACACGTTCCCCGGCGGGAAGATTGACGTGTGCGTCCATATGCCGCTCAGCCCGCGCGATGGCTGGTGTAATTTTTAAATTGCTGTCACTGAGCAAAAACCAGAGCATGACATAAAGACAAGAGGCAGCGCCAGCCGTGTCCCCGCCTTACAGTGATATGTTTTTTTTTTCTTCCCTCTTTTTTTTTTTTTTTTTTTGTGTGAAACAAACAAACAAGCCATGCGTTAAATGACTGCAGATAGCAGGATATCAGGGGCACTGAGGCAGAGAGGTGATTGTAGCCTGAATTTTTATACCTTTTTTTGTTTATGGGAGTGTGCACCATTAATATACAGAGTAAGCACATCAAGCTTTAATGTGTTAATGCTGAACTTTATTATACAGATCCGGAGAGAGAGAAAGAACAAGAGATAGTAAAAGAGGTGGCATGCAGAGAGACAGAGACAGATAAGCTGAGAGACAGAGAGGAACATTAAGATAAAAAAAGGACAAATAAGCAGAAAAAGAGATTAACAAAAAGACATACAGAGTAAGACAAATATACAGTAGATTAGGAGAAGGACAGACAGAGACAGACAGACTGAGAGAGGCTGAAGAAAGAGACAAAAGGTGAGTGAGAGAGACAGAGACAGAGACAGATAAGCTGAGAGACAGAGAGGAAGAGAAAGATACAAAAAAGGACAAATATGCAGAAAAATAGAATAACAAAAAGACATACAGCGTAAGACACAGATAGATTGGAAGAGAGAGAAGGACAGATAGAGACACAGACTGAGAGAGGCTGAAGAAAGAGACAAAAGGTGAGCGCGAGAGAAAGAGAGAGGAAAAAGAAACCGTGGTAGATTTAGAGAGACAAACAGGGCGAAAGAAAGAATGAGAGAGACAGAGACAGAAAGACATACAGACAGAGAGAATAAAGGAGAGACAGTGGCCAGGATAGAGAGAAAGAGAGAGCCTATATACTGTAAGCTGGTGTGAGTGAGACGGATACGGATACTGTGAAGAGTGAAAGAGATTAAGAACAATAATAGAATGAGAAAGAGAGAGAGAGAGAGAGAGAGAGAACATCTGAGAGAAAACAGACAGAAAGAACAAGAGAAGTGACATGCAAAGCGAGAGAGCCAGAGACAGATTAGAGGAGAAGGTGAGGAAGAAAAACAGAATGCGAGAGCGAGAGAGTGAAAGCGATACAGGGTATAAACCGAGGAGAGGCAGGAAGCTCGTGAGAGGATTAGGAGTTCTCAGAGTGGGAAAGATTGCACCAGGATGAAAGACTGCGAGAGAGAGAGAGAGAGAGCGAGAGAGAGAGAGAGAGAGAGAGAGAGTGGGAACGTCAGCAAGGCTGGAATGAGCTTCTCTAGTCAAGGCTGGATGCTGTGAGTGAAGCAGGACTGTCGGACTACATCAGTAATACTAACAGCAGGTTCTCTCCGTCTCTGCCTCTCTCGCAATCTACACATCGTTTAGACGCTACAGCTCTCAGACATCGAGCTTTCTCACACAAGCTTTAAAACACTTACGTCCTTCCCCCATCCCTGTTCTCTCTCTCTCTCTCTCTCTGTCTTTGTCCTGCAGCAGTGCCATGTGCTCAGTGGACTGTATCGCTCTCTGTTCCACCTCACACTACAACCCCAATTCCAGGACCGTAATTAACATCCTTAATGTTTTCCTAATGAACAACATTCTTGAAGGGGGTAAAAAAAAAAGAAAGAGAGAAAATCAAGAAGTTCGTATTTGAGCTCATTCAGAACACAGCTTTATTCCGTACTAATTGACGCCTCACGGCTTTTGGGCCGCCATTTTGCGGGTCATTGAATTCTACATTAGCGTGTAACTTTAAAGCGGTATGACACTAGTGCTTTGTTCCACTGTATTTTCTTTGGTTGTTTGTCTTCCTGTATCTGTGTTGACACTGAACCTAGTGTTCCCGCTTCACTGTTGACTGTGCACACATCCGCAGACCGCGGACAGATGTACGCGACAGCACTTGGACGTTCTCGGCACGTCAGCACTCCACTCGCCACAATCGCTTCCCGGTGTGCCAGCAGATGTTGTGTCAAGACACTTTGAAAATACACAACAATACTAGCAAGTGACATACAGTGTTTCCTGCTTTTTAAAAATGTATTTCTTTCTTTCCGGCCATGAGGCAGTGATGCCATTCATGTAGAAGTTGCCCCTGAACACTTTTCCCTATACCGTACCCGTTCTGTACCAACTGCTCATAGAGGAAGCGTACATTCTGGGTCTTAGATCGCGGTGTTCAAATCTACCACGGTGAAATTCTAGTACATTGCATTGGTTGCACCTTCAGAGTCCGGGCTCGATTCCCGCTTCGAGTTTGTGTGCATGGGGTTTGCATGTTCTCTTCCGGGTTTTCTCCAGGTACTCCAGTTTCCTCCCACAATCCAATAATTGCCGTTCCCAAATTGTCCAGTGTGTGTGAATGAGCATGTAAGTGTGTGCATGTGTGTGTGCCCTGAGATAGATTAGCACCCCGTTCAGGATGTACACCGCCCCAGGATAGATGCGACTCCTAGGATAGGCTCTAGGCCCCCCACGATCCTGTACACAAGTTAAAGCGGTATAGACGATTATTGAGAGTGTGTGCATTGATCTTAATGCAAAAGCGTGACAAGAGAGGGGACCAGACATATTACAGAATAATACAAATACTCATTATTGCTGATTTTTTCCATCTTGATCATAAGACAAGTTAATCTTGTTTTGTTAGTTTAAGCCATTGCAGCATCTTTCTGATTGATCTCACAGATTAATATTTTAAAAATGACTGAATGTCAATGACCCCACTAAAATGTTAGGGTTCCAGAATCAGGTTGCCATGTCTGTGGACTTTAGGGTTCCTCAGGGTTCTCTGGTTTCCTCCATTCTGAAAACAAAGACATGACCAATCCAAATCAGCCCTAGTTGTAAATGAGTGAACAGAGGTACAAGTGTGTGGGGTGCACCCTGTGGTGGACTTGCATCACGTTCAGGGTGTATCCCCTCGTAACCCTTAAAGCTTGGAGCATTTTAGTTATTATTTGTTTAGCTGTTTTCAACATATGGGACATACAATATAGGGACATACAGTCAGTGGGACATAGAGTATAGGGACATACAGTCAACACATGGGACATACAATATAGGGACATCCAGTCAACATATGGGACATACAATATAGGGACATACAGTCAAAACATGGGACATACAATATAGGGACATACAGTCAACATATTGGCCATACAGTATAGGGACATACAGTCAACACATGGAACATACAATATAGGGACATACAGTCAACACATGGGACACACAGTATAGGGACATCCAGTCAACATATGGGACATACAATATAGGGACATACAGTCAATACACTGGCCATACAGTCAATGGGACATACAGTATAGGGACATACAGCCAATGGAACAAAATAGGGCTCATATGGGACATTATATGGGATATATAATAAAGGCCTCAGGATTAATAGACAGTATGACGAACTCAATTTTGGTTCATTTTAACCAACATGATTGAGCAAAAAATTTGAAAACAGAAATAGCACAGATACACACGGTCACATGTTTTTATGGTTGCTTTCCGTTGTGTCTATGTCTAAAAAATTATAATTATACACTCATTTTAAGAGTTTTACATTTTTGCAAAATCATTCTTATGTTCCAGTAGTGGTAAAATTGACCCTTTCTAAAAGTAATGGTAACTTTAGTTCTCCATGACCCAAAAACACAGTTTGAAATCTGATGTCTCTCTCTCTCTCTCTATAATATATATATATATATATAATATATATATATATATATTTTTTTTTTTTTTATCATCGTTGACCTATGCTGTGTTCTTGGCAAGTATCTGCACCACTTGGGTTTTAAGGGTCAATGCAACCCTGTGCATCCCTGACCGGAGATCAACTTAATTCCGCTCTTAATATCTAATTAAGTTGGAGATCGGTCCATCTTCTGAAGTCACAATATCAGTGTAGTGTATAAGACACCACAGAAGAAAAACAATTTTGCTTCTAATAAACCATTATACACTATTAAGTTATTTGCTGGGACTGCATACATAGAGCAAGTAAAGTAAAGTCGGTTCCCAGGAACTTCTCACAAACACTCCGACTGAATCCTGTCTTAAATCCTAAAATCACCACATATCCTCATTGTACCTCTCTAAACACACTCTGGATCCCTGCTATACACTTTGCCGAAGTTTACTTTCATGTCGGAGAACAAACTCTGAGTAGGTGCGGGGGGTTGGGGTGGAGGGGTGCGCTGCGCACCCAGCGCTCCTGGTGTTTTTTTTCAACCACTTCTGTATGCACTGTAAACACCGCTCAAACCTACTCTCTCTCTCTCAAAAAAAAACCAAACAAACAAGAAAATAACATAAAAGGTGACGTTTTATACACACTAATGAAAAATTTGCTGTAAATGTACGATTTTGTTTGCTTTCAAAAACCACACACCCCATACCCCCTCACTCCCACACCCCTGTTGTGTACACTTCTTCTACATATCTCTCGGGAGTTCTTCTTCCTCTGAGTATGGCTTCTTCAAAGTGACTGGTTCAACCTGACAATCCGACCGGGGACTAAAGTTGCCAAGGTTAAACGGCAACACTGGCTTCCGTTCACAGTCGCTTTCTGACGACTCTCAGCTGTTCCGAATGGAACTGATCCCAGGGCTGTGACTCTTTATCCAGATGATGCAGCAGTCTTGGCTGGCAATCGGTGCTAATTCACAATTAGTCACATTAGCACAAGTAGTTACGGCCTGGGAGTTCCTTATGGGCGCTGGAAGTCATTTCTCAGCCCTCACACTCCTTTTGGTATTCAGGTTCTGTGCTGTGTCCTGTTTCCTATCCAGTGTATTGAAAAAAAAAAAGAAAAAAAAAGGATGAAATCACTGTTGGTGTGTGTCATTAATACTGTTCCATCTGAAATAAATAAAGGAAGAAACGATCGGCCTGATTTGGACTTTCTGGGTGTCTTTCTTTCTTTTTGACAGAGTAAACATGTGTATGTCTCTCTCTATATATGTGTGTGTGTGTGTGTGTTTGGTTTATATTCGAAGCATACAGTCTATTTTCTGACGCGTAAGCATATACGCCCCGAGCTAGTGTAATGTCAAGGCTATGACTATAGAGTAACATTGTGTGCATGTGTCTGTGTGTGGGTTTAATTTATATTCTAATCGTTTTCTCCGGTTTCCTCAACACCTCCTTCCGAAAGTATATGCACCCTGAGCGAGTTCGAATAACTCTTCGACATTGCGCGAGTTCGTGCTGCATGTGAGCGCTGTTCGCCGATTCCCCAGGGTGCATCTGCGCTCTAATTGCATCGTGCCCAATCAAAGCATCAGTTCTGATGAGAGCAATGCCAGCGGAGTCTTCCTCTCTCTCTCTCTCTCTCTCTCTCTGTCTTTTTCTCTCTCGCTCTCTGACATATGGGAGCCACACAGAGCCCATTTATTTATTAATCAGATTGCTCTCTGTCCCACCGTGTTCAATCACAACACGGCTGATGAGATTACAGGCTCTCTTCTCTCTCACTGAGCGACTACTCCCTCCTCCCCCCCGCCTGGTCTTCTGCTTCTTCTTCTTTTCCGTACCACCCCCATCTTCTCTCCTGCAAGACCATGCAAAGTTAGTGGAGTTGAACCGAACAAACCTCGGGGCTGGAGGTGAAAACGAACACTGCTCCTCCATTTTCGAACGACTCACCTTCTAAAATGGTAATGCAGTTAGAGGGAATTTTACACTCACTCACACACAAACACACACACACACACACACACACACACACTGACACAGCAATGCGGAGCGGGTCATACAAATGTCTGGATTTTGTATTTGCAGGCGGTCTCAAATTTATATTCTTCACGAGTTCGTGTCTGTCTTTCATTTCTCCGGGCCTCTTGCTTTCTCAATCTGCTCTCTCTTTTCTCCTCCTCCTCTGTTGTTCTTCAATCTCTCCATAATTGCCAGGCGTCTCCTTTTCGTACTCAGGAGGCAGGTCCGCCGGCTTTATCGTTTAATAAAGAGGTCATATAAAAAAGAAGTATGTCCCCCCTCCCCATCACTCACTGACTCTCCGTCTCTGTCTCTCTCCTTGTCTCTCTCGTTTTCTCTCTCTCTCTCTCTCTCGCTCTTCATCTACTCCCTGGAGAGGTTTAGTTTTAAGACGCCCCTTCCTGCCGGGTCCCTGCAGGAGCTGCTTTCTGCCTTTCTGTTCATGCTCACTTAGCGACTGAAGGAGATGAAGCTGGAGTAAAGAGGAGGAAGGGAGGGAGGGCGGGAAGGACAGACATTTTAAAGCTTTTAATCTGTTAATGGGCAGATAGTAAGTCTCGTTTAAGCATTTAAGAACAGCCAGCGCTTGTATCTTTATTAAACATTTATGTTGCTGATGTCAGTTTTTGCTGACGAATCATATTACTTTATCGGCGCAAACTTGATTTGTGAATCGATTTGCCAGTTTAGCACCCTGCGGACGCTCACTCTATGAATGCACAAAAGTTGTAACTTATGAGACGTCCTAAAACTAGAGAAAAAAAACTAATAGTTCTTCTTCTTGTTATCCACCTCACTCTCATGTCACTCATCGTTTATACCGCTTTATCCTGTATTCTGGGTCATGGGGCGGAGTTCCATGTATTCTGGGTCATCCTGGACAGGGTGCAAATCCATCGCAGGGCGCACACACACACTATGGGCAATTTGGGAACGCCAATTAAACATGCCTAATCTGCATGTCTTTGAATTGTTGGAGGAAACCCACCAAGCACGTGGAGAACATGCAAACTCCATGCACACAGAGATGGGAATCGAACCCGGATCCTGGCAGTGCTAGGCGATAATGCTAACCACTAACGGTGACTTAGTGGTTAGCACTATCGCCTAGCACCGCCAGGATCCGGGTTCAATTCCCTTCTCTCTCCCGCCAGCCAGTTATCCACCTGTCCATTAAAAAAAATAAAAATAATAAAGTATTATTAATATGACTTTTTCTAAAGGATTCAATCTTTTTTTCAAGCGTAACCGCAATCCGACCGGCACACAACACCTACAGTCATGTCATAAGCACAGTGTGCCTGTTTAAATGCCCACTTGTGCTTATAACAAGCGTAACACCCTGGATCTCATCATTTTTTTCTCCTTGAATATGCAGTTTTGCTCCCTGAGACCACAACCTTCATGGCCTTGTCTACAAATTGCTGCATTATATATAGAATGAACTGAATCCAGGACGGTCAGGCTGTAAATAGGCTGAGCCATGAACCAGCCGAATCAGACTGTTACGAGGAAATTACTCCAATTAGTTCTGCATCCGTACAAATTCACTGAGGTCAAAAATGGGCAGAAAAAAGGTAAAAAAAAAAAGAACTCATGGCAGCTTTCAGATTTAGCCAATTTACCTGCCTGCTTACTGTAGGAAAGCTCGGGAAACTATATTGCTTACTGGAAGAATTCACCATCATCCCATTTAGGCTAAAGCACGCTCTGTAGGGGTTTATTTCTGTAACCCTTGGCTCACTTGGAGCTGGGTATCTTTCAATTCGAGGATGTTCTGGCAAATGGAAAGGCAGTACGGACTACTCATACTGTTAAAGAACTAGGTTGGCGTTAGCGCTTTCCATGCCTCATAGATCTGCGTGCACTGATAGGCAAGCCTGTCGCTGACTACTGCACTGCAGAGACAGAAAGAAAGAGAGACAGAGAGACTTTTTTTTTGACTTTTTACAATCCTTTATTTTACAAGTTTTGTTTTATAGGCTAGAAAAAGGATTGTGTTTATAAATAATTGATTTAAAATAGATAAATAAATAAATAGATAAATAAGACATTCATTACATTATAGTCCTTCTTTAAAAACACATAGTTATTGTGCTTTTTTCAGTTAAAATATGCGGCAAAGATGATTTCGTCATCTTCTACCGCGCACAAGGTCTCCTCACAGCACCATATGGTTTTAAACATGTTTATGTCTTTCATACTTTTGTAAAAATTAAAATCAATTAAAATTCTTGATTTAACAAGTCTGGAGAAGATCTTTTTGGGGTCGCAGTCTGTGCTTTGTGCCAGCTTATTTTTTCTGCTTATATAAATTGCCATCTTGGCTTGACCAATGGTAAAATTAATAAGCTGGCATTTGAACCTGTTTCTCCGGACGTATTTAAAACCAAGAATAAAAAACTGATGAGTAAAATCTACATTCAGTGGTAAAAAAATGTGTTTTAAAAGGTTAAACAAAGGTGACAACCTGGAGCAATGTATAAAAGCATGGAAAACAGTTTCTCTCTGTGAACAGAAGGGGCATTCCTGCGTGATTTCAGGATTTAAAATGGAGATAAAAGAGTTCACAGAGACAATTCCATGTAAAATCCTCCACTGGAGGTCAGCAGACTTTTTGGTTAATGGTGGTTTGTACAGTGCCCTCCATTCTGGTTTAAAATCATTATTAAAACCCAGTTCAGTGCGCCATGGGGTGTCTACCCTCCCGTTCAGTTTTTTCTTGTTTAAGACCTTTACACATGCTTTGTATAAAACCTTACCAGACACTGTCTCAAAGTTCATGTCCTCCTCACCCTTGAGCTCCAGGAGGGGGCCGCCATGACCCTCTAGGTCCGGAGTTATCGTCAGCTGTGGAAAAGGTTCTTCTTCTGTAGGACTGGTCTCATTGCTTGCGTGTTCCATCAGCTGAACGCGTTCCTCCGACGTTAGGGCGGTTCTCCAGCGGTGTAGGAGCTGGTTGGCGACCCGTTGAGACCGAAGTCCCATCTGTGCTGCCAGGTTCTCTGCTCGAGACAGGTCTGGTCCGGTGATGTTCACCAGCTGCCGGAGTGTCACGATCCCTGCTTTTATCAGGGTCTTGGATAGTGCTGGGGTGGTTGGACTAGAGATGTCCAGCTGCCCTCCACAGACTAGGGGCTCCTCCAGCAGCCAGTGTAACGTTCTGCTTCCTTTGTTTTGTTTTTTAAAAAAGGTCCAGATTTTAAAAAGTCTTTGATAAAATACGGGTAATCCAGTAGTGTCCAGTGCTGTGGGGTCCATTAAAAACAGAGTTCTGTCCAGCCCAAGACCTCCCACCGTGCGTAGGAGTGTGTAGGCTACCGCTCTCCATCCTTCATCACTCGCTCCGGTGAGAAGTCTCTGGATGAACTGCAGACGGAAGGCTGCAGTTCTGCTGGCTAGCTGCACCAGGCCCTGTCCTCCTTCCTCTTTGGGCAGGTGAAGTAGACTTTGTGGTAGCCAGTGCAGTTTGTCCCAGAAGAAGTCTACCAGTAGGGCCTGTATGCTTGCTAGCAGGTTTGGTGGTGGGTCCATGCATGCCAGTTTGTGCCACAGGGACGATGCTGCTAGGTTGTTGATGACCAGCACTCGTCCTCTGTAGGACATTTTTGGGACCAGCCACTTCCATCTGCTTAGTCTGCCTTTTATGTTTTCAACAAGTCCATCCCAGTTTTTGTTTAAAAACTCAGCACTGCCCAGGTAGACACCCAAGTATTTAAAACCAGTCTTTTTCCACATTAAACCCCCTGGTAGTGTGGGCTGGTCGTCTCCCCATTCTCCTACTAAAATGGCTTCACTTTTAGTCCAGTTGATTTTAGCAGATGATAAAACCTTAAAATCTTCTAAAACACCAGTTAAAAGATTCACATCTGCCTGTGTGTTGACCATTACAGCTAAATCATCAGCATAAGCTGAAAGACAGGTTAAAATATTAAAATGAGGTATATTAAAACCAGAAAGCTGCTCTCTTAGTTTGCATAAAAGAGGTTCGATCGCTAAAGAATATAGCATTCCTGACAGAGAGCAGCCTTGTCTAATACCTCTGTGTACTTTAAAAGGGACACATAAACCACCATTAACCTTCAGTACACTCTCAATGTCACTGTACAGTGTCTTTATCATTGTTATGAAATCTGGGTTGAACCCGAAGCTTTCCAGCACCTTCCACAAGTATTTGTGTTCAACCCGGTCGAAAGCTTTTTCCTGGTCCAACAAAATGAGACCGGTCTTTAAGCCTAGCAGTCTAGAGACATCCAAAATATCACGGATTAAATGTATGTTATCAAAGATGGACCTACCAGGCACGCAGTACGTCTGGTCGTGATGAATGACCTGCTCCAGTACCTTTGTCAGTCTTGAGGCTAATGCTTTTGAGAGTAGTTTGTAGTCAGTGCACAGCAGTGATACCGGGCGCCAGTTCCCCAGGTGCGTCAGGTCTCCCTTTTTTGGCAGTAAGGTCAGGACAGCCCTCCTGCAGCTCACCGGGAGCTTTCCTTCTTTCACGCTGTCCTGCAACACCTCTAGTACATCCTGTCCTATTACTGACCAAAACGCCTTGTAGAACTCTACAGGGAGACCGTCTATACCCGGCGCCCGCCCGTTCTTCAGGCCTTGGAGGGCCTTCTGAATCTCTGTCAGTGTCAGTTCTGCCGCCACGTCAGTGGCAGCTTCTTCTGACAGCTTGGGCAGGTTTTTCAAGAAGGTTTCCTCCATTGCATGTGCTTCTGACCACTCACTACTGTACAGCTTTGAGTAGAAGCCGTGTGTCTGCTTGCGAATCTCAGTGGGCTCTGATACGAGATCCCCTGACTCTGATCGCACAGCATGTATGATTCTTTTCTGTCCATTTTTTTGTTCCAGACCAAAAAAGAACTTAGAAGGAGCATCCATTTCTGTTGCGTGTTTGAAACGTGAGCGGACCAGCGCCCCCTGTGCTGCAGTGCCCAGTAGGTCGTTCATTAGGGCTTTTTTGTTTTTCAGGGATTCAATGTTTCCTCTGTTTTCTGTGGTCTCTAAACACTGGAGTTCTGCTATTTCGGTCTCTAGCGCTCTCATTGATCTAACAATGTCTTTTGTGACATTGAGTGTGTACTGTTGACAAAAAACTTTTATTTGTGCTTTAGCTAGATCCCACCATTGCTGTAGAGAGCTAAAATCTGCTTTTTGTGATTTAAGATTGGTCCATAAAAAAGTAAAAGACTCAATAAAATTGGCATCTTCTAAAAGTAGGGTGTTAAAATGCCAGTAGGCGCTCTTAGGCTTAAGGTTTTTCCTACTGACAGCGCACTGCACCATACTATGATCAGAGATGCCTACTGGGACGATAAAACATTTAGTAAAATAAGACAGTTGATGTTTAAAACCATAAAATCGATCAAGTCTTGCCAGTGAGAGTGTGTTCTCTATGGAGTGGGCCCAGGTGTACTGTCTTTGTTTCTTGTGTAAGTCTCTCCATATGTCACTTAAGTCCTGGGCCTCCATCATCTCCCACATGCGTTTACGGGAGGCCATGTGAGGTTCTCTATGGTTTCTGTCCAGGTTGTCGGTTGTGCAGTTAAAATCCCCACCCAGAATTAAAATGTCAGCAGAGTTACAGTCGTTAATTACGCTGTTTAGTTTATCTAAAAACATCATCCTCTCTACTGCCTTGGTGGGAGTGTACACACAAATAAAAACAAAAACTTCATTTTCATAAAACGTTCTCACTTTTAAAAGCCTCCCATTTAAAAATTCTTCTACTGTATAAGAGTTTGGTATAAAATTGCGAGCAAAGAGCAGTGCGACTCCACCACTCAGTGGTGTATTGTGGCTCAGGATCGCGAGCCCATCCCACTCCTTTGACCAGTCCGCTGCGTTCTTGGAGTCGCTGTGTGTCTCTTGAAGTAGAGCCACATCAACATGTTTCTGTTTTAAAAGTTCGTATAGTTTGGCTCTTTTTTCACATGTTCTTGCCCCATTAATATTTAAACTCACAATATTTACTTCACTCATTAAAAAGTGTGTAGATAAAAAGACAGTCTTATATAAAAGAAAACATACCAGTGTCCAGCAAGGAGTAAAAATCCTTCTAGAATTCCTCTTCAGCAAGCTCCTTGTTTATTTTGGTAATCCATTTCTTTAGTCTGAAGATTTCAAGTTCAGCGAAAACTTTTTGTTTCTTGTAATATTTGACGTCATGGACGAACTGCCTCTTGCTTGAGAAGTGGTCTTCTATTTTGATTTTTGACCCCCCTTTCGTCTTTTCTAAAAAAACATGTATGGATTCCTCGCTGTAGACGACTGGCATTCTTTCTTCCTCTGCGGTGAGGAGCAGCACAGAGTCTGAGATGTACCCATCACTGTCTGACTCCGGTTCGGGGTCTTTTTTGGGGAGTTTTTTTCCTCCTCCTTTGCGGTCTTTTTTCCTTTTTGGTGCCTTGAAGGAGGCCTCCTCTTCCATCTCTATGTCCGCCTCGTCCCCTTGTGACAGTGCGGCTGATGCTTCCATTTGACGGCTCCTCGCCCTTGTACCCATCGCTGAGAGCACAGGTAGCTCCAGCGCTGCACCCGAACCCTCTGTGACCTTATCAGCAGTGTTCGGCCTCTCCGGTGCCGGCTGGGTCACGTTGGGTTCCTCTCGGTCCGGTTTGGCCGAGCTCGTTGTTTCTGGTGTAACTCCAGTTGACTCTTGGACTGCAGGCTGGGGTTCGGTCTCCTCTGGCTCTGGGTCAGCAGCATTGCCGGGTCCCTCAGCAGACGGCCGAGCTGTAGTCGCAGGGGGAGCAGCCTCGCCCGGCACGGTCGCGTCGTGACCCGCTCGCTCAGAAGCACCAGGATCACTCTGTCTTTCGGGACAAGCACGGACCAGATGTCCCATTGCACCACATTTAAAACATTTTATATCAGTGTCTGAGGAGGCGAATATACTGTAGTCAAAGTTTTCAACCCTGAATTTAAAAACAGCATTTAGCTCTTCTACACCCTCTTTAAAGATCATAAAAACAACTCTCCTAAAAGACACCAGGTGTTTAATCAGTGGGGATTTACAGCCCAGGGGGATTTTCTTTATAGGGGAGACCAGTCTTCCATATCTGGACAGTTCTGCAGCGATGACACTATCAGGTATGAAGGGAGGGACATTGGACAGAACTATTTTCTTGGCTGGGGAGCTCAGGGGAGAAACCAGGATGTGCTCATTATTAACAGTGATTCCATTCTGTACAAGTTTAGCCGCTTTATCAATACTATTTACAAACGTGACAACAGCGCTGTTCATGCGGGAAGCAGAGACGATGTTCTCATGTCCCACCACATCACCAACCGCTAACACACACTCCTCTAAACTCGCCGCGCACACCACACGCACACCGTGCCGGCGAGTTAAACTTTCAAAACGCTGTGTGTTCTGAGCCGCCATGCTCCAGCAACACACGCGCACACACACACACACACACACACACTCAGTCGCGCGCACACACACGCACACACAGGCACACACAAGCACTCACACGAAAAAGATAGATTTAGCCAAAAAGGTGTTATAAATGGCGAAAAAGGGCAAAAAGAAAATTGGCAAAACGCCAATCGCTCTCACGCGCTCTACACGCCACACTCGCTTCCCTGCCGCACCGCGCATGCGCAGAGAGACAGAGAGAGAGAGAGAGAGAGAGAGGATGTGAGAGCGAGAAAAAAACAAAACAAGAGATGCTTTGTAATTACATCTCTTTATAATACCCTATCAATGTCCTGGAAAAAAGCTGGGTCATGATGTGCACCGTCGTTGCGATTGTTGTCGTTGTCGTTGTCGAGACGATCTCCGGCGCACAGAGCAGATCCCCAAGCTTTGCTGAGACGCGTTAACCGCGATCGGTCGATGTGGAAATGATGAATCTTCGCGAAAAAACAAGGATGACCTTTGCTTTTCGTTCCTTTCTAACAGCAAAGATGTGAGTTTTGTGTCACTCAGGTGAAAGCAACATCACATATCACTCGTCCCTTCAAAATACACCGGCATTTAAGGGAGCAACACTTTCATTGTCGCATCGATCTAGATCTAAAGGTTTAAAGCAATGCGTTTTCTGTTACTGAGTGCCAGGATGGGATAAGGCAACAGTATGGAGCACCGTCACCTTGCACCTCAAGGGTCCCGGTTTCCTCAGCGTACTCCGGCTTCCTTCAGCAGCCCAAAGACATGAAGATTAGGCTGATTGGTGTTCCCAAATTGCCTGTATTGTGTGTGAATGGTGACCCGAGGGCCTAGCATGGTTGTAAAAGTAGTTAATACTACAAAGGTTCCTAGATAGGTCGGACCTGGGTCTGTCATACAGTACTGTGCAAAAGTCTTAGGCGCCATATTATCTGTAGTAGAAATTTTGTTATATAAGTTTATTATGTCTGCATTATTATGTACAAGAACATTCCCTGCAAAGATACATTAAAGTTAATGAATAAATAACATTACAGAAGAATATTTGCATTCCTGTAAAGAAAGCGACATATTACATGACAGACCAGTTTTCAGAGAAAAAAATCAGTGATGTAGACTCCTGGGTTTTGGTAATTTTTCGCTTCTTTCTATTTTCATGCAAAACCCAGGAGTCGACATTATTATTATTATTTTATTTATTTATTTATTTTTTTCATTTTTCAAAAATTATACTCAGATAATATGGTGCCTAAGACTTTTGCACAGTACTGTGTGTGTGTGTGTTGTGTATATATATATATATATATATATAAATAAAATGATACTTGTGCAGAATGACCCTACAAGTAGGTCTGATGGTGCATTTTAATTATTAACAGCATAAAATTTTGTTAAATCTAAGTTTTAAAGCATAAAAAATTGACTGTAAAGCACAGTTAATTAAAAATGAAAGATAATTTAAAATTAAAAGTGGAGGCTGTTACACGTCTAGCAAAAAAGACTGAACCACACTAGGAAGGGTTTGTGATAAAACATAGAGCAGTTTTTTCTCAATCTTGTTAAACTTGATCGAGAAACGAGGTGAATCAATTTAATATTGCTCATGCCGAGGTTAGATCACTCGATATGTAAATGTCATTGAGTCGCAGAAATAAACTGTTTTAAATAAATATGTGTAACATATCAGAAGTGCCGCAGTACTCTTTTAAAAAGTTTACCTCAGCAGAACAAACAAACAAACAAACAAAAATAAATAAATAAATAAATAAATAAATAAGCTTGTGTGGCTCCCTCCCTGGCATTTGGCTCCTTAAGCGACCACATACTGTACATCACCTACTGAATGTTAATAATCTAATGCTGTTGAAGCCTTTAATTTGACTGACAACCATCATTATCTTTACATTTACAGCAGCTCTGACTTTAGGCAGCATTAAAGTTTTAAAAATAACATTGATATGGTCAAGCTGTTTTTTTGTTGTTTGTAAGGAGACATTTATGTAACATGGAAGGAGTCTCCAGTGTCAACAAGTGGGTACTCCAGTTTCCTCCCACAGTCCAAAGACCTGCAGATTAGGCTAATTGGCATTCCAAAATTGCCTGTGTAAATGAGTGTGTGTGTGTGTGTGTCCTGCACTGGATTTGCACCCTGTCCAGGCTGTACCCCACCTTGTGCCAAAGTTTCCTGGGATCAGCTCTAGGGCCCCCGCGACCCTGTATACAGCATAAAGCGGTAATAAAAGATAACAATAATAATAATAATAAATAATAATAGTTTAGTTATTATTATTATATTATCTCATTTATATTTTTTAATGGGAGGAAAACTGGGTGGGAATAACTGTTCATAACTCCTGTAACATGATAACATGAAGAACATTCATTGTAATTTAAAATGGATAAACAGAATTTGATATTCTCTAATAAATAATAAATAAGGACATTAATGTTGGCAAATCAGTGTGATATAAGATAAATAAAACCCTTCTGATGTGTTGATGCTGGTGAGAAAAATCATCAACTTACTGTATGGAACTGCATTTAATTATTTATCGCTTGTTTTAGAATTCTAAAGCATGCGCCATGGGGCATTATTATTATTATTATTATTATTATTTATTATTATTATTATTATTATTATTTGTAACCCACGGCTCGCTCTGAACAATAAGACTGCTTACAGTAATGTGCATCGCTCCCATCATGCTGTTGTTTATTTTCCTATAACAGCATTCCCCCAAGGGATTTTTTTCAATCCTATTTTATTGTCATTATGGTATTTATGATTAAAGTCTGCTCAGCATGGCACAGAGTTCTATATAATACCGAGGTAATATCATAAGCAGGCTGCATTTTCTTATCATATTACCGGATTAAGATAATTGCATTGTAAATTAAAAGTTGCACATCGCAAACCCTGTCTCTCCGTTCCATACAGTATCTTTATACTATTGCTGTATGTTAGGAACACCTGATTTTGATGTGTGTGTGTGTGTGTGTGTGTGTGTGTGTGTATGGGAACAGGTCTGTGCATCATTCCAGCACATCATTACTTCATTACATCTGTGCTCAGCCAGCGCTCATCAGATCCTGCAATCGCTCTGGTTGTCCCTGCATCCGTCTCTGCTGCTCGGCGTCCATCTAATTACCGGCCAGCCGCATGGCTCGCTGTCTTCCCCTCTGTTTGTCTCACCGTCCGTCCGTCTCACTGCCTGTCTTGATCTTTCTTATCCTCTTTATTCAAGGCTCTGTGTGTTTTATTTTTCTCTCTCTCCTTGTGTTTGTGTTCGACCCCGAGTAGGCAACTTTAGTCTTTTCTTTGTGTCTCGCTAAGCCTATGAAATGTGCACTTTTCTTTGCTTCTCTCTCTCTCTCTCTCTCCTTTCTGTCTGTCTGTGTGTGTGTGTGTGTGTGTGTGTGTGTGTGTGTGTGTGTGTGTGTGTGTGTGTGTGTGTGTGTGTGTGAACCAAAAATACTTCTGCCTGCTTTTTCCATGCGTGTGCAATAGTTCAGACTCTGTTCTCACACAAACGGGTAGTTTACTGTCTAATGGGCCCTGTGTTTTTAATGGCGAGCAGCGAGCTCTTCCCGGTTGCACAGCCTCATATTCATTCCCCCTCATTACCCCTTTATCACTCCTCCTAATCCTTCTCTCTCTCTCTCTCTCTCTTCCTCCCTTTTGCTTTTTCTCCACTTCATCCATCATGTCGTTTCATTACATCCATTTTTGTCTCCGTGATTTCGGACACTCTTTCCATTTTGTGCTTTAATTACTTGTTTTACTGTTCATTTTATTGTTCTCTCTCTCTCTCTCTCTCTCTCTCACTCATATCTATATCTACACACGTTCACCTTATCTCTCACTCTCTCCTTGCATTAGTATGAGAGTGTGCTCGTAACTGAAGTGTCTCTATACTCCAGTGCTCTTGTGCCGCACTAATAACAGAAGCTGCAATAATTTATGGTCTGTTGTCTGTTTTAAAGGCATCAGCATGTTTAATACACCTGCCGTAGCGTCACGCTAGCCTGGTCACTCCTCCACCTCCTCCCTCTCTCTCTATCTCTTTCTCTCTCTCTCTCTAGATCTACCTCTCACACCTACTCATGCTCATGCCTGGGGCACTAAATTCATTTCTTCTTTTTCTGTTTTTTTTTTTCTTCTCACCACTTTGTTTAATTTCATCGCTTTCTTCAATTCCAAACCCAGCCCTCTATCGCTTTCTCGATCTGCCCGTGGACGCGTGTGGATATCAGCCTTTTTATCAGCCTTACTTTTCCATCCATCACATTTTGTTTGTGCTCTGCCCCTCTCTATCAGCTCTCACCTTCTTTTAGCATTAATTCAGTATGACATCAGGGCTATCGCTGCGCCACCGTCGTTCCCTTATTTTCTCCTCCGGGAGGTCACCTCTCTGTCAAGGTTTTATCCGTTTGTTGCTCTCGCCATCTCCTTGTCGATCTGGTGCCAAGCGTGAGAAGTCTCTCGGTCTCAGGCTCCAGTTAAGGAGTCCTTGACTTCTTCTGGCTGGCGCTGAAAGCTCTCTCGCGCCACATGTTTTTATCCCCCCGACAGGTGCCGGGATGCAACCCTACACTCGTTTGCGCAGGATGGAGGGCTGAAGACATGCCGCGGAGAGACGGGAACAGGCCGTTAAGCTCAGGCCCAGGAACGCGGCGGGGGAGGGGGTTGTTCTCTTGGGGCTGTGTAAGAGACAGAGAATGCAAAAACAGCCCTGTTTCCTTGAGCCAAATGTGGGATTTCTCAAGATTAGGCTCGGGCAGGGTTGTTGATTCCTCAACAACGCAAAAAAAAAAAAAACTCAAACCGAATTTGCTGCATAGTTTTGGGCAACAGTTAACAGCTAAGGCTTGGGCAAAATTGAGTCATGCAAAAGGACAATGATCTGAAGCACACCAGTAAATCCAAATCAAGTTTTTAAGACGGCAGAGTCTAAGTTCAGACCTGAACTTAATATTGCCTTAGGTTCTTTGCCTTCATTTTGGTTAAATAAACAATGGCACGATTAAAATAATTATACATTGTTGTTTGTCTGAGGTTGTATTCGTTTAATACAGTAAGTCCCCTACATACGAACGAGTTTTGTTCCGAGAGTTTGTTCGTACACACGTGGACAAAATTGTTGGTACCCTTCGGTCAATGAAAGAAAAACTCACAATGGTCACAGAAATAACTTTAATCTGACAAAAGTAATAATAAATAAGAATGTTAACCAATGAAAGTCAGACATTGCTTTTCAACCATGCTTCAAGGAATTATTTAAAAAAATGAACTCATGGAACAGGCCTGGACAAAAATGATGGTACCCCTAACTTAATAGTTTGTTGCACAACTTTTTGAGGCAATCACTGCAATCAAACGATTCCTGTAACTGTCAATGAGACTTCTGCACCTCTCTGCAGGTATTTTGGCCCACTCCTCATGAGCAAGCTGCTCCAGTTGTTTCCGGTTTGAAGGGTGCCTTTTCCAGACAGCATGTTTCAGCTCCTTCCAAAGATGCTCAATAGGATTGAGGTCAGGGCTCATAGAAGGCCACTTTAGAATAGTCCAATGTTTTCCTCTTAGCCATTCTTGGGTGTTTTTAGCTGTGTGTTTTGGGTCATTGTCCTGTTGCAAGACCCATGACCTGCGACTGAGACCCAGCTTTCTGACACTGGCCAGCACATTTCTCTCTAGAATCCCTTGATAGTCTTGAGATTTCATTGTACCCTGCACAGATTCAAGACACCCTGTGCCAGATGCAGCAAAGCAGCCCCAGAACATAACAGAGCCTCCTCCATGTTTCACAGTAGGGACAGTGTTCTTTTCTTGATATGCTTCATTTTTCCGTCTGTGAACATAGAGCTGATGTGCCTTGGCAAAAAGTTCCATTTTTGTCTCATCTGTCCATAGGACATTCTCCCAGAAGCTTTGTGGCTTGTCAACATGTAGTTTGGCATATTCCAGTCTGGCTTTTTTATGATTTGTTTTCAACAATGGTGTCCTCCTTGGTCGTCTCCCATGTAGTCCACTTTGGCTCAAACAACGACGGATGGTGCAATCTGACACTGATGTTCCTTGAGCATGAATTTCACCTTGGATCTCTTTATAAGTCTTTCTGGGCCCCTTTGTTAATATTGGGATTATCCATCTCTTTGATTTGTCATGAATTTTCCTCGTGCGGCCACGTCCAGGGAGGTTGGCTACAGTCCCATGGATCTTAAATTTCTGAATAATATGTGCAACTGTAGTCACAGGAACATCTAGCTGCTTGGAAATGGTCTTCTAGCCTTTACCTTTAACATGCTTGTCTATAATTTTCTTTTGAATCTCCTGAGACAACTCTTTCCTTCGCTTCCTCTGGTCCATGTTGAGTGTGGTACATACCATGTCACCAAACAACACAGTGACTACCTGGAGCCCTATATATAGGCCCACTGACTGATTACAAGATTGTAGACACCTGTGATGCTAATTAGTGGACACACCTTGAATTAACATGTCCCTTTGGTCACATTATTTTCAGTATTTTCTAGGGGTACCATCATTTTTGTCCAGGCCTGTTCCATGAGTTTATTTTTTAAAATAATTCTGTTGAAGCATGGTTGAAAAGCAATGTCTGACTTTCATTGGATAACATTCATAGAATCTTTTTAAATTATTACTTTTGTCAGATTAAAGTTATTTATGTGACCATTGTGAGTTTTTCTTTCATTGACCGAAGGGTACCAACAATTTTGTCCATGTGTGTAAGTCCAACAAACATTCTCCTTCACCTCTATCATGTTTCTACGCTTCTTGATATTATTGTCGATTTCATTGGCACAGCAGACTTCACTTGATCCATGATCTTCTCTCAGTTATTTTCACTTTTATCTCCATCATTATTGCTTGGCGCTTCTTAGCACTACCAGCTTCATCGCTTGCTTTCGGACATCCTGGACTTGTACTGCACCACTTGCAGCGGACACACATGACAATGTACGCCGGACATGTGATCTAACTTCCGCGATGGAACATGCACAAATGCATGTTTGTATCATCTAAATTTCATAACTCGAATTTTCCTATGTAGGGGACTTACTGTACTATGAGATCTGCTATGAGCAGATGATCGTTATTATGCTTTTACACAAAATCATACAGGGTTTAAAGAGGTGGTGCTAACGTTTGACTGTATCTCATTTTGCTGACAAACCGTTCGACTGTGTGTATGCATCCTATCCTGTGCTACATTCAGGGTGCCTCACACCCAGCGCTCATCCGTTCACCATGATCCTGAAGAGCATAAAGTGGATACCGAAGATGAACGACTATACGTATTTTAGCTTAATTACTTCATCTCCTAGTGCACCTCTATTTAATATGACACTTAGTTAGAGCTTAATTAAGATCTAAGAGAGCAGCCGGTTAAGAAGTCTTTATATTCAAAGATTTAGGACGTCTTGCAACTTGTTTAATTGTTTCCCTCATTTAATTTACATTCTGTATTTCATATTTTATAGCGGCGATAAAATCGTAATGAAACGGCATAAAACCTTAAAGTGTTACCGAAATTTTGACTTGTTTATGTAACGCTATTTTATGGAGCTGTTTATGTGCAAACGGTATTCTACCGAGACCGACGGTGCAATGCTCCGATGCGGGCGTGTAATGATTCAGGCATCCGGTCACAATAGCGCACAAAGCTTAAACGCTAACCCTAGCTTTAAGCATCGGATGCAAAATATTTCTCAATCGTTTTTTTTTTTTTTCCTTTGGCGATAACACGGAAAGTGGTGATAAATTTCCTGTTTAGCTAAATTATTCCTTTAAGACTCGATGGTGCTCGGAGTTATTTGGTATCTCTTCTTTGCAGTTACCCTAATACATCTGGTATCATCTTACACAGTCCAACTTCAAACTAATTAGAGAGCGCTTCTTCCGGCAAGTGAAGGGTGATGACTGATAAGAAGTGATCAGTGTTGGGGGAAGCCAAGCCAAGAAGCTACTTAAACTGAGCTCCTGAACCCATTCAAGCTGAAGGTAATTAAGGTACAGAGAAAAACAAGGAGAGAAAAAGAACTAGTTACAGTATGCTGAAACCACTTTCACGCAGGCGTTAACTACTTTAAGGCCTCGCTCGTGAGAAACATTAATTGTGATATAACACCTCGCGAAATGATGATGACAGAAGCGAGGCACAGGAGCCATTGTCTGACAGATGCTGCACGGGGTTCGTTAATGGGAGGTGGAAGTGTTCTGAAAAAGACACAAGAAAAAAAGATTTGAATAACTAAAGACGTGGTGTGTTACAGCAATTTATCAGCAATTTTAATTCTGACGTTACTCAAATATTTATTTAAATACGTATATTTCTACAAGCTACTCGGAAATCATTGAACAATTACGTCATATAAATAACACCCACATGCAGTATTTATTACTTATGCGATTACTTTAGCCGTCTGCTGCAAATGATAGAGGGATATGCACCTAGGACAAGGGCTTTTGTTTCACATAGACCATTTTCCAAACAGAAAATAAAAATGTCCTCCCGAAGACGAACATGCCGCCGAGAATTGCGCCGCAGCTAAAGGTAATAACAGAGCAGAGGGCCGAGTTTCATCAGGGCTTTTATTTCAGTCAGCAGCGAAGGATTGCGCACAGGGAAGTGATTTAGTGGAGTGACTGGAGAAACACGGCTCGCCTCTCGTACCTGGTCCCAGAGGAGCCGCCGTGTGACACGAACCGCTCTGAAGCACTTTCAGAAGAAAACAGAGTGTCAATCAGACAGGCTGGAATAAAACATGTTACATATCCCATCTCCCACACAGCCTCATGTGCCCCATCAATCTGTCCGTGCATGACTGTTTGATCGTATATACTCTTTAACTTTCTCTTTTTACTCCCACCCGACTCTTTCTCCATCTCCGTCTTATCCTAAACGTCAGCGTACTCGCACAACTTTAGTGCTCAGGTACAGTACATCACTCGCCCGCTCTCAGAACTCTCGGCACTCGGTCACAGCACATTACCGTACGCTAACAATCATCCGCTCGCTCTGATAGACACACACAATGCTACACGTGTATAACACAGCACACACTTTCCAAATGCGTTCGAGTCGTGAGAGCATAGTGCAGGGTTAGAAAGGATTAAGAAGTCGATACCAGCTGACGTACAGCAAATTCTGGTGAATAATTCATAAATGCCTCTCACTCAAGGACATCACTCTGTTTTATCTCTCCTCGTTTCGCCTCTGTGTGTCCAGCAGGCTCCGGCTTCGTCAAATCTCAACCTCCTGACAGATTGTCTCTCTATCTGAATTTCTCACCTCCTTCAAATTCCATTTTTTGGTTCAGTTTCTGATTTATACCACAAATGTATAAATAAAAATGACCTTACCTTGTTTAGATCTTTCCACTGACCTCAAGCACACCTCATGCTTTACCCTTTGCTTAATATCTTCATCTACATTAGCTTACTCCTCAATTATTTTCTCAATCTATCCTAGCTCAAACAGTTCTCCGTTTTTTTCCTGAAACTCTAATCTAGCCTCATCCAAACTCTTAATGTATAATCACATCAATCATCATCACCATCATCATCAGAATCACCATCATCAGCTTTAGTAACTGCTTGGTCAGAGTTGTAGGGGATACATTGGCCATCCTTGGAACATTGGGTGCAAGAAACAAAAGCACCATTTGGGACATAATTTCATGGCAGGGACTTGTATAATTATAGGTCATTTTCTTTTGAGGAGGTAAGAGGCACCTGGAGAACGTGGAGAAATCCATTACAGACACAATGAGAACACTGCACTAAACTTTGGTTCACGCTCAAGAGCTGCAATGCTACCATTGCACCTGCTGTACCACCCTGACCCTATCTATATTCAAATTTGGAGAGGAATTGGGTGTGGCCTAACACTAGACATGTTATTATTATTAGTAATAGTAATAGTAGTAGTAGTAGTAGTAGCAGCAATAGTCAGTTCAGGCAGTTGAGGCTCTGAGTTGCTGATTAGAAGGTTGTGGGTTCAAGACCCGCCACTGCCAAGTACCACTGTTGGGCTCTTGGAAAAGTCCCTTAATCCCATACAAAAATCACTCTGCCATTACCAGTCCCAAAACCTGAGTGGAAAAGTATAATTCTGGAGGGTTGTGAGTCAGGATAGCAACCCAGCCCCACAAACAAAAAACACTGCTATAGATACAGTATAGATGGTTGGAGATCTAATCAAACAATTGTGGATGAAGTCTGCCATGAATGGTTTACCACTGTCGGACCTTGAGCAAGGTCCTTAACATCAACACCTAAAAGGTACACCCAGCCACTGAGATTCAGTGCCATTCCCAAGCCTGGAGAAACTGGGTGGGTAGGGCATTCAGAATACAACCCTGTGCCAGATCTCTACCACTGTTTACCCTGAAATTGCAATAAAGAATGATGAACATGTGCCAGAGTGAATGTCTTAATACAAACATATACTGCCCTGTGCACAGCAAGCGATTAATATAAGAAAGGAAATCATACAAAGCATGCACAGGCACATCATGACACAGAAGGTCAGGCAGAGCTTAAGTAGCAAAGAAACCAAATTTCCCTAGCACTGAGGGAAGCAACAGACATGACCCAGTGCATAGTCAGCAGCTACAAAGCTGCATCTGCTACTTTGGCTGGCAACTTGATCCAACATGACTTACAATTGTGGTGAGACACAACTGAGAAGATGAAGGTTAAGGGTCTCGGCTCAAGGACTCATCTATGGATGCTTGGCAAAGTTTGAAGCATGAGCACTTAGCCCTCTCGTCGTGTGTGGAAGGTCAAGGCTGTGAGAAAGCCATTGCTCAGTCTTTGGGTCTGGAGCTACGTCATAACCATCAAGGCGGGGGTCAATATGAGGAAAGAAAAAAATTTAAGTGTTCATCCAATTTGTGTTTGTATTTGTATCAACTTAGAGCAATATTCAGTATATTCCAGGAATTTATCGCTGCAGTTTCTGCTCACAGAGATTTTTGGTTGGTGGATTGTTCCTAAGCTCAGCAGTGTTCTTAAAAAACCCACCCCTGATATATTCATACCAGCACCTCACACCACCATGTGATTATTGTGTCTGTGTAATCCGTGCACCCACATCTGCTTATCAGTGGCTTCATATGGTTGTCCCGTCCCATTGACGGATAGGTGGGCTGACAAATTGTTTTCTTCTGCCAAATGCAGCCCCGACGGGGTTTACTAACTTTATTCCCGCTGCAGCAACAATGGCCATTGTTATAGAAAGGGTTTTCGAAAAACTGCAGTGGAAACTAATAAACAGCTTGAAATATCACAACATGTAGAGTTCTGGAGGCAAATAATCCAAATCATAGTCAATGGAAACATTGGGTTATCTGAGAAAAATTGCAATCTATGTGGCATGGAGGTCTGGGGTATACATGGCCACTTCTTATTTGAAGTATTAACATGAATGCACCCTGAAAAACAAGGAAGGACCAGCTAATCGACTGCATCATTTCCCTAGCTGGAAAAAAAATAACAACCATGTAATCATTCCCAGACTGTTTGGAAAACATACTGAACATAAAGCTCTCTGCTGCAGGGCTAATGAATAAAACCCATGCAGTAATAGCGGAAAGAAAAGCACCTGCTTTTCAAAGCTTCGTTCAGCATCTCAATCATCTCTCATTCATTTATATGTTTTGTTAGCATGCGATGTGGTTAAAGTGTTTGAACCAGTCTGTGCAGGCCCATGAGACAGGACATTTCTGGCTGAAAATAAATACAGCTTAAGACTGACTGAGGACAGTATAAGACAGCGGAAATTATGTGTGAAATCTGATCATAAATGGTCACTGGAGATGCTCAGATGGCCCGCCCAGGTGTGAACAAGTCCTCAGACTGACTAATTTAGTTCAACCTTGAGTTGTTTGCTTCACTGGCCAGTAGCACTTAGCTCCCATGACCACCTTGCGTCAACTGATGAACAAAATGGTCATCATTCTCAGTATGAGAGTGGTACGGTAAGTACAGTAACTTCTTTGTTAGCTCTTGATTAACTAGAACTAGTCATTTTAAGTCATTTTATTATAGTATTCTTCTTCTTCTTCTTTTGGCGGACCATTTGTCTCCATCTAATTCTGTCTACCACATCTTCCCTGGTCACTCCAACCTCCTCCATCTTCTCCCTCACCACATTCATAACCCTCCACTTGGGCCTTCCTCTCCTCCTCCTGCCTGGCAGCTCCATCTCTAACATTCTCCTCCAGATACTGTATACCCCTCATCCCTCTCCTGCACATGGTTTAGAACCATCTTAATCTGGCCTCTGTAACTTTGGCACCAAATCATCCTACCTGCACTGTCCCTCTAATATACTCGTTCCTAATCCTGTCCATTCTTCTCGCTCCCAAAGCAAACCTCTATCTAAGCATCTTTAGCTCTGCCAACTCTACTTCTGATTCCTGCTTCCCAACTGTACAGCATTGCTGGTAGGGTAAACTATAGAACATACCATAATATACCCTAATAAGATTAGATTCAACTTTATTGTCATTGTGCAAAGTACATGTACAGAGCCAATTAAATGCAATTAGCATCTAATCAGAAGTGCATACGTGGCCTATTTACAATAAATAAAAATGTGTTATAACAAACAGAAGATGTAGCGAATCAGTTAAGGTATATATATATATATATATATATATATATATATATATATATATATATATATATTGTGCATTCTATATGTGTATTGTGCGACCAAGCAATTTTATCCAATCACCTCAAATTCTCTGCAAATTTGACCAATCACCCTACTGCCCCGCACACAAAACCTGATCCCTACATCACCAAGTGTTCTTCCTTGTTTCTTCTTTTGAAGATGCAGACGTGTGACATGAATTTCTCACCTCTACCAACAAAAATGATTGCAAAAGACTGTGTAAAGCAATTCCCTGATGTTCTTCATGAAAGTGCTGGTAAACTGTTTTGCACCTTGTGTAATATTGTGGTGTAATACAAACAAAAGTCATCGACTGCTACACTTTTCCACTGCAAAACACATGCGGAGCATGGCTGAGACACATGTACAAGAGGCAAGATGAAAGAGGCAAAATGACAAAGACAGAAGCTGTTGCATTGCAACATGCTGAAAGAATCAAGCTCTTTTTTCTTCTTCTTCTTCTTTTTTTTTTACGTTGTCATTGGTAGTGGAATTTTCTACATAAGTAATGCTCAGTGTGCTTTGTGTACTTTATCTTTTAAGCTCCCTGAATTTGACTCATTTGATGTTTTTAAAGAAAACCGGGTGCATTTTGATGGATGTCTAAATTATTTGACTTAAATGTTTCAAAAATAAGCTGTACAGTTGGAAAATGCTGAGATGATTCATTTTATTCTTTAGTTACTTTGTTATTTTGTGCACTTTAGTTTTTTTTTTTTGACTCCATATTTTAAATGTTATTTCTTTCTTTCAAAATTTCTATTATTTAAAGTTTTATTTCATCATAGACATTGAGAACAGTTTGTCATTTTTACTAATATTGTCATTTAATATTGTATGTGCTTTGATATTTTGGAATTTTCTGCCGGGATTTTTTTCAATGTTCTCATTGAAGCAACTAACTGTCAGTTTTAGTTTTTAAACAAGCAAATATTTTAGCAATTTTCTCTTGATTCCACAATTTTATTTCAGCAAAACATCGCAACATGCATCCCAATTGTTTCTAGAAAAGCTGCCACCAAATCAGGAATTTTAAAACACAACAATCATATATAGGGACTGGTACTACTATGGTGTGTATTAAAATACTTTGGTGAATACCAAGATACTTATTAGGCACCACAGTGGCAACCAAAGTTCAGCAGGTATCTACAGTAATACAGTGGTACCTCGCCATATGAACGCCCTGCCTCACAAATTTTTGCTGCAAGAATGATAATTTTTTTTGCAATTTTCAGGATACAATTGATTAAACTGAGCCAAACCAAACGCTGGCTAAGTGGCACGTATGTCCAGGAGATGTTCAAAAAAACTTGTTTGTGTCAGTGGAAAGCCAAGCGAAGCAAGTTTGTTAGAAAGCACAGGAGCAAGAAGAAAAAGGAGCCACTTCCAGTTTTTTTTTTTTAAAGCAGCCGGTGCCAAGAGGAACCATGAATTAAGGTTAAGTGAGGTTTAATGTCTATTTACAGTATTTGGGTGGATGGAACAGATTACACGTATTTACATTATTTCCTATGGGAAAATGCATTTTGTAATACAACATTTCAGTTTTATAAATTTAAATTTCGCCTTAAACTTGTATACTGAGGTATCGCTGTATGGCATATTTGTGCATACTCTACCATATAAGATACTGGTATGGTGTAGTACAGTACATAATATTAAGAGCTACTGTATATACCATATATAACTCAGTATAAATACCATACACAGTGCTATTTAATTAATGTTACATACAAATATATAAATATTACCGTATATTACCATAGTGTGGAACCTGTACACCATCATCACATGAGTACCATGTTACTGTCGAAAATAACATTGTATTGGTATTGTACGATTTATCACGATACAGGTACATATGATAAAGTAGCTAACGTTGTGGAAAAAAGCAGTACGATAAATGATACGAGTTTTGTTATCTCTTACCCATGTTTACAATTTTTATTTCACAGGAGAGACTGGAAATTAATTGAAATGTGGTCATGTACGATATGATGTCCATTAAGGTTATTGTAGCCAGTGACTGAACTCTCCCATGATCTATCTATCTATCTATCTATCTATCTATCTATCTATCTATCTATCTATCTATCTGTCTGTCTGTCTGTCTGTCTGTCTGTCTGTCAACTCTCTGAGAAGTTCTGGACACTTCTTCAAAGTCTCAGCAGGACCAACAAAGACAGCCTGACAGTCTTTCCAGTGTGAGTGAAGGCTTCTGCGGTAAACAATGAGCTGCGAGGTCGATATATAGCGGATAAAATGGCAAGTATATTCATCTTCTTTTATTACTTTATGTCCTTGTGCGTTCCTGACATTCGCTTTCTTCCCATCTCGTTGTCACACTGTTTGCGCTGTCTGACTCTTTTCCACCTCCACACCTGTATTTAGCACATATTTAAAGTGTGTAGGGCAAACTGCGCAGACACACTCAGTCAGTGATATTGTGACAATGACAGATAATGACACCGCAACAAGAATAATTGCGAGGCTGACCTTTAGTTTGAAAGAGTTCCCAACCAATCTCTCTCTCTGTCTCTCTCTGTCTCTCTTTGAATGTGACTATGTGTGTGTGTGTGCATGTGTGTGAGTCACATCGAGGGTGATCAGGGGCAGTTGCAGGTTGACAGACGACCGGCGTTGAGCTGTCAGACCTGCTGGATGGTTATTGATAAACTGCATCCGATGAACGAGGTTAAATGGCTGGTGTGTATGTGTGTGTGTGTGTGTGTGTGTGTGTGTGTGTGTGTGTGTGTGTGTGTGTGTGTGTGTGTGTACCTAAGCGAGAGCTAAGTGACTCTCATTTTTCAAAAGTCGTGTTGCCTTATCATACGTACAGAAAACGCAATGGAAGTTATATGTGAATATAACCAGCATGCAAGAGAAAGATTAAGGCTATAGGAAGGAAAAGAAAGAAAGAGAGAGAGAGAGAGAGAGAGAGAGAGATACATGACATGATGGGCATCAGAGTGAAAACGCAGAAGCTTGCGCACAGCTTGTGTGTACGTGTGACTCTGAGTCTGCACCAGCTTGTTTTTCTCCAAGACAGAAAGAGAGAAAGAGAAAGAAAAAGAAAGAAAAAAAAAATGAGAGAAGGAAAGTGGTGTGATATGAGCAATGGTAGCCCTGCAGAGAAATTCACACGATCAATGGTCATATTCACATAAAGTCAGGCACAGTCCTACAGTGAAAGATCTGTGTAAATAACAATAATTACAAAAAAAAAAAAAAAAAGCCACAGATTGCTTTCCGATACGCCGATCATCTTCTTTCTTCCACCGGGCTTTGACTATCGATTGCTCGGATTATTAGCTTGGCATTTAAAAAAAAGAAAAAAAGAGAAAAAAAAGCTTAATTTCCTCAGACTGTCTGACCCTCAATCATATATTACATTTATTGCAGTATTACTGAGCTGTGAGTAATATGTGTGTGTGTGTGTGTGTGTGTTTGCGTGCGTGTGTTTAAATGGGGGTGCTGTTGTATCGCCAGGGGGTGTGAGTGAGAACAGGCCGCAGTAATTGAATCTCTTTCCCTGTCTGTGTCTCAAATCTAGTCATTATACAAGCGCCTCTTTCTCTCTCCCGGACACACGCGTGCAGACATAAAGCGAAAAAGTGAGGAAGACAGATTCAGCCTAATTAAATTTTTACCACACACCAGTTGGTTTGGTTCCTCTTATTTTTTTTTTTTACCTACTTCTTCTTCTCCTTCTTCAAACGATACGTTCCCTGGAGATGATAAAATAAGTATTAAATGCGGCTAATGGTGGCAAATCGCTGCTCTTTTTCAGAGGATGTTTTGGGCTCGCTTGCAGAAGGAAATAACCACGGCAGGAGGGGAAAACAGACGTGATGCTGTGGTGTGACCTTATCTATCTATCTATCTATCTATCTATCTATCTATCTATCTATATATATATATATATATATATATAAAGTAGAGACACATTTTAGTCCAAATGATCACAGTTTTAAACCAACTTCTACTGTATAACATCATTAACATTTTGAGCCAGAAGCCTAACTAGATAAGAATAGCCGTTTTGTTAACTCTTTTTTCATTGGCTGAGACGTGCTTAAAAGACTGCTCGCACTCACCAGACTGATTTGCATAATCATGGGTTAGTAATTGATTAGTCACATATTCATTCAATCCTCAAAGCAATTTTGCTGCTTTTGACTAAAACTCAATTCAATTCGCGTCAATTTTATGTGTATGGCGCTTTTATCAGTGTCCATTGTTGTAAAGCAGCTTTGCTGAAATCAATTTCTGGTTACAAATAAAAATAAAATAAAAAGTTAAATATGAGGCGGCACAGTGGCGTAATGGTTAGCATTGTGACCCATGGTTGAGGGTTCGATTCCCACTTCAGTGCTTGATGGGTTGCCTCCGGTTTTCTCCCACAGTCCAAAGAAATGCAGATGAAGCTAATTGCCGTTCCTAAATTGCCCATGCTGTAGTGTGTGTGTGTGTGTGTGCAATGGATTGGCACCCTGTCCAGGGTTTACCCCACCTCGTGTCTGATAGGCTCCAGGTCCCCGCAAACTCAAGCCAGTTGTGGGGCACCAGGACAGATCGGACAGGTCCGGATCTTGGGTAACTCACACACGATGTGTAGCGAGAGAGAGACAGATGGGGAGAGTGAGAATCAGTTGAAGTTACTCGGAAAAACCGGGTTCAGTAATTGACATCAAATTAACAAGGTTGCTCATGCACTTCCTTACTCACAAATGAGTCATAATATATAAAGTGAATATAAATAAATATGTAAATATTTAGCTCAGTCGGCGTACAGATATTTTCACTTGTTCCGTGAAAATGTACAAGGAAACTGTACATCACTCATCACAGTTATTCTATCAAAAATAAATTAATTAATAAAAATGAGCATATCTGTGTCGAAAATACAAGGCGTTCAAGTCAACACGGGACTTTTGACTGTAACAGATCTCACAATTATGGGAGTAAAAACTCACTTTACTTCTCTATATATTCCTGATATATAGTCATGATCCGATTGTCTGCTTCACATCAGAAACCCTGGCCTCCCAGGAACACCTTTAATGGCCCAAACTGTGGAAATGGCTTGGAGAAAGACTGTACAGGGGGTGTGGCAATAACTCCCGCCAAGTTCCTGTAACGTGCAAGTGGTGTTTGTGAATTTTGTGTGATTGTGTGCAAACTTCCCACAAACAGATGATACATCTTGAAGTTATCCGGTGTTCTGCTCTCTGCATGTCCAAGGGAACAACTGCAGTGGGCTTCCGAGCCACCTCGGCCATGATCGTCATTCACAGAGGTACAGCCTCCTTTAAAACATTTGCACAGCTCATGTTTTACTGCAGCTCAGGGTCACATCACCATACTGCACTGTGCTTGAAGTCCTCTGTAAATCTTAATCGTTTTTATGCTTTCATCCTGTTGGAATTTCATTCAAGTCCCTGTTTGACTTGAATGCACCTAGTCCTCTTGGAAATACCCCTTGCAAAATTAATGCTGACTTCACTTCCTTTTTGTGTTGAGTCGAGTGCACTTGTACATTCTTGGAAGGAAAGAAAAACCCAGGGAACCAGAGCGAATGCAAAAACCTTCCAACGGCATGACATGGCACTGGATGTAGATCTAGCATTCATAGTTTATACAGTATCTACCATTTTCCACACGTTTAATCATGTATTTTACAATACTGGTAGGTATGGTTGTATCGTGGTTTGTAATCAAGTGGGATGAACAGAAAACTGTTCAACAGAAACTGTTCTTGAACAGGCCACTTTAGTTGGTGGTTTTCTGGTCTATTAGACGAAGAGTGCTGATGACTTTCAACGTATGAAGTGGCTCTCTCAAGCTGTGTGCATTATCATGTGGGCTAATCCCAATGTTATTTCACTAGTCAAAGCTCTGGGCATGGTGCTGAAATCTAAGGTAAAAATAGCTAGATTTGAAACCAATAAAACAAATTTTGTAGCATATTAAAACTAACATCCAACTGCCAATATCGGAAATCCAGCATTCCATGTGATCCTGTTCTCCCCAAAATGCTGACTAATGGTACTCGCTAGTCTAATGCAGCACTGCTTGTGATTTGTGTTTTACTGCTACCGTAATAAGCTTTCCACAATAGAGCCACCGCCAGCAGTCTTAGCCACCGCATTAGCTAAAATGCTATGGTTGGACAATTCCTGAATATCAGATGCATTCATCTCGAAGCACGTTAAAAGCTGCGTGAACTGAACTGAAGCAATGTTTGAAACATTCTGCATCTCATGAAACTTTCCCCAGCTTCTAAATTTAGCCCACTCCAGCAATGCGCTAAATTTTTTTCTGTGGTTGAAAAGTTAAAGTTAAACCTTAGTTTGAGATATGATTACTGTGGTCCTGTGGTACACAGCAGACTCTCTAGGTAAAGATGTCTTTTCTAGGCACATCTAGATGCCAGTTTCTTTGTTCCGAATGCACAATTAGCTGAATTATAAGTGAAGTTAGCGAGCATTCCTTAGATAACATACCTAGCTTGCCTAGCTAGAAATTCTCTTTGCTTGTTAAACTTTGAAGTTATTGAAGTGATAGTAAGCTTGGTAATGAAAATAAAAGTCGAAGGTGTATTACGTTTATTAACTTATTAACAGAGTCAAAGATTTTTACAGCAACATAAACTGAAGAGCTTTTAAACAGTAGAAATGACATGAAATCCCAATGTTGCTTCAGGCTCGAAAAGGCTTAGTACCGCTCAGCCTTGGGGTTGGGCCTTTCTGTTATTTTTGTCATTTGATGGCATCAAGAACAATCCAACTTGGTCCAACCACCAACTACTTCCTAAATCACAGGCTAAGCTGTTCAAACTTTCCCAGCTGTCTAAATTGATCAATAAATATTTAGGAATGTCTAAATAGCTTACTGTTGTCTATTTTGTAGCAGTAATTACGGTAATTTAGAAACTGTTTTCTTTACTCCTGGCATTCATCAGTACCAGCTTGACCAGCTTCGCCCTGTGTTTTGGCAGTTTGTCAGTCCAAGCTGGACGAAATTCAAGTTGAGTGGTCAAATGGAGTCACATGTCGAGAAATCCAATTTTAATGAGATTTGAAGCCACCAGATTGCACTGTTTTGTCATTGCACTCATTGCTGGATAAAAAAAAATAAAAAAATAAAAGTCAAACTTTGAAACAAACTCCGACACACCCAAAAGCCTTCAATATCTTTTGAATATTAGAGCCAGGTGTGTTGAGGGTTGACTCTGCAGAGTTATTGGTTCCCATGAATGTGGCTAGACAGTTCCAATGTAGAACAAAACAAGTTTATTCCAACCCATTTGCTTTGTGCTGGATTCAGACATGGCTGGGGGAAGCTCAGCAGACACTGACTGGTCCTGGGCTCCGAACAAAACCTTGCTGCAGAAGGAGACTTCTTTACTACAGAGATTTAGACAGGAAGAGCTGAGCTGTGGACCTGAAAGATTCTTTCCCCCTCCATTCTGTCTTTTGTAATAGCCGACGCTGGGTAAACTGCTGCTGTTACAGCGGCACAGACAGCTTCATACAGATGAGTCATTACTACTCCACTGCGAGCACTTTAGGGGAGAACAACAGAGCAGGGAGAACAGCAAGGTGCCATATGAAAGTATTTGCAGAAACAATGGTGTACCAACTACTGGAATATAAATGTTTAAAGCAGAGAAATATACATACATACATACATACATACATACAGAGTCAGAAAGATAGATAGATAGATAGATAGATAGATAGATAGATAGATAGATAGATAGATAGATAGATAGATAGATATGGAATAACTGTCAAAAATAACCACATCACTGTCAAAAATAATTGTGCGTAAAAAAGAAAGATTTGTGTCTAATTCTGTGTTTTGTCCGGGATGGATTCCAAAATCTATGGCCACGACAGCTTAGATACGATAATATGTGTGTTTGTTACATTACAACTGAAATATACAACTCTGACCATTTACAGACACAAAACCCGTTTTTACAACTCCTCTGTTACACGGGCAAATTGTGCCCACGAATGTTGAAATTACGCCCACGAAGGTTGTGTGTTAAACCACTGTCAAATATGCACATCAAGCAAAGAAAGCAACTAAGGAAATTCGAAATAACTGGAACTGGGTTAAGAACCCATAACACATTATCAAAACCAGAAAGGATAGTACAGAACCATCAAGTTTTTTGGAAGAAATGTGAATGAATGCCATGAATGGAGATCACTTAAACACAAGAGTAAAGACTCGAGCTATGTTTAGTGTGAAAGTAGTGAAAGTAAGAGCATTTCCATACACACCCGATATGATTGGAACTTCATAGGGAACTTCAAACAGCCGTGTAGCCAAAAGAAACCCATTTGTTAGTGACTAATCAGGAAAAAAAAAAGCTTGAATTTTCTAGGGAGCATAAAGTACTTTGGAGCAATGGAATAAGGTCATGTGGTCAAAAACGTTCAGATTGACCCTATTCCGGAGTGATGGGCATGTCAACAAGGGAAGTAGAAGTGGCCCAACATGGATAGTGCCCTCAGTACCACCCTCTGGAGGCAGTGTTGCTCTGAGGTTATTTTAGTCGGTAAAGTCTAGGTTCAGAAACATTTTATGGCAATAAAACAAAGTCAGATGACGACCTGAATGTACTGAATGACTCTATGGAGTTTTTCCTTCTCTGATAGCACAGGCATATTCCATGACCTAAACTGTGAAACTGTGGCTCTGGCAGCATGAAATCTTAGAGTTTGCTTTTTTTGGCCAGGCAGCGTATTACCTCATGCATTATGTAACCACATGTGACCATACTGGATTTCCATTCAACTTTAAAACACTAACCAAAGGGATATCTTTTGGAAGAAAGGTTTATCCACAGGTACAATTCCTTAGATTTGATGGAGAGGATTAATGTCAGGGTACATTGAAGCTGTTTTAGTGGATCGTTATGCCTCAACACCTCCCTAAGCTACTGTACAGTAGGTTATTATGCCTTTCAGCTAGTTATCCATCTGTAGCAGCATATGCAGATGACTATGGTATGCTTTCTACTTTTTTCTAAATATAAGGAAAAATAAATATCAAGTTCAGTAAGCACAGAAGGAAAGGCAGTTACTGGCAGTGTATCATCCCTCTGGTTATTGGCAGAAACTTCATGAAGCAGTTTGTTTTCTACTTTAATACTCATCAGGTTGGTGGCAAGATTTCATCATCTAGAACATCATCATATCTTTGTCTATGTTTGTAGGTGTGGTGACTATATACACAAAATAAAGCAAACACTCTCAATATTGCTCATGTCAGAACAAAGGTATTTCATTTTTATTTTAGACAAACATATTTATTTAGTTTGGATTATTGTTATGCTGAAAGATATATTTCCAGCCAAGACAGGGCTTGGCAGTGATAACCAGTTTCGAGGCCAAAATATCCTGGTGCTTTTGAGAATTCGTAAATTCATTAATGCCATTGATCTTCACAAGACTCCCAGGGCCACCAGCAGCAAAACAGCACCAGAACATAAAACGCCATCTGGTCATATGCTGTAATTTATGCAACCTGGCTCTTAAGTCGAACACACAGGTGAGCATTGCTTCCAGTATGTCACAATATGGTGCGTTATGGAGATCCCAAGCACAATGTGTGATCTTCTGGTGCTTTAATTTGTCTCTTGCTCATGGCAACCCTACAAGGTGTTGATGTTTCAATTGATTCTGAGACAAAGATGTCGCCAGTTCTTGTATTTATTTATCTAGTGACTTTGTCTCTTCAAAACCCAGTGTTCTGGGGCTCAATTCTAAGTTTGAGCTTCTGTCCATATGCGTTTTCTCTGGGTTGTCTGATGTCCTTCTCACTGTGGTAGGTGGACTGCTGACTATTAAGGGTGTACTGTATCCCTGCCTGGTGTTTATGGGATAGGCTCCTTATCCACCAAAAACACCAGGAAGAATGAATAAATGAATAAATATATCAATCAATGAACTTTCAATACGTTGATCTCTAATAATGTGGTGTCTAATAAAGGCTGTGATGCTACCCATCAGGGTACCCTCAGTGGTGCAGGTGTAAAAGTTCCTTGGTAAGTTGCAGGTAAGTTTAAAGTCCTTCAGATGTCTAAGGTGGTAAAGATGTTGATGGGCCTTCTTCACAACTGTGTTGATGTACAGTAACAGGAGCATGATAGGTCCTGCGTGATGTGAACACCTGGGTAGTAGAAACTATTAGTTCAATAACTCCACTAGGGTCCCACTGATCATTGAAGGGGCTGGTAGTTTCTCTCCTGCTTTGTGCCAAAACCCACACTCACTCCTTTATCTTGCTGATGTTCCAACAAGGTGCTGTTGTTCTCCTGGCACCATTTCTCCAGACTTATTATGTCCTCCAGGGCTCATTTTGATCGTCTATGATCAATTCAACCGCAACAGTGTCATCAGCAAAGTTTATGATGGTGGTAGAGATAAAAGTGGCCGTGCACTCAAGTATACAATGAGTATAGCAGTGGGCTCAGGACACAACCCTGGTGGGCTCCAGAGCTGAGGCTGAGACAGGGTGAGCCATGTCTGCCCATGCATACTGCTTGTGGTCTGCCAGTTAGGAAGCTGAAGATCCACTGACACAGAGACAGGCAAAGTCCCAGGCCCTCCAGCTTGATGGTGATTAGAGAGGGAATTATAGTGTTAATTGCTGAACTGTAGGCAGCAAGGAGCTTTTAAACATATTTGCCCTCCCTGGTGTCTAGCTTTCTTTTGTCTGAATGTTGGAAGGGTGTGAAGGCATAGTAGTGCTGCTCTACTTTACTTCCTTCACTACTCCGTGAATGCTGCATTACACAGCCATATTGTATGTTCCTCCATATTCCCATTAATGAGCGCCATGTTTTAGGCAGCAAAGCAAGATCTCAGAATGTTCAGATGGCTTTATAACCCAAGGCTTATTGTTGGGAAATGATTTGACTCTGGTTTCTGGACAGTATAATCAATCGGCAGTTCCCCCCCCCCCCCAAAAAAAAAATCAGACAACCACTATGTATCACATTTTTGCCATTCGAGCTGTAGCGCATGGCCCAGCCTGCGTCATCCAGGACGTTCTGCAAAAAATAAGGAAATAGATTAAGGAAAACATAAAAATAAGACAAGCGTTTCCTGAGACACATATGTAAAATATCAGTCATCACTGCAGTGTAAATAGTTTTATTATCTTGAAATTCTGTGGTTATTATCCAACAATTCTGATATAGTACAAAAACAACTGAGGACATGACATCAGCTGGTGAGTAACGAACAAATGTCATACTTTATTTCTATGCTGTTGTGTGTCAGACAGTTCCATAATGTGATTAATGACTGATCATTGTCTATTACATTAAGCAGAGATTAAAAATTAATACATAATGCAAAGCAAGATTGGGCAAAGATGCCTCACATGCTGTCTGCTGTCTCCTGTTCCTCCACCACCTCACCCTTTTGTTTTTACTGCCCCAGTGATGACATCAGTCCTAATCTCAATACATACAGTACATTCACTGGAATCTGATCGTATTCCTGAGAGGTTATTCATAGCTGTGGTTTGTCCATGTAAAATGATCCATTAAGTTGTAATTTTGTTATTCTTAATACGTATTAGTAGTATTTACACATGCTTAGAAACTGTTACAGGTTTCTAAACCATAAAAATGATAGACGAAGGCAATCCGATACCCAGGATAAGGATCGGCCTAATTTGAGCTTGCTGGGGACATGTCTGTCTATGGGAACCTTACACACACTCATTCACCAAAACCATTTGCACTAGGAGTTATTGTCAAATCCCCTGTACAGTCCTGACCTCACTCCAAGCCATTTCCACATGTTTGGGCCATTCTCCGTTCCTGGGAGGCCAGATTTTCAGACAAGAAGCAGGCAGTCTGATCATGGCCCTGGCATACTGAGAAAACTTTTTACCTTGATGGTATCCAAGCACTTGTGAAATACTGGGATACGTGGATTAGTGTAGCAGGGGATTATATAGAGAAAGTTTGAGAATTTTTAATGTGGATGTTTTCATCTTTGATTACAACGCATAATGTGGTGGCCAATTAATGTATAAAAATGTGCTATCAGGGAAGAAAACTCCATACATATGATAACCTGGTCATTCAGCTGACTTCATTTTATTGTCACATGACGTTGCTGAGCCAAGACCTGTCCAACAGAACCGACCCCAGATCATAACACTGCCTCCAGAGGCTTAAACAGTGGACACTATACATGACTTTGTGCATCGCTTCATCATGCCTTCTTACACTTATACACCCATCACTCACTGGATTCATCACCCCACATGATCTTTTTCCATTTCCCATAGTCCAAGTTTTATCCTCTCCAGAAAATCAAAGCCCTTTTTCCCCCGATTAGTCTCACTAACAAGTGATTCATGGTAGGACAGATGTTTAGTCCTAATCCTTTGAAGCCTATTATATTGTGTGCTTACATTAAACATAGCTCTGATTCAAATCAATGAGTTCAGCATGGTTTTAATAATGTGTTGGACAGGTCGTATCCCAATTTCAGTCATAATGCTTTTTTTGCTTAATGCAGGACAATAATTTGACCCTCCTGAGATAGTGAGTTTTTTTTTTTTTGCCCAGTCAGTGTACTGTATATAAGCCTGTTGAATGTTGAATCACTGGATACACAGATGGATGAAAGCAAGAGCTTATGCTGGTGGAAATAATACCATACACATCTACAAGACATGATGTAACAAGACATTTTGTCCTTCCTCTTGAAACTGCCAAAACATTTAGTGGTTCAAGATGGTTTATTTTTGTGCTGTAATAAAGGACCCGCGCATTGTTCCGCTTTACTTCCTCAAAGATCCTGTTGATGTTAAACTCATTTGGAAATAAGTTTTACAGTAAATTATATTCTTCTTAGGGGAAAGAAGTCACTTCCTCATTATGATATTCTTGTTTATGAGAATTAGACGGATAGAGATCATTAGTGTGTGCTTTCCTGCATCTCAGAAGCCTGGAGTGGATTCTCTCTCCCTCTATGTGTGTGTGTGTGTGAGCATGCATCATTTGACCTGTGATGGACCCTATCCCTTCTGCTCACTAATAGATTTCCCTCATAAACTTAAATTCACGCTCAACACTTCCCCCACACAATTTACACACCAGCTAGTGTGTGTGTGTGTGTGTGGTATTCCCATCTGTGATTTTTGGCCCTTGTGGCATATCTCAGATTTTTATCACAAAAAGATCATAGTACATCACACACACACACACACACACACACACACACACACACACACACACACACACAGTTTTTGTCTCCCAGGCCATATGTCTCTATATCATCTCGCTCATCTCCCTGAGAACCACAATATTTAGACCATAATCAAATTGATTTTGAACTGTGGTGTACTGTGTGTGTGAGAGAGAGAGAGAGAGAGAGAGAGAGAGAGAGAGAGACAGAAATATGATGAGAGTGAGGTTATTTCATTAGGCTGCGGGGACAGATTGATAACACTCATCGGTCAGACAGAGAGAGAAGAACGAGGCCACTTTATTTATTCAGCACATTAATCTAACATAACAATCCCGCTAAGAGCAGCTCTATCTGTTCATCTCTCTTCTTCTCCTCCTCCTGCTCAGTCTCTCTCTCTCTTCTCTAGGCATCTTTTCTTCTTTCTATCCCTCTATATCTCTGTCGCTTCTCCCCCTCTCTCTTTCTTTCTTTCTCTACCCCTTCTTCATCTTTTTTGTCTTTCTCTCTGCCCTCATCGTCTGCTTTCTCCCCTTTCATTTTTCTCTCTCTCATCCCCTTCTCTTTTTTTCCTCTCGTCCCATTCTCCCTCATTTCTGTTTCTCTTTCTCTGCCCCTTTTACTTTTTTTTCTTTGCACTTTTAATTCACTTTCTTACACTCTCTGCTTTCTTTTTTCTCTTAGCCACACTCCTACCTTTCTCTTCGACCCCTTTCCTTAATTTTTGCTCTCTCTCTCTCTCTCTCTCTACCCCATTATCCCATTGCTCTCTCTCTTCCTTGTTCATATCTCTGTGCTCTTTCTCTCTCTTCTATCTCTATGCCTCTTTTTTCTATTTCTTTCTCTGCCCCTTCTTCTTCTTCATCTTTTTTCTTTATTTCTCTCTGCCCTCTTCTTTTTCTCTCTCTGCCTGCCTCCTCTGTCTCTCTTTCTCCATCCCTTGATTCACACTAATCTTACACTCAATCCTTTCTTTTTTCTCCTTACTTTCTCTTTCTCTCTCAGACTCTTTTCCATTCTTTTTTCTTTCTCTGTCCCTTGCCCTCAGCTTTTCTCTCTCTCTACTCCTTCTTTCATTTCTTTCTCTCTTTCTTCCTGCCTGCTCTTTTTTCTCCCGTCTTTGACTCTGTCCTCTTCATTCTCCTTCTCTCCCTCTTTTCTCTCTTTCTCTCCCCCTCTCTCAATCTCTGCCTGTACTCCTTTCTTTTTTCTCTCCTTTGCCCCTTTTGTCATTTCTTACAGTTTCCTCTGCTCCTTATTTTTTCCTGTCGGCCTGTTGTTTGATATTTAGTAAATTCTCTCTCTCTTTGCGAAGAAAAAGTGCACAGTGGCGGCTACAGTTAAGGAAAGCGAGAACATTACAGTTCCTCTAATATTGTAAAGAGCCCTTAATATTAATATCAGTGAAATGTGATTCAGTGCCACACGAGTATAAAGACGTTATATTATTATCCAAACATAATGAGTGTGAGATTATCTGACGTGCCATGGCTAATATCCGCTGAAGTTTTTTTTTAATCTGCTCATTTTCCTGTGTCTAACTGCGATGACGGAACACGTCAGGATTCCTCTTGGAATGTCACAGATCCTGTGAACAGATGTCTGATATCAATACATCAATATGAATAATTCCACATCTCTGTGTATGTAGCTTCTAGTGGACTGCCCTGTATGACGTCTTAGCAAAGACCTCATCTGCTCATCTCTACCCTTTCTCCAGGACATGAGGACCTGTTTGAGACCGCTCTTCATAGCAAGACAAAGGAATCGGTTGAGGATTTCAGAAGGTGACAATAGCGGAATGTTAATCCAATGGCTCTCTATTACTGGTTTTGTTTTAAAGGTCCCATATTTTTCTTTCTTTAACAGCTTAACTCGGGTCTCAGAACTCTCCTGAAAGTGTACAGTGCTATATAAAAGTATTTGCCCCCTTCCTGAAAGAGGTGTGAAAGAAAGGGAGAGTTTGAGGTATGACGATATGCATTACGTGAAAGCTATTTCAGCTGGAGCGTTAACACATACAGTGTCATGGTAAAGTATTTGCCCCCTTTGTGATTTTTTTTTGTTGTTGTTGCCATTTTTACACACTTAAATGATTGCGATTATCAAACAAAGTTTCATATGATAAAAACAAGATGAATAATATAAACACGAGATAAAAGATAAATACAAAATGCAGATTTTAAATCATGATTTCATTTATTAAAGGAAAAAAAGGCTATCCAGATCTACCTGGCCCTATGTGAAAAATAAGTACACCCCTTGGTAAATCATAAATGAACTGTGATTTTTGGAAAGCTGAGTTAAATTTCACTTGGCCCACCCAGGCCAGATTATTGCCAGACATGTTGAATCAAGAAATCTCTTAAATTGACAAAGTAAAGCATGCTAAAAGATCTTAAAAAGTAACATGATCTAAAGAAATTCAAGAACTTGGTTGTAATTGACATGAGTCTGGAAAGGGTTACCAAGCCATTTCTCAGGCTTTGGGACTCTGTCGAACCACAGTGAGAAGTGTTATTCACAAATGGAGAAAACCTGGAACAGTGCTGAACAGATACAGAGGCGGAATATAAAAATTAGTTTGATGATCTGATATCACAAAAAAAAAGAGAGAAAGAAATTCAGGAAGGGGGGGGGCAAATACTTTTTCACGGCACTGTATCTGTTAATGCTCCAGCTGAAATACCTTTGACATAATGCATGTTTTCATACTTCAAACTCCTTTTCTTTCACTCCTTTCACTATTTTAGTTATGTAAATGTACTACTCCTGAGCTGGGGGAGGGGCTCTACTTATATGAGGTCACTTTAGAGGGAAATTTTAATTAGCTTTTTTTTTAATCAGGAAAAGGTTTTTTGTCTATACCGACACACTGGAGACTTCGATCATGAGCTCAGTTTGTGCATTCTGTTCTTCTTGAAGGCGTCTGCGTTTCCACGTCGTTCTCTGGTTTCCTCCCTCCTTACTGAAGTATGCCAATAGCTGGCCTGGATATAATAAATACTTTCTGGGTGTGAATGAGTGGGAGTTATTGTGTGTGTATGCTTTCCTGGGATTGAATAACATCATATCCGGTGGGTATCCCAGAGGTCTTGGAGTCACTGAAGGAGATTGTATAGTACATGGACTAGAGTTAACAAACAAAGGAAAACATTGTGCCGTTCGGATCTAAAATGGTACACATATAGGTGATCTGAGACACAATGCTACTGTAGCAGATGTTTTATTGCCGATCTACTCTAGTGTGACCGGTCATGATTGTAACAGCTCTAAAAAGATTTCTCATGCTTGCCATCAAGTGACCCGACCCCATTTTGGGTCAAGACCCCTATTTCCTGAGCCCTTATGGTACAGTTATCTTGTTTTATTGTGGTTTTCTTTACAGAAACTACGATACAAGACTTATTAACCTTTCATGTTGTGTATTTCCAGAGCCGGTCAGATCTCATCCTTGGAACACACACTCGTGAGGACACAACACGACATTCTGTGCTTACCATCATGGATAGCGAGAGTCTCATCAGACACTATAGGAGGAAATCTATTCTAACCTACTAGTGACGATGATGATGTTCGACCAGTCAGAGGGCTGCACTATATCAAGTTCCTCCTACTGTTCAGTGTTTACTTCTCTTGGTACACTTACAAGGTAATTGTATTTAGATTGATCACAAATACCCTGTTTTGACCTTCTTATTGTAATTGTTTTTTTCCCCTCCATTTTCTCCACCCACCTGCAGGCTCTCCTCCTATCACGCAATGGTTACTAGTTGCACTTATTATTATTATTATTATTATTATTATCATTAATATTATTATTATTGGTGGCTTAGTCTTGGGCATGGAGTTTGCATGTTATCTCCGGGCTTGGTGGGTTTCCTCTGGGTACTCCGGTTTCCTCCCACAGTCCAAAGACATTAAGATTAGGCTAATTGGCGTTACCAAATTTGCCCGTAGCGTGTAAATGTTGACCGGCGGTCCTCCCAAGATCATACAAATGGGAATAAATACTACGGTCACCATTGGCCTCCACGATGCCTAGTTGGACTACGAAGGTTCCTAGATGCATTATTATTATTATTACTATTACTATTATTATTCACTTGCGGGGGAACTTTTGACAACATGGCAGACGTTACTATATAATGCTAATGCTATGTGTTTCATTTTCTCCTCCATCATATCTCTCTCTCTTTCTGCATTGCTCCATCTGTTACCCTCTCTCTCTCTCTCTGTTTAAATCTCTCTCTTATTTGTTTTATCTGTCTGTTTTGAGAAAGAGGGAGGGAGAGAAAGAAACATTATATACCTTATATCTTATTGTATTTCTATGTAGCTATCGTCTGTCTGTCTTGATCTCTCTCTCTCTTTTAACCTCCTATTCTCCTTCTGTCTGTCTGTCTCTGCTTCTCTGCTGTTCTTTCTCTTTCTTTGTTTCTATCCATGTCTTGCTTCCATTTTTGTCTTTGCTTCTCAACCCATCTCTTTCTCTCTATTTCTCTCTCTCTTTTTCTCTCCCTCTCTCAGTTGCAGGAGGTCAAACAGGTACCTACGGTAGTACTCTGTAAATGTGTGTGTGACGCCAGCCTCATTTCTCACACACTCGCACACATTTGTCCGTACCTACCTCCCAAAGGGAGACACACAGCCGAGATTGCTGATGACATCACCTGAGATCATTTCGTGCATGCGTGAGTGAGTGAGTGTGTGTGTGTGTGTGTGTGTGTGTGTGTGTGTGTGTGTGTGTGTGTGTGTGTGAAATTGAGTGCGCTGAAATTTAGAGCTTGTAATTAGCTTTCTCCACTCGGCTGATCCCCAACCACAAGCATTACGTGAGTGTGTGTGTGTGTGTGTGTGTTACACAAAGGCTTCATTCTCCCTCTGCGTTTTACCTTCTGAAATCCTTTCTTCTCACACACTCACCGTCATCCAGCACTACAGCTTTAACAGAAAAACAGACATGAACTCAATAAAGCTGAATACAGAGGTGGAAAAAACTATTCGGAAGCTTGTTTCCTTGTACAAAGACATTCTCATCTGATGTCCCCAGTGTGTGTGCGTGTACATGTGTGTTTGTGCATATGCACGCCTTTGTGTGAGTGTGTATGAAATACACGACCATGCTGATGACTACTCAGCATAGCAGTGGCATCATGCTAGCCTGGAGCAAGCTATTCCAGGAAACTACGGGCACGAGGCGGGGTACACCCTGGACACGGTGCCAATCCATCGAAGGGCACACATGCACACACCACACTCTCACACATTCATTCACACACTACGGGCAGTTTGGAAACACCAATTAGGCTAATCTGCAGGTCTTTGGGCTGAGGGAGGAAACTGGAGTACCCGGAGGAAACCCACCAAGCACGGGGAGAACATGCAAACTCCATGCACACAGACCAGAGGCGGGAATCGAACCCCTTGTCTTTGGAGATGGGTTTGATTCCAGAATGTTCCCCAGTGCTCTCCCTGCAGCGACTAAAGTTTGAGGCCATCACTATGGTATTAACATGTTGAAAATGTTTTTCCAACATCACGTTAGGGACATTTCTTCAATGTTAATACATGAACATATGTTTTATATATATTTTTTAAAAAAAGCTAAAAAAATCAACAACATTGTCCCAAGGAATGTTGTATGTAATTTTGACTAAAAGTAAAAAAAAAAAAAACGAAAAGTTCCTTTCTGTATTCAAGCTGTGTCTCGAATAAAAACTCTCAAAAGTATGTGCTCATTTGCCATATGCAAAACAAACTTTAAACACTAGACGAGAGATCTTCATTCATTTTCTATACCTCTTATCCTGTACAGGGTCGCAGGGAGTCTGGATCCTATCCCAGGAAACTACAGGCACAAGGCGGGGTACATCCTGGACATGGTGCCAATCTATTGCAGGACACACACACACACACACACACACACACACACACACACACACACACACACACACACACACCTTACAAACTCATTCACACACTACAGGACAATCTGCTTAATCTGCTTGTTTTCTGACTGTACGAGGAAACCCAAAGGAAAACAAGCAGGTGGAGAAAATACAAACTCCACGCACACAGATCCGACAGGGAGGAATCGAACCTGGAAAGGAACCCTTGACCCCTACAGGTGCAAGGCCACAGTGCTAACCACTACACCTTAGGTGAGAGATGGATTTTTAAAATCAAAAAGAAGCTGTTTATTTCCCCCTGATTTTTCTCACTAATTTAGTCGTATCCAATTCCTCCCGGTCACTAGGGGGCTCCACACATTAAGGCTATACCACTGCTCCACTTGTGGGTCCTATTCAATGTTACTTTATTAAAATCACATAAGACTTTTTAAAACCATGCTGCCGGATTATTTAATTTCTCTAGAAGTCATTGCAAATTAAAATTTACAAACTGAAATATCTCTGAACATACAGTACAGCGCCCTCCACAATTATTGGCACCCCTGGTTAAGATGTGTTCTTAGGCTTCTAATAATTTCAGAGGAGCTTGATTTTGTGTCTGCTGAACAATTGCTATGTAGATTCCGCCACATGTTTTGGGTCATTATCCTGCTGAAGGACCCAATGGCGACCCATCTCCAGCTTTCTGACAGAGGCCATCAGGTTATGATTTCCAGATCCTCCACCGTACTTCACAGGGGGTATGGGGTGCTGTTCCACACACTCATCTTTTGTTTTACTCCAGCGTGTTTGTTGGCAGAATTTTTTTTACAGTAAAAATTTCAAAAATCCTTTAATTATTATTTTTTTTCTGAATGTTTAGGGCTGCCAATAATTGTGGAATTGTGGAAAAACAAAAAAAAAATTTTTGTCATGGATTTTTTGCGTTTTTTTTTTTGTATTTACTTGAGTTAAAGGTTAGAGTTTTCTACAATTGTCAATGTGAGATTATTCTTCTGTAATAAAAAAAATAATTTATTAGAAGCCGAAGAACACATCTTAATCGGGGGGTGCCAATAATTGTGGAGGGCGCTGTATCTTTTAAAGCTCCTTAAATTCACTCTTTAATAATACTTTGTCCTCCATGCTTGTTTTTCTTGCTTGACTTCTGACCTCTGAACTGTGACCTGTAATTAGTAATAAGAAATGACCTGAGAAAAAAAATCCTGAAGTTTATTCCTTGAAATCTTTCAGTTGGAGTATTTTGTCGTGCATTTTACCCATGACTGAATGGGTGAAATGTGTGTGTGTGTGTGTGCTTATAATCTCGGGGCTGTTTATAATAGACAAATTACTTAACTTACATTTGGCTGCTAAGATAAAGCGAACTCTAGAGAAATGTACACTATAGGCATCTCTGTGTGTGTGTGTGTGTGTGTGTGTGTGTGCACGTATGCGTATGTGTGTGATAAAGCGAGTCCGACAAGCTGCAAGAGATCAGGGGATCCCAAGAGGGCAATGTGTGAGAAAAGTGGTCATGTTATGATAGTCTGCACTATTCCCTACTGAAACACTGCCACGGATGCAGATGACTTACGAACACACACACACACACACACACTTCACTGTTCATTACTGTAACCCGTCTGTCGTGTAAAACATATTAAATATCTCACTTTTAATGAATTGATCAGTAATGACTTATTGCACTCTCTCTCTCACACACACACACACACACACACACACACACACACACATACACACACACACACACACACACACACAGTTCTGATTCAAACTCCTCACTGGTGTCTCCTCACTTCTTTTGTTCTTGAATCAATATTAATAATAAGCAGAAAAGATGAAGGCTTAATCATAATCAATAAGCGCTGCATGCGGCTCGGACAGACGAGACGAGGACAAATCATCGGTCTCGACAGCTGCCCCGAGCTACACCCCTGCTCCATCTTAAACCTCTCAACTCATAAACTCCTGCACTGATTAACACACAACCTAAACACACCAGGTACTACCTCTAACACATACACACACATGCACGGTGCTCACTCCTCTGTTTCAGCAGCATCTTTCTGCAGTCCGTCCTATCGAACTCGGGTCCGCTCAGCCGAGTCCGGGACATGCAGCTAGAGAGGTTATAAAGATTTTATTATTTATTATATTTTTTTTAATGACTCAGTCTGCAGAAACTTACGACCAATTTACTGTACAACCAAGCGTAATGTGGGTGTTAGTGCAGCTTTGCTTGCTTAAAACACAACGTAATGACTACATGATTAATTTTAATCGGATATGATAAAGTGAATTGTACATTACACAAATCTTATAGTCTTAACCCTTTACTGCAAAAGATTATAATAATATACACATGGAAATTATGCTGGACAACTGCATTTTAAGTAATATTTGTTGATGTACAGTATGAAAACACAATACAAATATGTCAAGAGGCTAATTAAAAATTTTATTATTCCTTCCCATTGGCGAAGCAGAAGGATAGTTCAAGTTGCATTTGAAGTATTTATTTCCTTGCAATTTTTTGTTATTTTATGGTTCCATCAAAATATAAGTCAGTTACCTTGTAATCTGAGATTTTAATTAGCCATATATAAGTAATCTGAACCTTCCCCTGTTACATAACCATCATTTTTCCTTGTTTGTGTTTGTGATAATCTGGTCATTCAGTACATGCAGGTCGTCAGCTGACTTTATTTTATTGCCTCATAACGTGGCTGAGTCTAGACCTGAGCAACTGAAGCAACCCCAGATCATAACACTGTCTCCACAAGCTTGTACAGTGGACACTATGCGTGATGGGTGCATTGCTTATCTTTTTACTCTGACACGCCCATCGCTCGGTCAATCATCAGACCACACTTAACTTGTTCCAAAGTCCAATCTTTATGGTCCCATTCCTGTGTGTTCTCCATTCGTTGTGTGTATTAATGCTCTAATTTTGACTATTAAACATAGCTATGATAGCTAATGTTTGTTTAATCATGCAACTTCAGCAAGTACTTAAGTCATCCTTGATCACCGTCATTAATAATAAGCAGAAAAGATGAAGGCTTAATCATAATCCATAAGCGCTGCATGCGGCTCAGACAGACAAGACAAGGACAAATCATCGGTCTCAACAGCTGCCCGGAGTTACAAGGAATAGTCAAAAGGATGTTTTTGATCACATTTTTTCAATAAGGTTGATAGTTCAACATTATCCTTCCAGGATGTTCAATGTTTCTTAGCCCAATTCCAGTCATTTCAGAAGTCTCCTTATTTGTATTATTTGATGCAAGCTAATAATTAGACCATTCTGAAATGGTGATAAAAAAAAAATGAAACCATATTTAAATTGCTACTGTTGCTTGCTCTTTTTCACACCCTGCATGTCCAGAAAAGAGGTGTCTTCATTCATGCACATACGGTATGTGATGCATATAAAACAAGCACTATTTAAAGACATAAATGGAAAAAGACTTTAAAAAATAGAAAATGGTATGTACAGAGCTGAGAAATATTTAATCTTACCATTACTGTTTAAACAGATAGCATTGAGCACAATGTAAATATAAATGATGCACAATTTACACATATCAAGGTTGATTACAATCTATGTATACTCTATATAAAGTAAGTATGATAAGAGCAGTTATGTCTTTTAAGAAAAATGATTACTTATAGAATAAAAAAATAAAGATGATTATGGTAAGAATTACATAATGTAAAAATAATGCTTAATAAATAAAACCATTTAAAAAACCTCCTTGTCTGATTTCTTTCCCTCTTGTTCTTTCCACTTACTTCATTTTAAAGCTGGTCAGGTTTTAGAGTGCCCCTCAGCACAAAGTCTGCCCTCCTCTATGAGTTACCTTTAACTGCTGATTCTTTAAAGTCTGCCGTTTCAGTTCCATCAGACCTTCGGCAATCCTTTGACATATTCACCTAAACTGTTCTCCTGAACCATCGCCAAAGTTGTGTGCCCAACCAAGCAACTGTTTTAAGATGGTTTCCCCTTAAAAACTACCTTAAAAATTTAACTTTTTTTCCCAGTTATATTTGGCAACTTTTTCTCTTCCTCATAAGCTATTAACCTGTGGGGTACCTCAGGGCTCCATGCTGGGGCATATTTTGTTGTGTTCATACTTGGGAACATTATGTCAAAAGTGCAGGAGGAGACCGCACGAGAGAGTCTGAAGACACTCTCATGTCAGTCAAAGCGATACTAACTACTAGTGTGTCTCTATGAGCTCGGGAAGAGCATGGATAGTGCTTTCCTCCTAATGTATTCATCTGCTCTGTAACATAGCATGAGCAGCAATTTGAAAAGATGTATGTGCCTTGGAGGAAATATGCATTAGCCTTCACCCTCCAAGGTTTGCAACTGTCTTAAGATAGCAGAGAGGTAGTTTGTAGATGGAGAAAACAGAGGTAGTATTTGGACCGCTGGTGCAGTGGGTCATTACATTACAGCTCTATCATTCCTGGATCAACTCTGAGCGGAGGTTAGTAGGTGAACTATCTTTTCTATTCCCTCCTGGGTGTGAATAAATGTATGAATGTGTGTGGGCATGGTGCTTTGAGCGAGTGGACTGCCCGCTTCATGACCAGAGTGCCCATGATAGGCTCCAGATCCACTCCTAGTCTGACTAGGATAAAGCCCTTAACTAATGAATAAATGAATGAAGTGCAGTTGTTGGAAATGACTCTGAAAGCACCATGTTTCTATTTACTCATGGATAATAAATGCGGAATGTCTGTACAAAATTTCCTTTTTCGAATATAGCTATGCAATATTACATGTGAGGGAGTCTTGTATTGCTGGATAGAGCACGGCTGTGATGTGTGGACATTAGAGCACAACCAATAGGCATCACATTCATGCTATATCCAGGAATATAGCACGGCCTTGGGTGTTATATTGCTTTTATACAACAATTCTGCAAACACCATTTACAATCAGGATTATAAACCCTGCCAAGGGACTATATGTATGTTGTAATAATGGATGTTAATCAGCATAAATGCATAAAAACGGTTATTTTAGCTTGTATTTGCAACGTTGTGTTCGGGTCATTCATTCAATGTTATCTCAACACCATTACAAATATATTACATCATTCATACAGTGTTAGTGTGCCTCTTGGGTAGTGCAGGTCCCAAGCATGAATAAAAATATGAGGGCTGAGTCAGGATGGGCAGCTGGCCTAAAACCTGTGCCAAAATCAAAATGTACAGATTGGATCATCTGCAGCGGCTACCCCTAATTGGAGCAGCTGGGAGAGAAGCAAGAGGAATAAACAACATTGTCATTCAACACTGTCATACAGCCGAAATAACTCAACAAAGACATGAATCTCATTGGACATTTATGAAGAGTTTTAAAATTGTGTGTCGGTCCAAGGGATCATCATCAGGGTTGGGAGGTAACTGAGTACCGGTACTTTGTTACTGTACTTACGTACATATTTCACACATATTTGAGTCGATTTATATACATTTTTTACTTTTACTTCACACAAAAGTGCAGCAAATATCTGTACTTTTACTTAACTACATTTCTGCATGACGTGCAGATACCGCAGGTGGTGTGCAGTATTTTGCCACCTGTTGACTATTTTGCATAATTGCATGACTTGCCTTTTCTTCGAGACATGGAGCTGGTTGCAGCCAGCCACAAAAACAGCAGATTTACAATTAGGAATCAGCGAGAGTGAAAGAATATTACAATGAAAAAGGCTCCTGTGAGCTACTTTGAACCCAATCCTGGAAAAAGCTAGTTACTTCTTATTACAGATGTCTCAAAGCTGTAACATTGTTGCATTACTAAAACACCCACATTGTAAAGTAATGATAATGTAAAAATTTCTGAGTGCACACAGTTTGCTCAAGCAGTCCCATGCACATTCTCACACTACAGGCAATTTGGAAACACTAAATAATCTAATCTGCATGTCTTTGGACTATGGAAGGAAACCGGAGTACCTGGAGGAAACCCACGAAGCGCAGGGAGAACATTCACAATCCCTGAACACAGACCTGAGATGGGAACCGAACCTGCACCCTGGAGGTCTAAGGCGACAGTGCTAACCACTAAGCCACCATGCCGCCTATTTAAAGTCTATTAAATCAAAAATAAAATAATATAATGAATATTTTTTTCATTTCATTTCATGTCTCTGAACTTTAGCCCCATTCTACATCCATAAATTAGTTGTTTTCCATGATCTGCCTTTGGGTTCTTTGGTATTATCTGAATCATCTTTATCAAATTATCTTTATCGGGGCATTTGCTTTATATTACTCCATACCTTATCTTGTTTGTATGGGTTGCTTCCAGGTGAACAGGTTTTCTTTTACCACCCAAAAACATGCTAACAGTTGGCGGGACTAAGATAAATTGCCCCTAAATGTAAACGTGTGAGTGAATGTATCACCCATCCAGACTTTATTACAACATCATGAACAGTATTCCCAGGGTCATCTCCAGATCCACTATGAGATTCCTTGACACTGACCGTCATTGTGATGCAATTCTAAATTTTTTGCTCAAATTGAATCCGTTACCGGAGACGAATTCTTAAGAAAAAATTCTGTATTGCGAAACGCATTTTCCCAAAGGAAAAATTTCAATTATTTGGTGGATAATTTGTTCCAGGTAGCCAAATAATTTTACCATTATTACCAATTTCCAACACTACAATCATATTTTTTTGCATATAAAAACAATCAAACCATTTAGAAAAGACATATAAATTAGGTAAAATATGAAATAAACAGACATTAAACCATAATTTTTTATTCCTCTTGGCATCGGCTGGTTTAAAAAAATGAAACTGAAAGTGGTTGCATTTTTTTCTTGCTTATATTCTTGGGACCCATGGTGCTAGGTATATCTTCACTAAATCTTGCATAATATGCAAAGAAATCCACAAAAAACAATTGTAAACTCGATTCACTTGGCTTTCCACTGACACAAACAAGTTTTAACTGGCTCCCGGAAGTATGCGCAACTTAGCCGTCACTCGGTTCGGCTAGTTTGGCTTGCTTGTATGGCAAAAATATTTCGTATGACGAGTCAAATTTCATGCAAAATTTCGGTTCTTAAGGCGAAAATCCTTAGGGTATTTTCTGTACAGTCACACATGCAACCTCACCTCCTACGGATTACTGAGTATCTAAGTCGCTATTCTTTCTACAGCTTCAGTGAATTCCTGTATGGTACAAGATAAAACAGTCTTAAGATGCATCATCGGTTGTAAGCTTGAATGTTACAGGGCTGCCGTGACAGCGGACAGACAGCTCGCGTTGAATCTACTAATGAGTTTTGCTTAATTACTTCCTCGTTAGTTAATTGACTCTCCTACTGTTTTGTATATCTGACACCACGCTGTATACATGTGCACCATGTCTGTATGCAGATCATTATTGTCACACTTCCTGTCATGTTTGTTTGTTTGTTTGTCGGGCCAGGGTCGCTGACGGTAATTGTCTTGGTGATGATGTGAGTTGCAGGCAAGAAGTTCGAACACACACACACACACACACACACACAAACTCACACTGCTGGTCGAACTCTGCTCAAATGCTGCATTGGCATTACAAGCTGAGCTACTGCCAAACCAATAATGAGAACTGTCAGAGCCATACAAATGAACAGGTGACAGAGGGAGACGCCGATATGAACGATAGAGCCTGAGTAGGGCTCAAAAAACACTCTCGCTCTGACACACACACACACACACACACACACACACACACACACACACACACACACACACATGGAGTATGGACGTAAACGATCACACAAACATTTTTATACTCGTGCGCACACACACACACATTTATAAATGCACATGTACTTGTCCAATACACGCTTAGGGTCATTTCCATTATTATTGGCACCCTGAATTTAAAAATAACTTCCTGCAAGGTATATAGACATCAAGCAACATGCATACGGAAACACACGCACACACACACATGCAAAATCATTTTCCAAATACACACACACACACACACTCACACTCGGTCTGGGAAAGCGACAGCGACAGATGTGTCCACAGAATGGTAACATATGGTTGGCACACTACTGCAGGCATAAACACACAGACACAGCAAAATTCCACTCTGTCCTCTTAAATGCACCCCAATGATCGACACACTCCTGGAACCCAGTGCTAATTACAGCCACACACACACACACGGGCGCACACACACACACACGGGCGCACACACACACATGGGCGCACACACACCCATTCTATCCTCATGTTATCAGCTTAGGTGGCATTGTTTTCATCCTACAGTTTTACCCCCCTGCATGTTTTACCAGCGGGTGTGGAAATGGAACAGGGACGTGTTTCAAATACAAGTCGCTCGTTTTCCTCCAGCGAGCCGCAGATGCACGGAGGCATGACCAGCTGGAATTTACTGCTGTCACTCAGGCCATTCTGGACTCCAATCACTTCTCTAGGAAACATACACAAGATGTGGATCTCCCTTTAGACCTCGAGACATTTATAATCATGGCCGGAGTTCATGGCGAAGTTCACACGCTTAGCCGCAGCTTGGGGTTTAAATCAGATTTTTCTTAACATGACTGAAGTCCGGGGACTCATGTACGAACTCACATGTTGGGGGTAGGGGATCTAATCCTGAGGCTCTCTTCTGTATTACTCAGGCATCATATACAATTCTCTGAAAATTCCTTATGGAAAATAAAATGAGGCAAAAAAACTAAACAAAAAAATATTTATTTATTTTTTGCGTGTGAGTGTGTATGTTTTTAAATGGAGACAAAACAGAGAACATGGAAGCATCAGTGGGATTTAAACACAATCTCTAAATCACACACTTTACTACTGCACCATATGGGAAGCTGTTAATTGAAGTGTTGGGGAAAAGAAATATTGAGCCAAGCAAATTTTTCAAGAGCTGTTGAGCTAAAATCAAAATGATGTTTGCCTGAAATGGAGTTGATTTTTAGTCTCTAAATATGAAAATCAAATTAGTAAGGATAGTAAATTAACACTATTTAGCATCATCAAATACTCTGTATAAACAAGAGCGCCGTTCAAGTCAAACTGGGACTTGTGATGTAATTTCTCATGAATGAAGGCATAAAATCTTCACTCACTCATTCATCGTCTTTACCGCTTTATCCTGTATTCAGAGTCACGGGGGGGGGGGGGGGGGTGTTGCAATTTGATTGCAAACATTCACCATGTGAAATTGAAAAGGCAGTGAATGTCTGTGAATGCTGATCCCGGCTGAGGCGTCTCAGCGCCCACTGCGGTTGTTCCCTGAACATTCAGCGAGCGGAACGCCTAATCCTTGAAAATCAATGGAGAACTTGTCACCATTGCCTGTATAGTCCCGACCCCACTTCAAACCATTTCCACATGTTTGGGCCATTAAACATTACATTTACATTTAGGTATTTGGCAGATGCTCTTTTTAAATGTTTTGAAGGTTTCCATCTTTAAATATATCCATACACTGGGGTGGATGTACACTTACTATATCTAGACATACTAGAAGTACCATCAATCAAACACTGTTGGTATTTACAAAAGAAAAAGATCCAGAGGAAGTTCATTCCACCACCAGAACAGAAAACAATCTAGATGCAAGTCTTCCTCGATCCCTGAGAGACGGTGGGACCAGCCAAGCAGTGCTGGAGGATCAAAGGGAATGTGATGCGGTGCAAGGTGTGATAAGTGATAAGAACTCCATTTAAGGAGTTCCTGGGGGGCCGGCGTTTCAGGCGTGAAGCAGGCAGTCTGATCACGTCTCCAGCATACTGAGAAAATTTGCTACCACGATGGTATCCAAGCACTAGTGACAAACTGGGATGAGTGCATTACTGCATTATACAGAGAAAGAAATTCAGTTATTCTGCACATGTAAACGTCCTGATTTGACTTGAACACTCCTCATAAAATTAAACCAAGAATACAAAATTCCTGACATCTAGTGCACTCCTTTTTCTTTTTTTTTTTTACTCCTCTTCTAAACACGCTGTTTCAGTGTTTATGTAAATGAATTACAGCTGAGCCACACACTTCCAGAGCAACAAGCTGGGGTCGGGCTTTTCTTATATGATGTCACTATAGGGCGAAAATCTAACTGGCATGAAAAGTACATGTTTTGATGTCTAAAAATGACAAAAAATTGATGTTGCATAATGATTGTAGAGAAAGACTACCTATATAAATTTCATGCAGGGTTTGTATTATGTGTGTGTGTGTGTCTGTGTATGTGTGTTTGCTTGTTGTTGAACTGCAGAATGACATGCGAGTAAGCCCACAACATCAACAGTAAATCAGTCAAACTTGATTGGACCACAACCAGAGGCTTAGGCACATGAAGTGTGTGATAATTTGGTGTTTTTGCACCTGGAATCTCAAGTGATTTGATATCGAGTCTACAGCCCAGGCACAGTGGTACAGTAATGAGCTGATTAATTGATTTAGGTGTGTTGGCAGCAGGGACAGCACTAAAACGCGCAGGACAGGACGTACTCAGAAGCTGTGTCCTAGTTTACACGTTTCCGAACTGAGCAACTTTCAAGGTCAAAACTAAGTGAATATGCCAACTAAATCAAACAACAGGGTCAATAAAGTATCTATCTATCTATTTATCTATCTATCCATCTATCCCTCAAAAGGTCTTTGTGTTACTGGAGCTGTAGAGGAATGAACCACAGGAAATGTCCCATGTGAAAGAGCAACCAAAATGCATGTTTAAACACACTACAACAGAATGATTTACAGTATACATCTCATGGAGTGGTTTGGGTCTGAGCACAGAAACCAGCAAAAGACTAAACATGCAAACACGTGACGCCAACTGGCATTTCACTATTTCCATTCTGCAAGGAATAATGTGTTTACTTTCTCATCGAAAAAAAAAAGAAGATTTTTTTTATAAAGGACAGAATGCAGATCTTGTTTCTATTACATTTTTAACTATGATTTCCTTGTTTTCACCCCGAGTCCGACTTTACTATGAAAGATTAATCGTGTTTCGTGGCAGGATTCGCATGTTTTGTTTTTCAAATATCATGCTTTTAATAAGATCATTAAATATTTCTGTCTCTACTAATGCTTGATACAATAAAGGCATGTCTTTAGCCTTGTAGTTTTTAAAGAAAACCACCAATTTGTTGCTTCTACTGTCAATGTAAGAACCAACGAATTTGAATGTGGAAAAACAAATCTAGATTATTGTATGTCTGTCTTTTTTTTTTTTTTTTTAAGTCCTGAAAAGAGAAGGGAAGTGCGGACCATAGGACAGAAAAAGCATTGTTTCAGAGTTATGTTTTTCCCATGGTGAGTGGGTGAGACATACTGTATCATGTGATCTGTAAAACCAAGATAAGGGCAATAATACAAATAAACAGTTACATACTTTAACATATAGTATAGATCAATAGTAATAATTGACATTATTTTTTCCTTATATTTTGGCTAGAATGTGTAAAATTCTACTTGCTTCTCTCTCTCGCTTTGTCTCTTTGTATTTCTATAGAACATGCTAATGGCTCATGTTCTTTGATATAGCGGATGTACATGATGCGTGTATGCTCCGGGCGTTTGGCTGAGGACTTACAGTAAATACCTCCCTTTATGTGAACTGGAGAACATTTTGACACTGCATCGTGTTTGTGTGTGTGTGTGTGTGTTTCTATCCTTACTGATAGACCAGCCTGCCCAAGTTCAGCAGACACATCTAGCGATTCACTCATTAACTTTACACTCAACAACAGGTAAGCCTATGTGTGAAGTTCTAAGACTACACACTTCCCAGCTACATGTACTCTATGGCCAAAAGTATGTGAACACCTGAGCATCACATGTACTGTATACTGTATGTCATTCTTACCCAAACACTGTTGTATCGTATGGCTTTGTATTCTGTAACATTACAATTACATTCCATTCACTACATGGTCCAAATAACAAAACCTGAGATACATGAAGACATGGTTTGCCAAGTTCTGCAATGAAAGAACTCACGTGTCCTGCACAGATCCTTGACCTCAACCACTGAAATGAACTAGAACACAGAATGTACCAGAATGTACCTCCTCCTCACCAGTGGCGCCGCCCCCCTTACAGAATGCTACTTTAAAGATGTAATTATTTTAACGTATTAATTATTTATTTTAATAATAAAACAATGAGTTGTAATATAATTTATTTGCAATATAAAAAAAAAATCTAAACTGTATTACGTTCATTTTTGTTCGTGCACGCGCGGCGCCTATGTAGACGCGTACTTTTTTTTTTTTAAGCATGTGACTTGAGGCTGCGCTCTGATTGGATCCTTTCAAATCATCCTTGGGGCGTAAGCACTGTGCGCCCCCGAACCCGCCCACTTTTGTTCTTAGCGAATCAATATTGTTTTTAAATATTTGGGCTCATGTGATTGGACCATTCTCAACTAGTCTTCCAGCACTGCTTATGGTATACGACTGCTGACTGGATGCGATGTGAGTCATGCCTTTATTTTATACTAGTAGTAATGATGCTTAATCACCTGATTAATGGCTATTTAAAGGCGAGTATTAAAAGTTTCATTAAAAAAATTTTTTTTTGCTCCAACAACTTCAGTGTCTAACCTCACTAACACTCTTGTAGGTGAATGAGCACAAAAAAACCAGCTGTGCTCCAAAATGTAGTGGAAGGCCTTCCCAGAAGAGTGGAGGTTATTATAACAGAAAATCTAGAATGGGAGATTCAAAAACTCATGACCATATACAATAGTCATTTAGTCTTTCAGCTTCAGTGAGAGCCTATCTTTTGTGTCCAGGTCTGAGGTCTGAATATGCTGCCAGTCCATCACATGTCTGAAAAGCGGTAATTATAATAACCAGTATACCTAGCTGTTTGCTCTTGGATGAAACTAGAGAACCTGGAGGGAACCGAATTGAGGACCTTGGAGCTGTGAATTTGCAACATTATCCCCTGAATCTGTAAATATATTGAAATTAAATGAAATTTACTGCATTAAAATAAAATAAAAAAATAATAAATAGCTTTTGAGAAACTCCTTTCTTTCCATATATAACGCCCTGATACACTCATGCATTTATCTTAGTGTTTTAAGTATGAAGCAGGAACAAAAAAAAAAACATGGTAGAAAAGTTTTACCTTGATGGTATCCAAGTACTAGTGAAACACTGGCCTCCCAGGAACTCCTTTAATAGCCCAAACATGTGGAAATGGCTTGGAGTGAGGTCAGGACTGCACAGGGCATGTGGTAATAACTCACAGCTGAGTTCCTGTAATGTGCGAGTGGTGTTGGTGACCAATTGTGTGTACAGTTGTTACCGACAAATGCGTCTCTTCCGCAAGTTGGCGACAAGTTATCCATCAATGTTCACAGATGTATGGCCTGTTTAAAAATGTTTAAACCTTTCAAATGTTGCTAAGAGTCCCATTGCCATGCTGAAGTCTTTTGTGAATGTCAATGTTTTCCACCTTCATTCATAAGAAATATCAACACAAGTCCCGGTTTGACTTGAATGCCCCTGCTACAAAATGAGCAGTTGTGCTATAAACCTTTTCTCAGATCATTGTGCTCTAACTGACAAAAGGAAAACAATAGCAAAGAGTTTTTAAAGTGACTATCGTGTAGTTAGTCTTTATAGAAATGAAATATGAAATTTTGAAAAAGTTAGCATAAAAGACACCTAAGGGATAACTGAGGCTTTTAATGGACAAAGGTTTGTCAGTCAGTTGTTCAATCATGTTAGCATTTGCCAAATGTATGGAGTGTGTACGGTTGCAGTCCAGACCCTGATAAGTGTTGAAAAACTGACACATGAAAAAGACTGTGCACAATTGCTCTTCTAGCATTCACAGCACCAAACTGTGTAAGCTGCTGGTTGCTATTGTAAAATTTGATCGATGGCCTTTTGCGCTGAATATCTCCGCGTGGTGTATCCATCACTGCCTCCCTGCCACCATGGGCTCTGGAGAGCCGCACCTGCACTGACTGAGAAATCTATGACACACACACACACATATACACACACACACACACACACACACACACACACACACACACACACCACTGACCCGGGCTCAAGAGTGAAAGGATTGGTACGGGTTTGGCGAGTGAACGTGTAGCCGCTTGGCTTATTGATGCGTTCCCTAGTGTCATGTGATCCATTTTGAACAGGTTTGAAAAATGAAACCATCTGTGCCATCCTTGCTGAAATGTGTTTATGTGTGTGTGTTTAATGTCGCTAATGTTTGCTCGATATACCAAGACCGATGCTGAACCACACACACAGGTTTATAAATTCCCACACACAGATGGACGTTCTCAGTATATGCATGCTGGCACATGGTGCAGCAAATAGGTCTGCTTCCGAGTACAATTAATGGAACCCAAACACACACATCTTTGTCTCTCTTACCGTCATACACATACACACACTGAACAACCTGCCCATACTCCCTCGGAGAAACAGCTGAGCTCGGTGTGTGCTGTGTGTAGGGCTCGGCTGCAGATGGTGTTAGGTTTGGAGCGCGTAAGTTCGTCAGTTTGCTGTCTGCATGCAGGCGAGTGGGAACGTCGTGGGGTAATTTATGCTTGTTGGCTTTAGCAAATAGACTTCCCAGGTGACTAAGGGATGCTATGACAGAATGATGGAGCAGAGATAAAATGAGACCAAGTAAGTGCATGTGTGCGTGTGTATAAGAGAGAGAGAGAGAGCATCTTTTTTTTTCCAGCTGTACATGATGTGGCTGAAAAATGTTTTATGGGAGAAACACGTTTCCAGTGTGAGTGTGGTCCATCAGCAGATTGGGAATCCAAAAAAAGAGAAAGCCATCCAGAGCGAGGCGGAATGAAGTGTGCAGACTTGAAAACTGTGTTTTCAAGTTGAGAGAGAGAGAGATAGATAAATAGAGAGAAAAAGAGACACACAAGGCGGTATTTTTTAAGGAACTGAGAAGGAAGACAACTAGCAAACAAGGGGAAATTGGGTGAGAGATTAGGAGAGAAGAGCATGAAATGAAAGTATTGAATGGGGAAGATCAGAGCGGATAATCGAAGAATGTAATAAACTGGAAAAAAGAGGGAGGGAGAGTTAGATGAGGGAAGGTGGAGAGGAGAAATAAAAAATCAAAAGAGGGGAAAAAAAGAGGTTGGAAAAAGAGGCGGGCCAGAGTGAGTGAGAGAGAGAAAAAGGCAGAGATGATCAGAAGGATGAAGTATAAAGGGAAAGGGAGAAGGAATAATGGATGTGGTCAGGGAACAGGAATGTTTGATAGAGAGAGAGAATGATGAGGCATGTGGATTCAATGAAGGATTGAGGACTGGAGGAAGCATGGAGGTAAGCGTGTAAATACTGAAGTGAACAATGAAGATATGGAGAATTCTGAGTGAAGTTTCTAAGGATAAATGAATTTAAATGGACGCTTCTCAACGTTTCACTTATCAAAGGAAGAAATGCAAGGACATACTGTACCGAAATCTTCAAAATACTCCGTCTAGGAGGTGAGCATAATATAGATCAGGATCTGGGACCAGCGATCTGGGACTTCATAAAGCACAGAGCCTTTAAGCAATGCAAGGAGTTCCTTCAGTCCAGCAAGGGTCAAATGATCCCAAGCCAACTAATCACAATAGTGACAGAAGTTTGAAATGGCTGATGACATGGTGCTGAAAGTAACGTCAATGGAAAATGAAGAACAGCCTGCCAACGTCCAGTATAATGAGAATAGTTATTGAAAGATTGAGTACTGAGGAAAAGAGCAGAGTCAAGCAGGCATACATGGAGACAACCAGAGAGCAATTAAAACCCACAACATCAGGATTAAAAAGCAGCACAAAGAAACAGTAGAGGAACTACAAGCGCCACTAGTGTTGCATGATGAAACGCTAATCTACCAGTTGTACCAGCCTTGCTACAGGTAATGCAGGAGGTGGGCCAGGTATTTATGTAGATCAACATAAATGATCACAAAACACTAAATGATCCCAATACACAAGCACTCACTCACTCACCCATCATCTGTACTGCTTTATCCTGTACACAGGGCCACAATGGGCCAGAAAACTTGAGGCAGGGTACTGTCTGGACAGGGTGCCAGTCCATCTATGGGCAATTTGGGAGCACCAATTACCTAATACAGTGGAACTGCGAGCATTTAGGATCTGCGATCTATTAAGGATTTTTAATAGATTTTGAACTGGAAACTGAGTGAAAGTGTTACGAGTACCGAGTATCATGTATCACGCATGGGCCTCTTATTTTGACACTGAGTGTCACATGATCACAACTGAGCCAGTTATTTTTGCACTGATGAATTGTGGGTAATCGTCTCCCCTGCTGGGTCTTAGTGCTCGTCTCTTACTGGTTTAATCAACATCTCCCTCTCTGTTTCAGCATTTCTCCTAAGCGTGAGTGCGCGCGTAATTTGACACCGACACACGCGTGCACACACACACACACACACTCTTGCCTTTACGCCCCCCACCCTGGATTCACACACGCACACAGAAACTCTGCTCTGTCATGATTCTTTTCAACGGTAAGGTGCTGATTCATTTTTTTTTTTTTTTTTTTTTACTTTACAGCAGTGATTCCGTTAGTTTGCGCTCACGCGAGTGTCATTAGAGATATTTCTTTTTTTTCCCTTAAAACAGTGTTTCCGTTGTGTGTGTGTTTGTTGTGACCCTTAAAAAGCGAGGTGGGGGGAGGGAGGAGAAGTTTTACTGTGTAAGACGAAGCGAAGGAAGGGGCTAATTCCACACATACATACACACACACACACACACACACACACACACACACACACACACATGGCGTCTGTCGGAGGAAACCAGAATAACCAGAGGAAACCCACCAGGCATGGGGAGAACATTGTAAACTCCTTGGACGCAGACCCGAGAGGGAACCAAACCTGGACTATGGAGGTGCATGACAACAAATGCTAAACAATAAGCCAACGTGCCACCACATACACTCTAGAAAGGTGTAATCCAGTGGTAGGACCATCAGAACAAAACCAGATTATCTAGAGTACACAGGAGTGATCTGTCTAGTTGTTAGAGAAACCAAAGATAACAGTGTGAAATTAGGCCCTATCGGTGCCCATAGCTGGTTCAGGATATTGCTTTTAAATCATCAAATCAAAACCAAAGGGAGAGAACACTTCGATGAGTGTTACAATGGCAGCAAGGTGATCTACATCCAAGGTGTATAGAAGGCCTAAAATGGAGTTTCCTGTTCTACCTGATGAAATGGCAAGGTCTGCCAAGGAACTCAAGCACCATTGCCTTTTGGAGGATCAATTTAATGTATTGTAATCAAGCTACGGTGCAGCAGTTGCTTGAGTGAGCAACACGCAGGGGCAAAATGGAGACTGCAAAAGAAATAGCGGGACTTGAACATGTACACAGAACAGAGTGGACCAAGACAAGAAGAAAACACCATCATATCTGAAGGTGAATCCTATATCATGAGCTGCTCTTAGAAAGTTCTGGAAGAAAGGTCTATATCATTGACTGACTAGGGTAGATGCTTGAAAAGGTTACATGTAGTGGAGTTATTATAAGCAGAAACAAAGTATGACATCTAATACATGATGGTTGGAAACCTCAAATCCTGAAGCACGTGGCCAGACCAGAGGGAGGCCCTGGTCGGTCAACAAATGTTCAGGTGGTTCTGGATCAAAAGATCAGACCTTAGAGTTCAGTCTGAGGTCAGATCAATCTTAGCTGGCCATTCTGGGTCTGATCATGAGAGATCCAAAAGAAGTCCAGGTTACATCACTAATGATGTGCCCTGACTTGCATCAGACGACGTAACATCACAGAGTAGAAACAATGGCCAGGCGTGCAGAGTGACAGAAAGAGTCTGACAGAGTAAGTCAGATTAAAAGCTGGAAAAAATCATAAAGAAAAAAGTGACCAAAAGGAAGGGTTGGTCAAAACCAAAACGCATGAAATGAAACAGAGGTGCATTAATGAATATGTGTTGAGGAGAAATAAAAACATTAGCAAGGGAAAGAGAGACAGAGAGAGAGATGGGGAATGTAGTGAAGGATGAAGGGTTGATGAAAGGACGAAAGCATGGAGGAGAGAGTGAATAATGAAGAGGTACTGAGGAGGATTTGGGACAGAGAGACAAATGAGAAAACCAGACCGGAATGAGGGATGAGGACACCGTGAGGGAAGGACTGAGACAAAGAGAGAGAAAGGTATAGTCCAGATTCATGGTAGGATAATAGGCAGGAGGCAACTCTGGGAAAGAGGAGAGAGGGAGAAGGAGTGGGGCATGGTATTCAGAAGAAAGGAGACAGAGAGGGAGAGAGAGAGGGGACCAGAAAGCCCTCAGCGATGAGACCATTACATTGTGGATAATAAAGAGGTTCCACTCTGTCATACTGAGCGCGAGACCTCCGTCAGCCTGACCCCAAAGTGTCAGCACGTTAATAGCCTGAGTATCAGCCGCATTATGACACGTCATACACACACTCATCATTCACACACACACACACACACACACACACACACAAAGAATAAGTGTACAACGATGCCGATCCTCGATTTCTTACTCTCTATTGTTTGAACCAGGGGGAAGAGCTCGGGCCGGTTTCATGAGGTGGCTTGTGGTGTGCAACTTCAGATGCGGTGTGTCGACCGAAGATGCAACACCAACATAAATATTTGGGTGAGTATACGACAGTGAGGTCGGGGTTTAAACCAGGCTGAATAATCACAGCAATAGTGGGAAGGCTTGAGAAGATGCTGTTTAGAGCCTCAACCGAAAGTCCACCACGGTGATAGATTCTTCTGAAGTGATCATGCCAAAAAAATAAAAAAAATAAAATAAAAAAAAAACTCTACACTACAGTGAAACACACAAAAACAAGGATGTTTGTATTCCATGATGATCCCATGATCTGGCTGTTTCAGTTCTTTTCCTTACCAAGGGAAAATCTGACCTCGAAAATTTCTCTCTCTTTTGTAATGTATCTATCTATCTAACTCTATCTCCACACACATATTTGTTCCATTTTGGTGTGGATAAAGACATACAGTGTGTTGCATAAGTCATACGTTTTCACCCCCTCCCCACCCCATCCCCCCGGGGGCATAGCACGGACATCTGAGCCACATACATAAGGAGTCTCATTGGGTCCCATTCCTTACTTGATCTCTATCTCTCAACTTTCCATTCCATGCTTGCACCCATAACTACCCCCCAGACACACGTTTTTTCCACTTTTATTTCACATTTGCCATATGAATTGCTCTTCACTGGTATTGGGGATCAATTATGCATTTATTTAGGACACAATATAACCCATAATGATAATAAAGTAGGCAAAATCTATATAGTTTACAAAATTATTTACAAACAGACAAGATAAATGTCATGCCAATGTAAGTAACACAACCCACTGCGGTGAAACTAGAGTATTTGCAAAAAGTACCCGTATAAAGCCAAACCGCATGTAATTAAGGTGTTAAATGATGACCTCAATAAAGGTTTTAATATAGAACATACCTAAACACAAATTATTAATACATTTGCAATAATCCATCCATCCATCTAAGGACCGTGGAGGCCACTGTGGGAGGAAACCAGAGTATCCGGAGGAAACCCACCAAGCATGGGGAGAAAATGCAAAATCCATGCACACAGACCGCAAGGCGGGAATCGAACCAGTCCCTTACACCGACACAATGTAAGGCCACTGAGCTAACCATTAAGTCACCATGACCCCATTTTCAAAAATATTGACTCCTAACCTTTCAAAATCATGGATTATTTTTAATGCAGATCCATGACTAGACCATTTTAGTTTGAGGTTGTAACACAAACAAATGTGTGAAAGAGGGGAGAACTTTTTTAAAAGCCAGTCTAAGAATGTAAAGATGGTCCAGTGTGTTAGTTACACTCAAAAATAGTGTATTTTTCTTTAATTCTGCACAGACAGGGATAATGCCTTATCCAATAAAAAACACTACAAGCTTATGGAGAGGGTGGGTCATGTGGAGAAAGCCTAAGAAAACCCACAGTGGTATCTGAATGTTATTTTATATACTGAAACTATGCTTTAAAAGGGATTTTTGTCTTTCTGGTATTTACAATACTTAGTCCTCCTTTAAGTCCTTCTCCTTTATGCTTCCTGTGCTCCTTTCCTGTCTCGCTAGTTGCTAATCCTAGGTTTATATATAGGGCCAATGTGGCTCTGGGCTCCAGAGAAACAAGTGGTATTATCAGTACAATAATAGCCTTAATTAAAAACAGAAGGAGAGGGAGTGAGTTATGCGAGTTCACATGAGTCTGTTTCCATCCTTGGTAGCTATAGAATAGGCTTTCCTGCCTAAGCTCCACTCCGTAGGGTCCACAGTCAGGTTGATGACGAATGCGCATTGGCGCAGCTTTAATTATGAGCCGTCATCACAACCGACACGAGTCTTGCTTAGCTTCTTTCCCGTACAGATTGACATTTATGCCCGTCCCCTGATTTTAGCGACACTTCATTTTTTGCTACATCATGTCTGACTCCCACGAACAGTTAATGCACTGCGTGGTTTGCTCATTAAAAATTTAAAAAAGGGACGTATCAGGGGGACTAATTGAATCTCGGGGCCGTCCCTCAGCGGCGACAGGCTCCTATCTCGCCCAATTAGAGCGAGCCGAGGCTGACAGTAATGGGTGCTATCTGCAGCTCCCTCTTTCCCGTCCCAAGGGAAGGACACACAGACAGAACGAGGGAGGGATGGAGGCAGCGAGGGACAGATAGCAGGAGAGCAGGTACCACGTACAGTAGCAGTTCTTTTGTACCTCCCTCCGTGCCTGTCTTTCTTAATGCTCTCTCCCTAATGCACACAACGGCAAAGATAATACCTCCGATTACAGATGCATCCCTCCCTAATCCAATCAGCCATCATTCTGCCCCCCCCCCCCCCCATATGACTTGCAGAGAAAATAGGACAGAGAATTAGCAATAAAGGCAGAACAATGGGGTGGAGAAAGGGAACAAGACACTACAGAACTAGAGACACCTTCGGTGAATAATAATCTCGTTCGCTGCATGGAGTTTGGGTCATCATGACATCATCAGTGAGTTAAGTCTCAGTCTCCAGAGCCTTTCATTGCAGAACAGAATCCCATTCATCTTTCTCTCAGACACAGATCAGCCCGCACTGCAATCAGCCAGAAGATCAGTGCAACTAAAGGCCACACGGTCATAGGTCACGCCCCTCTGTGCATACCACTCAGAGGTCACGTCTCAATGCTGCGATGCTGGGATTTGTGCCAGTGCCTTGGCTGCCTGAGATGAAAGTGCGAGTCGAGATTAAGCTGCAGGCTGCAGTGTTCCCTCAGCTTCAGACTTCTAGCTTTTCTGTGGTTTTTTTTTCTCCTAATATGAGTGTATTCAATTCATCTTCACTTGGGAAAAAATCCAAAAGAAATCCCCCAAACATCTCAATTGCTCTCAATTCATCGATGTGTGTGTCTTAGTTTTATTAATAAAAAACTGAATGTAAAGCTGAATCACTTTAATAAACTAAGATCAATAAGAATTAAATAAATAAATAATGTGTTAATGATGATGATGATGACATGAGATACGTGACACAACTGTCAAGTCTTACTTAAGGAAATAAAGACCTTTTTATATTCCGGTGTGAAAAAACAGCCAACAGAGCTTGAAACCTCTGCAGCATCCCTACATACAGTGCCGTGAAAAAGTATTTGCCCCTTTCTGATTTTTTTTTTTTTTTTGCATATATGTGAACCATAAATGATCTAACAAATTTTACTATTACACAAAGATAACCAGAGTAAATACAAAGTGCAGTTTTTAAATAATGATTTCATTTATTGTGGTAGAAAGCTGTCCAAACACACCTGGCCCTATCTAAAAAGTAATTGCCCTTGAAAACCGAATAACTGGTTGTGACTCCCTTGACGGCAACAACTGCAGTCAAGCGTTTGGGGTAACTGGCGATGAGTCATCACTGTGGAGGAATTTTGGCCCAGTCTTCTTTGCAGAATTGTTTTAATTCAGCCATATTGGAGGGCTTGAACAGCCTGTTTAAGGATCTCAATCAGATTTACTGTAAGTCTGGGCATTGACTAGGCCACTCCAAAGCCTTAATTTAGTTTTTTTTGAGCCATTCAGAAGTGGACTTGCTGGTGAGTATAGGTTCATTGTCCTGCTGCATAACCCAAGTGCGCTTGTGCTTGAGGTCATGAACTGATGGCCAGACATTCTCCTTCAGGATTTACCGGTACAACATAGAATTCATGATTCCATCAATTATGGCAAGTCATCCAGGTCCTGAAGCTGAAGCCCCAGACATCACACCACCACCATGTTTGCCTGTTGGCATGATGTAGTTGGAAGGAAACTCTGTGTTAGTTTTCTGCCAGATGTAACAGGACACACACCTTCCAAAAAGTTCACCTTTTGTCTCACTAGTCCACAGAATATTTGCTCAAAACACTTGGGGGTAATCAAGATTTTTCTTGACAAATGTAAGACAAGCCTTTGTATTCCTGGTCGGCAGTGGCTTTTGCCTTGGATTTCATTTTTTGCTCCAGTCTCTTTCTTATTGTTGATTCATGAACACTGACCTTAACTGAGGCAGGGGAGTCCTGCAGTCCTTTAGATGTTGTTCTGGGTTCTTTTATGAGCTTCTGGATGAGTTGTCATTGTACTTTTGGAGTAATTTTGGTAGACTGGCCACTCCTGAGAAGGTTCACCATGGTTGCAAGTTTTCTCAAATGTTTTATTGAATTTGTTTGTGTATGCAGGGATACTGCAGTGATTTGATGCTGTACTGGGTGTTATTCACACTGGTAAACACAGAAGTCGTGTTGTGTCACATGTCCCAGGTGATCATCCGCATAAATTTTTTTAAGTTGCCCTAATCCTCTTTTCTACATTTCGCGTTGATGTGCTTGTGAGAAGGAAATGGCTTTGTTCTATTTGCTGAGATAATGAGATGATATCAGGAAGGTCTATGGGACCTGCTTTCGCTGCAGTATATACACTATATACACTATATGAAAACCCCTGCTAAGACAAACAATTTGCAAGGACAAACACTGTTAGTAGAATGGAGTGTCCCAAGGAATTCATTAAATTCTCATATGCGGCCACCTTTTTCACAAGCCGGTTTGTGAAATTTCTCCCTTGATATTGTTGCCCAGTCAGCTGTAAGTGCTTTTCCTGTGAAATAGAGGCATCTGTGAGTTACAAGAGCTTAGCCATGAAACAATAAAACCATGCAAACTCAAATTTGCTGAAGCGTAACGTGTTCAAATCACCTATCCATTGCGGCATTACTCATGACCGAAGTCCAAACTGCCTCTGGAAGCAACATCAGCACAAGACCTGTGTGTCAGGGGCTTCATGAAATGGCTTTCCATGGGTGAACAGCTGCACACCAGCCTGAGATCACTATGTGCAATGAGAAGTGTCGGTTGGAGTGGTGTGAAGCATGCTGCTACTCGACTCTGAAGCAGTGGAATCGTGCTCTCTGGAAAGACGAATCATGCTTCACTACGTGGAAGTCTGATGAATGGATCTGAGTTTGGTGAAATCCAGGAAAAATACAACCTACTGCAATGGAGCAGGGATAATATTTTAAGGCTGTTTTGTTGGGTTTATGTCCCCTTTGTCTTAGTGAAGGGTAACTCTGTGGCAACAGTTTGGGGATCCTGTTCCAGCATCACTGTGCTGCTGTGCACAAAGGGAGGTCCGAATGAGTCTTGATGATTTTGGTGTGGAGGACCTCACAGAGCCCTGACTCGATTGAGAATCAGGCCTCGTCCTGCATCAGTGCCCGAACTCACAAACATGAATTGAACGAATTCCCACAGACAGACTGACCAAAATGTTATAGAAAGCCTTGCCAGAAGAGTGAACTCTGCAAAAAGGAGATATTTTAATGTTCATGAAATACACACCCATAAGAGATGCAGTGGTATATACAGCATGTAACTATGATACATACCAAAATATACCATAGTACTACATTATTGTTCATGGCACTTCAGTGTATTATGGTAATACTATAGTACATAAAAAGAATCTGTATCATAGTATTACCATGATACTTCAGACATTTCAGTGGTAAGCACCATAGGACTGTCTGCACTTCAGTGGGTAGTATTATGATGTGTACCACAATACTTTGGTGAATACCATGGTACATACTGGGTACGACAGTGGATACCAAGGTTTAGTAAGCATTAAATATGGTACGTCCTGTACTATACCACACCAGTAGTATGTATTATCATATTAGGTATCATATTGGTACACATTAAGCACCAAAGTATTTCGGTACACTCCATAGTACTACCACAGTACCTAGTAAAGTGTCACAGTACCCACCATGGTATTCACCAAAATACAGTGGTGCATGTCATAATAGTACCATGGTACCCTCTAAAGTGCCACAGTACCTGCCCAGGTGATCTCTAAAATCTTTTGATGCATACTATGGTAATATTAGCAGATATATTATGATATATCCCAAAGTTTAACATAGTAAATTATAGTACATACGATGGTAAAAAAAAATTGTTGTGTAGCCATTTTCCTGCTAATGTTAATACGTAATATTCCATCAATAAGCTATTTGGATTCATTGGATGAAATAATGACGCAGTACTTCCTTGAAAGATGCAAATAAAACCCACAAATGAAACTGGTCCTTACATGGCATTTACTCGTTTCCAAACTAACTGGTCATGAGATTGACACCAAAATCTATAGTCTAGCATTTTTGTTAGCATTTTTATTTCATTAAAAACACGCACTTACTCTCACTCACTCATCATCTATACCACTTAATCATGTATTCAGGGTCACGGCGGGCCTGGACCCTGTCCCAGGAGACTTGGGGCATGAGGTAGGGTACACCCTGGACAGGGTGCCAATCCATCACAGGGCACACACACATACACACACTCATTCACACTAGGGCCAATTTGGTAAGGCAGCATGGTGGATTAGTGGTTAGCACTGTCTGCCGTGCACCTAGGGTCAGGGTTCAATTCCTACCTTGGGGTCTGTGTGCATGCAGTTTGCATGGTCCTCCTCCCCATGGTATACCCCACCTCATGTCAAGTTTCCTGGGATAGACTCCAGCTGTGTCCCTGCGTCCCTTTATAGATGATGTGTGAGAGAGTGAGTGTTCTAGAGTTGTGCATGTATTGTTATAAAAAAAAGTCAATATGTTTACACTGATTTATAGAGAACTTGGGAAGATATGAACACACTGTAAATCTCCCAAAGATAAAAAGTAACAGAAATGAACTTTAAGTGAAAAATAGAAACCTTTGGATAACTAGCATTAACTTTATTCATATACTATACCTGTCGAAAATATTACATCTAAGGAACCAAAAAACAGCCCAAAAAAGCCCAGAGAAATATTTTTTTCAACTAGTCTATAAATTATGTCATTGATTTTATGGGATGATGGCAGTATTATATAGACTGGGGCTTTTAGATAAAGATTTATATTGGAAACACCGACAGGAACTTCAGTGTTCTTAGAGTTTATATGAGGTTGTAGATTGGGGAAACCACATTTTATTAGATATATGGGTTTAAACTAAGTGTACTTCAGCAACGGGACCACAGTGTAATTCTGAGATGTTGGAGATCTCCTAAATCACATGACCTAAGAGAATGGATGAAGGTTTTTGACAAAAACTGCCCCTTGTGGAGGAATGTTAGCTGAAGTAATAGGGGAAAAGCAAAGTGGGTAAGATAATAATGGAAAACAAAACCTGCTGCATGTTTGATGTTATTCGGATTCTTGTCTTTTCTTCCCACTACACTTTTTTCTTATGCTTTGTATGTGTGTGTGTGTGATAGAGCACTGAACATCTCAACAATTTACAGCACCCAGAAAAATCAAGGATAACGTCACTGGGGTATATGAGTCAGTGTGTGTGTGTGTGTGTGTAAATTTTTATGCGTGATGAGCCCATCTGGACCAGGATCATCATTAACGCACCCTGCAGTGTTTCTGTGTGTATTTATGTGTGCAATAACACACTCTCCGCTCACTTATCACACCCTGCCTGTGTGTCATTCTTGTTGATGTCATCACCATGGCGATGTGCACTCAGACACACACGCACAGACTCATTCCAGATACCTACCTCTCGTCATTTTCTGGGGATTCTATGATGTCATGTCTGAGCATCGTCCCCCTGTCTGGGCTCCGCCCCCTCCCCTGGGACAGTAAGTAATTTACCAAAGTGCCTGCGTTGTCCCCTCCCCACAACCTCTTTCTCACACTTGACCTCTGACCCTTCCATTATCTGTGCCAAGTGACACCTCAGCATGTCACCTCAGCAAGACATCGGTCACCCATGCGCTCATAATGGCTGAATATCACCCACTAGCACTTTGTATTGTGTGTGTGCTGGTGTGTGCATGCGGAGAGCACACATGGTAATGAAAGTAGGTGGGTAAAGGGGAACAGTTTGGTCTCTGTGGGTGGCTTATGTGTGCCTACATGGGTGTTTAATACAGTAGGTTTGAAGAAAAGTCTATTTTGTTGAACAAAAAAAAAGGTATTAAAAGGTCCATGATATTTTTTAAAGTAATATTTCATATTTCTTATTTATAGAGAAAAGCAGACAATGTATACATGCTTTAAATAGATACCCATTTAGATAGATAGATAGATAGATAGATAGATAGATAGATAGATAGATAGATAGATAGATTACACAGGTCTAGAAACTCACTTGTTACCTCCAAACCTCCAAATCATGTTGTAAAGGCAATAAAGAGACCCCCCCCCCCCAACATGCCTCCATCAATTGTGTTTGATATTTCACGATATTTGCAAAATCGATGATAAGCCGCCTCAGCGTGTGCTTTTAAGTAGTGATCCGGAGTTCCCAGCTCAAAAGAGGCACGATGTTTAACATGAAAGCATTAGTGTCTAATATGACATGTAACACACGCTCAATCACTCACTCACTCATCATCTATATCGCTTCATCCTGTATTCAGGGTCGCGGGGGGGCCTGGACCCTATCCCAGGAGACTTAGGGTATGAGGCGGGGTGCCGATCCATTGCAGGGCACATTACAGTAACACATGGATATATTATGCAAGAGTAAACTGTGTGCTGAGGTGCATTTGCTTTTTGTGTACATTTACATCACACATGAGATGCAGCACTCTGCTCAGAGCGAAATCTTCTAATATCGTTAATCTCTTCCACTCAATTCAGTGATTACAATATTGGACTACTGATCAGATGGTCCCGGATCAAACCCCAGTATCACCAAGTTGCTACTGTTGGGCCCTTGAGCAAGGTCCCTAAACCTCCCAATTACTCAGATTTATAATGAGATAAATGTAAGTCACTCTGGAGAAGAGCACTGCCAAATGCCATAAATGTTAACCCATGCTGTCTTTAAGTCGTATTCTGCTCTAACCAGATCAGAATATAGACAAGACCAAATTCCTTTCATCAATCCTAATTCAAAAGATGGGATTTGTTTAAAAAAAAAAAAAAGAAAAGAAAATGATGTATCTTTTGAATGTCTGTATCTCTTGATCCAGGAAGCCTAGTGATGCTAATTGTACCTTGAGACATTTTAAATTAAAAAATAATTGACACTGCTGATTAGCCACTGTCTCGGCTTATCTTTCAGTTCATTGTTTTTGATCTATTATGACTTCAGTACTAATGAAGTGTGGTGGGTGCATTTGATCTACTCTATATAAGAGATCAGATAGGAGTGTTCGCTGCTAAATGTATTCTGTTGTTTAAACCTCCCAACAGTCACATAAACTACACATCTCAAATTCGTCATTTGTCTGTTCCACAGTGGGAGGTTCTCCCTTTCCCACTGATCTCATCTCACCTCCGTCACTCCCTCAGCTCCTGGGTTCAGGGTGCAACAACAATGACCCCTGATTCCGCATCTGGTCCATTCATACAGAACGTAAAGATGTAACAATGGAGCCTTGAATCAACTGAGTGAACAAGGCTGAGGACTCCTCACCAGTGGTGGACAAATCCTGTACTTAAGCAAAAGTAGAGATTCCCTAGTGCAGGTTAAAGTAGAAGTAGAACTCCATTTATATGTCTACTTGAGTAAGAGTAAAGAAGTACTCTCTCTGTCTCTCTCTCTCTCTCTCTCTCTCTCTCTCTCCTTCCCTATTGTGAACATGTTGTTTCCGTCTTATGCGGCCAGCTCCACTTCTGATTTCAAACACCTGTTGTGTTATTAGGCGTGTCTCTAAGGAAAGTCACACAATCACGCCTAATAGCCAACAGATGGCGAAGCTCCCACTTCAAATATTGCACCCCACTGTGGTTAGGTAATGCAAAAGGCCGTACAGAAATGTAATTCAGTAAAAGAACGGATATCTGCTGCACAACATAGTGGCATTAAAGTCCAAAGTATCCTCTAACAAAACTACTCAAGTATAGTGTCATCATCATCTATACCACTTAATCCTGTAGTCAGGATCATGGGGACCTATCACAGGAGGCTTAGGGCACAAGGCGGGGTACATCCTGGACAGGGTGCCAATCCATCACAGGGCACACAGGCACACTCATTTACACACTACAGACAATTTGGGAATACCAATTACTTAACCTACATGTCTTTGGACTGTGGGAGGAAACCGGAGTACCCAGAGGAAACCTACCTAAGCACATGGAGAACTCCACAATGTGCAAACTCCATGCACACAGAGACGGGAATCGAACCCGGACCCTGGAGGTGCAAGGCGACAGTGTTAACCACTACACCACTGTGCCGCCTTTCAAGTAAAGTGTATATAATTGAAATATGTACAGAACTTAATTAGAGTAATGAGGACTGAATGGTACACTAAGCTAGTAGTGTATTTAATAAAATTGCTTGATTTTAATATCACCAGTTATCAGTTAAATTCTGACCCAGTGCTCAAACCCCAGCCACTGGATGAGGTGTCGGCCGCATGCCCGGATAAAATAGGAGGGTTCCGTCAGGAAGGGCATCCAGCATTAAACCTGCGCCAAGTTGTGTACGGATCGGATCAATGGGAGCAGCCGAAAAGACTAACAAATTGCTTTTATTATTTCCTTGCATTATTGTATGGTTTCTGCTTCTTGATTCATCAGTAACATTAGAATTGTATCTTAAATATCCAATCCAAAGATGCATTTTCCAGAGGAATTCCTAGTCTAAAATTTCTGATTTCTGTATTGTATCTCATTACAGTGCTCCCTCTAATCATAGTCAGGGTCATGGTGGATCTGGAACTCGTCCTGGAAACACTGGCTGTGAGGTGGGGATACACTCTGTATACATCTCAGTATACAATTCTGTCAGGTAAACACACCATATGGGCCACTTTGAAATTACTACAGTTATTGAGGAGAGCATCTGTTACTATACAGCCTTTTCATCAGAGGAAATAGAGCACTGCAGGACAATTACTTAGCATGATTCGGGTACTGGAGCTCAGTACAGCAGTCACACTGATGTAATCCATTTGAGAGTTAAGATTTTTTTTAGGGTTTTGCTCAAAAACCTAACAGCATCATTTTGGCAGTGATTTGAACTCTTAAATATCCTGGGCTACAACTGCCACTGTTTCTGCACGTGTCCTGACCTTGAAGTACCGCTGTACCTGTTTCACTCATTTCTGCCAATGTTTTGACCTTCACAACAGATTATGAGATTTGGAAAATCTCCAATTAAAAGCCTTTGCACTTGCATCCAACTGCCTCTGGGTCCACATCATTATAAACAGATGGAAACAGATTTTTTTTTTTTAATAAATGAGCTCGTGAGTGTGTGTGTGTGTGTGTGTGTGAGTGTGTTCCAGTCTCTCCAAGATGGAGAGTGTTTGTTTGGCTAGTGCGCTTTTGATTACACCATCTTGATGCTTCCCTGCAGATTATTCATCATAGCAATAGTGGATGAAACCACACAATGACTCACTGAGTTTGGGGAAATTTGCTTACAATATGTGCGACATTTGGATTGAAACATACATAATGAATGTTGTCATGGTGCTGGTTTCCATCTTAGAAATTATATAGAAAGCATGCGATATGTTTGCAATGCACACAAAACAAAACTGTTTTTCTGGTTGACATTAGATAAATTGTTTGTTGATATGTAGTTGCTGTGAAAAATGAACATAATTATTTTTGCAATTGCACATGTTGGTGTCAGCCGGCATTAATTTTCTGCACAAATAAAACACACAATTAGAAAAAGAGTAACTGCTAGATTAAGAAATAGACAAGACCTTTTTTAGTTCCACAATGGATGATATAAGAAGGGTGTTCAAGTCAAACTGGGACTTTTGATTGTGCAGAACACAATTACTGTATAAGAATAAAAATCCCTTGACTCTCCCTTTAATTAATCTCTCAATACACTAATGCACTTATCCCAGCGTTATCCCAGTGTTTCACCAGTGCTTGGATATCATCAAGGTACAAAGTTTCTCTGGACTACCAGTCCTACGCCTGAAACTCTAGCCTCCCAGGAACTCCTTTAATGGCTTCTTCGGAACTGCATGGTGAATTAGCAATAACTCTATAATATACAAGTGATGTTTCGTTAACAGTGGTTAATGTTCGCATAACTTTTTTCTGGCATTCAGGTAAGGCAGTTATTTGTTGCATAATGTGACAATCTGGCAAGCTAATGAATTATAGTCAGCTATGTGCTTTTTAGCGAGTCTGCTAATTGCTAACTGTGTCTGTTTGATTAGATAAATGCATAGATATATTTTATATGCATGTCATGTTTTAGAATTACATTAAAATGTTTCAAAAATGTTTTAAAGCACAATGGACCGCACTGGACTCTCTCAAGCATTAGTAGATGACGTTGTTGTTGGTCATTTGGCTGCTCCTGTCCACTGTCCCGACCATCCGATCTGCACAACAACTTGGCACAGATTTTACGCCGGATGACCTTCCTGGTGCAACCCGCCTATTTTATCCTGGCTTGGGACTGGCACTGAATCCAGTGTCTGGGGTTTGGGCATCGGGTGGGAATCAAACCCGGCCTTCTGCATGACAAACGAGAAACCTCATTAGTAGATGTGTTGAGATTTAACTAAATGTGAATTTGTTCTCATGTGTAATTGGTTAAATCCTCACCGGCGAGCCAATCCTGGAGCACGATCCCAGCCAATCCCAGATCATGCAGACAGGACTTAAACGTAGCATTGGTTTAGTGCAGTTAAACAACATATCATGCAGATTTCCATCAAATAACTATGTAGGACTTTTTAGCTTTTTAATTGTATCGTTCTGGTGTGAAGTTCCTTAGGCTAGAAATTATATTACACTTAGCGTGAGAAACAAAATTGATTATTTAAAGAAGCGAAAGACAATATCTTAATCCTGAAAGCTAGTAATAAAATCACAGCTGCAGAGGACTGTGTGCTTCGGAGAAGATTTCTCACCCAATCTGCATGTGTTTCTGGGAATTTATTCTTGTTTGGGAATCTGAAAGGTTGCATAGTGCACAATTGAAAAGTAAAAACTAACTGGTAACAGCTATCTACTTGTGTCCCTTTAACTAATGTCCAGAATAGGTTTTCCTAATGTGAGAAACATTATACCATTTTCACTCGCATACGTGTTGTTATAATGCCAGCAGTTTATAGCCTGACAATAACAGACTATACCAATCCCTATGATTTTGAATCTGAGGCATTAGCTATGGCTTTATTAGCGGGGATATATGTCCAAATATGTAGGTGTTGCTCGACCAGTGGTGCCAATAAAACTTTGAATTTTGCACTATGCTGGCTATATGTAGATACTAATATATTCTCTATAAGGCATCTAAGCGTACATTAATTTTTTTCAAGTCAAACCATTGGTTAAATTACCCAAAAGGGAGTTTATGGATGCATTCATTTGCTTGATGAAATAATTTAATAGATCTTTAACTCAATCCTCAAGCTAGTGTGGTAAAAAATAAACCAGCTGGTAGAGAATATTGTATTTTATATTATGCAAGTATATTTCTCATTACTGTAGGACATATGCATGTTTTTTTCCCCTATGTCACTCGTAATAATGTTTCACGACTGATTTAATATTTTTCATCTGTTTCAGCATTGCTTCTCTGTCTTCGACAGTTGTAGCATGCTCTGACTGAACACACCTGACTCTAATATTCAGATGCTCCTACACACTTGATTAGCAGGATCCCAGCAGGGCGAAGGAGCTCCAGGAGCGAACACAGCACCCGTGATCTAATCATCAGCAATAGAAACGATTTCACACGCTGGGTTTGAGTCAGTGCAGTGCTAAGTCACAGTCCTGATTCATTTGGACACGTGGTGATTGGCCGCCCCAGCGGGGCCTTTAAAAAAAAAAATTAATGAAAAAACTTGACAAGGTTGGAACTAATTGGCCTTGAGCTGTAGCTTAGATTCCCTTTGTTGATTTTTTGATGCCTCGGAGCTTTACACATAAGAGTTTTGGCGGCCATGATTATGATGCAGCGGGTGTAAAAAGTGGTCAAAAATGGACAGGCGTCTATTTTAACATGCAAAATTAGCAGTTAAACCTCCTGTAGGTGTCATTCATATTGGTGGCTGCTATGACTTTCATTCCATAATTATGATGTATTTCATACAAATGTTTGCAACATATGTTTTCTGTACACTGTTTTCAAGTCAAGTGACATGCAATGCATCTCCAAAAAATTTTAAGTATTGTGAAAAGGTTTTCATAATTTAATTCAAAAAGTGAAACTCATATATTCTAGATTGAATACAGCATAAAGCTCAAACAAAACAAAACAAAAATTTAATCCAGTAATCAAAAATAATTTTAACAAATTACTATTCATAGATTATAGATACCGTGTATTTCTCAGTCTAGTGCAGTACAATCATGGGGAAGTCTGATTACTTGACAGTTGATGATTGACACCCTCCACAAGGAGTGTAAGCCACAGAAGGTCATCACTCAGCACAGAGTGCAATGTCAAGGAATATCAATGAAAAGTTAACCGGAAGGGAAAGGTGTGATAGGAAAAGGTGCACTAGCATCAAGAATGAACTCAAGCCATTTCAAGAACTTGTGAGAACTTGTGAGAGGCACCGCACTCAGATTTCTCCAGGGAATGGGCTACAACTGTTGCATTCCTTATATAAAGGCACTCCTAATCCAGAAACATCATCAGATGTGTCTTATCTGGGCTAAGAAGACAAAGAACTTGACCAGTTCAGATGAAATTAAATTTCCCTTTTATTTGAAAATCAACGTCCAAGAGCCTGGAGTAAGAGTGGAGATGCACAGAATGCAAGCTGCTTGAGGTCCAGTGGGAAGTTTCCACATTCGAAGATGATTTGGGGTACAATGTCATCTGCTGGTGTTGGTTTCATTAAATCCAAAGTGAATACAGCTGTCTACAAGAAGATTTTAGAACACTTCTTGGTTCCATCTGCTGATAAGCCTTAAAGAGATGCAGATTTTTTTTTTTTTCAGTAGGTCATAGCACCTGCTCACAATGCCAAGATTAACATTAACTGGTTTGTTGACCATGATATTACTGTGCTTGAATGCTCAAGCAACTCATCTAATCTGAAGCCTGTAGAGAAGCTATGGGGTATTGATGGTGAAGATGAGAAACACCTGACCCAAAAGTATAGATGAGATGAAGGCTGCTATCAAAGCAACTTGGTCTTTAATAAACTCTTAGCTATGCCACAGGCTGGTCTTCTCCATGTCATGCAGCACTAATGCAGTTATTCATGTTAACGCAGCCTGAGTGCATACATGTATTCAGAATCTATGTATTTTACATCGTTTTGCAATTATTATTATTATTATAATATTCTAATATTTTGAAATGCATTAATTTTCATGAGCTGTAAGCCACAATCATTGAAATTAACGCCTTGAAATATTTCAAATTACATCTAATAAACCTGGAACATGTGATTATTTATTTAATTATATATACAGTATATAAGCTATAACCTACTATATGACAAGCCACAAGATCCAGAAACACATCTCTGTTCACAGCTTGTAATTAAGCTTTTTCTGTAAGAAAACTTGCTGGACTCAGCTCACCCACAAGAACTTTCAAGTCAGGAATTTTTTTTAACCAAAAATGTTTGCGATATTATGACAATTGGTTGTTCTTCTTTTTCTAATTGCTGCTTTGGCTGACACTGTTCCATGAAATCTTACTCCGTCATTTAATAAAAGCAGCAGCTGCCTCATACACACCACTAAGACTCAAACACACTGCTCACAACAGCACATTTGCTGAAAATAGACATCCATGGGAGCATTTCTATTTTGATTAAATTACACACAAAAAAATATGTATGTGAGTCTGCTCTCAATGTTCACATGAAAGGCAATTCAGAGACGACTTTTTCGAGTTTAACATATCAGGAAATTAAGCCATCTTATCCACAATCACACTCACTTCTCTAAATAACACAATCTCTCACTTCTGAAATTTGCCACTAGCCTTACTAAGCAGTGTACCTATAGTTCTCACTTTTTTTTTTTTTACTAATTAAACTATTACTATAGTTTGTACTATACTTGACCTATTTGCTTTTGACTGTTGTCTTGCCATTTTGGGTTTGTCTGCTTTGGTTTCCAGAATAAGCCAAACCCCATAAGCCTTCAAGCCAATTTCTGATAAAAGCATGCATAATGATGAAATTTATGGATACCTTGTTGCCAACTTTCTATCTGTGGGACTGAGCACACAATCATTCACCAACACCATTACATTACAAAAACTCGGCTGGGAGTTATTGCCACATCCCCTGTGCAGTCCTGACCTTTCTCCAAGTCCATTTCCACATGTTTGGACCATTAAAGGAGTTCCTGGGAAGCCACTGTTTCAGCCTTGAAGCAGGCAATCTGGTCATGGCTGCAGTGTACTGAGGAAACTATCTACTGAAAAATTAGCACTAGTGATTCCGCACAGGCGGCACAGTAGTGTAGTGGTTAGCACTGTCGCCTTGCATCGCCAGGGTCCGGGTTCGATCCAAGGCCAGGCTCGATTCCTGTCTCTGTGTGCATGGAGTTTGCATGTTCTCCCTGTGCTTGGTGGGTTTCCTCCGGGTACTCCGGTTTCCTCCCACAGTCCAAAGACATGTAGGTTAGGCTGATGGGTGTGTGTCTTTGCCCTGCGATGGATTGGCACCCTGTCCAGGGTCTACCCTGCCATGTGCCCTAAGTCTCCTGGGATAGGCTCCAGGCCCCCCGTAACCCTGAATACAGGATTAAGCGGTATAGATGATGAGTGAGTGAGTGAGTGATTCTGCACAATTAAAAGTCCTGGTTTGATGTGATATGCTGTGATATGGTCTTTAAAGCAGAAGTGAAAACTATCAATTAAAATCATAATCAGCTAATCTGCTATATGTGGGGGTATTAAAAAGTTTAGAGACTAGTTTTGCTACATGGCCAACAGATGACAGCAAAGGTGGCACACGTAGTCACAAGGAATCACCGACTTTCATAAGTCAGTTAAAGGTCATTACCAGTGAGAAACTTTTTCACAGTGGAAGAGCCCATCGTCTCCACAACCCACGCGGCAGGTCCGCAGCTCAACCAAGTACATGCTTATTGACTTTTTCAAGAATCAAGAATTCGTCCCCAGGGGCGAATTGTGAATTCAATAGTGAATTTTCTTGCCATGTTTTAAAGCGTCTGAGAAAAAAACAGAGCTAATCCCGGAACTTTTTGATACTCCCTCGTATATAAATTTCGGCTGCATGAAGAATGAGAGAATCCGTATTCTTTTCATACAGACTGATGAAAGAGATGAGACAAAGCACATTCTTCGGACATGATTATTAAAGACGGCATGTGTGTGGGAGAGGAGGAGAGTTACTGGGGTTCAGGTGAATGTTGCCCTAATCAACCTAATTAAATTCATGGCCTGATTTCAACCAGGAATATAAACAAACTTTGGCACAGAGGACACACGGACACGCAGACACACACACACATCCACACACAATGTCAGCTATACATGCATACGCAGGCCAGAAATTGTGGAAACAGATAGACTGTAGTGGAGTGGAGAGATTTTAATCTCTTTTACATCCACAAACGCTGTTCGTGACCTCGGCTAAACACAAGCTCGGGTTAAAGCACAAGAGAAAATTGGTGTGATAAGAAATGGGGGGCCGAAAAATAGAGAGGGAAAGAGAGAATGAGTGAGGCGAGATGGAGTGAGATGAAATGTAGTGGCCAGAGCCAGAGGGAGGCCATCAGCCCGCGTATTTCAGGTCTCTGTGGTTAATGGGTGAGAGAGAGAGAGAGAGAGAGAGAGGGAATGAGTAGATGCATTACTGTAATGGCATGATGCCCATATTAATTACGCAACTGTAATAAACAAAGTAATTTCAGCTTGTTTCTGTCCAGCCTCCTCCTCCTCCTCCTCCTCCTCTTCTAGATGTGTGTGTGTGAGAGAGGGAGAGAGAGAGAGATGTATCTCTGTAGGTCTCACTTAATAGAAGCACATAAAAATGGGTCAATAACAAATCGAATGCTGCCTAGTTTCAGAAAACATCCTCGTGCCGCTCACGTGTGTGTCTTGGAGCTGTTCTTCGATATCCCATTTCTTCATCTGTCACACTCTCTCACACACTTCTCTTCCTCACACATCCCTTGCTCCCCCTCTCCCGCTAATTCTCGGAGGTTTCCCAGTGCAACGTCTGCTACGCTTCAGCGATTCAAGTCCAGCTGCATCCAGAGCTCTCACACAGAACCAGACCCTTCACTTCAAAGGCCACTTCAGCTGTGGGGGACACGATGCCAGATTGGGTGGTTTCCCTCCCAAATGAGTTTCTTTTCCACTGGGCCGGAAAAGAAATAACTAGAGGCTCTAGATATAATTGTGATTCTTTTTTGTTGATTATTTATGGGCACTATACAGGTCTGACGTCGAATTGGTAAAAGTTACATCTTGGCCCAGTTAATGACATGGAGGTAAAATAATGGGGGTGGGGGGGGGGGGTTTAAATCACGATGTCATTTTTTTTATCCATTCAACTGACATGATGATTGCTAACAAGTTGACACAGATTTAGTACTACATCAACTTTTCAGTTTTCTAGAACTTTTACAGTTGCTATAATATGATATATATGACTATTATAAGATGCTCAGAACTTCGAGGAATGTTCGAGTCAAACCGGGACTTGTGATTTGTCCTCCATAAAGTTGTAAAACCGATTGCCATTTACTTCAAGCACAGTACTGTGATGATACTCTTAGCACAGTAAAATATTTGAATGGTGTTAACATTTTAAAAAAGGCCTTACATCCATGAATGACAATCTCAGCCGAGGCCACTTCAGCAACTGCTTCAGCTGTGCAGTATTATATTACCACTTTAGCTGCTCTAGACCTGATCCAATTACTCAATATCTCCATAGATCTGCTTCAGCTGTTCAGTATTCTACAAATTCTTCAGCTACTCAGTATCGTCCAACAATTTAAAAAACAATTTTAAAAAGAGTATTCTAGAATTGCTTAAACTGCTCAGTATTCTATAAATATTACAGGTGCTCAGTATACAGATGTTCAGTATTCAAGAACCATTTCAGCTGTTCAGTGTTCCAGTATACTGGAACTTATTCACCTGCTGATTCTTCAGATTTATGGTCCTGTACCTGCTTCAGCAGCTCAGTATTCTAGAATTATTCCAGCCTTTCAGGGTTTTAGACCTGCTTCAGCTGTGCAGGATAATATGTATACCATTTTACAATTGCTACTGTTCTCTAAAATCTGCTTCAGCTGCTCAGGGTGCTGCGACGGTTCTGTCTGCTCAATTCCTGAAATCTTGAAAGTTCTTGAAATTTCTTAAAAGTTACTTCTGCTTTAGCAAATATGTATTTCTATTATTTTACCACTCTCATTTAACTGTAACATTTATAATTTCTAGACAGGCAAAACAAACAAACAAACACACACACACACACACACAGGGTGGGCCATTTATATGGATACACCTTAATAAAATGGGAATGGTTGGTGATATTAACGTCCTGGCCTTGAAGTCGGCCATCTTGGATCCAACTTTTGTATTTTTCAATAGGAAGAGGGTCATGTGACACATCAAACTTATTGGGAATTTCACAAGAAAAACAATGGTGTGCGTGGTTTTAACGTAACTTTATTCTTTCATGAGTTATTTACAAGTTTCTCTTTGTTCACAGCCATTGACATGTCGACGAGGTTCACACGTGATGAGCGAATCGAAATTGTGTTGATATCTGGTGAACACAGTAACCGGGTCATTGCAGCAGATTTCAATGCAAGACACCCTACGAGACCACCCATCTCCCATGCTACAGTTAGCAAACTGCTTGCTAAGTTTCGTGAAACTGGTTCAGTGTTGGATTTGCCAAAATGTGGACGCATGAAAACTTTCACTAATGAACAAACATCAGTGGCTGTCCTAGCTTCATTCAGCAAGAGCCCACAGTGTAGCACTCGCATGTCACTGGAGAGTGGCATTAGTCGAACATCCCTTCAGCGGATATTAGCTACTCACAAATGGCACCCTTACAAACTCCAGCTACTGCAGCATCTCAATGAGGATGACCCAGATCGGCGCACACAATTTGCAGAATGGGCAGAACAAAAATTGGAACAGGACCCTCAGTTCACGCAGAAGATTTTGTTCAGTGATGAGGCAAACTTTTATGTGAATGGTGAAGTTAACAAACAAAACCACCGCTATTGGTCTGACACTAACCCACATTGGATAAATCCCTCCAAGACTGTTGGAACAAAAAAAGTGATGGTATGGTGTGGTATATGGGGTACAAAGATAGTGGGGCCATTCTTCATCAATGGAAACCACAAGGCCACTGGATATTTGAAATTGCTACATGATGATGTGTTTCCCTCTTTATGCACTGAAGCTGGCACGTTCCCTGAGTTTTTCCAGCAGGATGGTGCACCACCACATTATGGGTGTCAGGTCCGAGCATTCCTAGATGAACAGTTTCCTGAAAAGTGGATTGGTCATCGTGGGCCAGTTGAATGGCCCCCAAGGTCTCCCAATCTGACCCCCTTAGACTTTTATCTTTGGGGTCATCTGAAGGCAATTGTCTATGGTGTGAAGATACGAGATGTGCAGCACCTGAAACTATGGATACTGGAAGCCTGTGCTGGCATTTCTCCTGCGGTGTTGCTATCAGTGTGTGAAGAGTGGGAGAAGAGGGTTGCATTGACAATCCATCACAATGGGCAGCACATTGAACACATTTTATAAGTGGTCAGAAACTTGTAAATAACTCATGAAAGAATAAAGTTACGTTAAAACCAAGCACACCATTGTTTTTCTTGTGAAATTCCCAATAAGTTTGATGTGTCACATGACCCTCTTCCTATTGAAAAAACAAAAGTTGGATCCAAGATGGCCGACTTCCAAATGGCCACCATGGTCACCACCCATCTTGAAAAGTTTGCCCCCTCACATATACTAATGTGCCACAAACAGGACGTTAATATCACCAACCATTCCCATTTTATTAAGGTGTATCCATATAAATGGCCCACCTGTATATATATATATATATATATATATATATATATATATATATATATATATTTATTTTTTTTTAAACTAAAATACATTTTACTTTTTGCAGGTTTGGTGTTTCATGGAAACAAAGCAGCGACAGTGGAAGCATCAGCTGGATTCGACCACAATCTCTAAATCACACACTTTACTAGTGTGCCATATGGGAAGTTATTAATTGAAGCAATAAAAAAATATTTCTTGAGTGACATCATTTTTCAAGAGCTATGCAGTAAAATCAAAATATTATTTGCCTGAAATTGTGTTTAAAATCCAAAATAAAATAATGACAATAATCAGCACTAGTTAGAATTTCCAAATACTTACTTACAATACAGTGGAACCTTGGATTATGATAATTTGTTCCGGAAGTGAGCTCGTATTCTAAAAACACTCGAAAACCAAATAGACTTTTCCCATAAGAAATAATGAAAACTTAAATTATTCGTTCTACAGCCCAAAACAATAAATATATAAAAATAATTAATACAAAATATAAAGTAAAAATAAAACAAATTAACGGGAGCTGTGTGTGTGTGTGTGTGTGTGTGTGTGTGTGTCAAATTACACGGACGCGCACAAACAAAGTAAGTTTGTGTGTGTAAAAAGTGTGTGTGTGTGTGTGTGTCGGTTTGTGTGGGGCACAAATTAAGTGCACACAAACAGAAGAGAGAGGGAGATGATGATTATAAGAGACGAGCACTAAGATGCAGCAGGGGACTCTTATTTTGACACAGGCGACGCAGCAGGGGAGATGATTAACCATAATTCCCACAGTGCAAGAGAGAGAAAAATCATTGGCTCAGTTGTGATCACTTGCCGCTCGGTGTCAAAATAAGAGTCGCATGCGTGATACATGATACTCGGCGCTCGTAAACTAATACTTGCTCGGTTTCCGATTAAAAATTTATTAAAAATCTTTCCTCAGTTTATGGAACACTCGTAAACCACGTTATTCGCAATCCAAGGTTCCACTGTACTTACAAATGTTAGCATATACATTTCCAACTAGCTTTCTTTACTAGGATGTATTTGACATTTAATATTAGCACCCAAGCTAATTAGCTTAATGCTTCCAGAAACTGTTAGATCAGAAGCCAACTCATTGGTACTGACGATTGATTCATTGTACTGTATTGAAATTGTTTTTGTCTTCTCAGAAGTTCTATCAAATTAGCTGAGTCATCTAGTTTGTCTGGTATGAGCTACTAGCTGTGCACTGAATACTGCAGTGAAGTTAAGTGTATTATTAGACAATGTGACAATTCAGACTCTAAATTCTGTCAGAAATCGACACATATGCTGCTTTTTTCATGGTACTTCACTAAATTGACTATCTCTGTTCAGTTAGCAAACATTACTATGGTTTAAACATTGACAATCTGTGGTTTAATTAATTCTGGGATTGAATTCATTTATTTTAGAACATTAATGATTGGAATGTTTTTGTTTGTTTGTTTGTTTGTTTCTTAGTTTGTTTCAGGGATGTAATCCCATTATAATTCGCAAAGGCCATCATTTTTAAATACACAATATGAGTCATGATTTGACATCCATCCCGATAATTAAATGGATTAGCTGATATTGATAACCGTCTGTAGTTTTTGCTTAAAAGTTATGAGTAAAAATAAACCCTTAAAACTCATGTGAATGGCAACACAGCATAAGGTCAATGAAGATTAAAAGATATATTTATATGTGATTATATAGAAGTCTTGCCCATGTGTGTTAACGTTAGGGAACTGTATATTTGGGTTTTCGGATAAGTCAGGTGGAATCATTACGTATAAATTTTACCACAACCAGAATATGGGAATGATGTCGTAAATATGTCAAATCTTTTAAAATAAGCATATTATTATCATTTCTTCTGGTCATAAATTTTCTGGTCATTATTTTTGTTATGTCATGTTTGTATAGTTGGTTAAAATTAACAAAAAATTCAGTTCATCATATTGCCTATTTTGTGCTGAAAAAAGAATATGTCACTCTACACTGCACAATTCTGAGTCCAATATGTATATATACTGAGTTTGAAGAACTATGTTTTTGTTTTTTTGTTTTTTTAACTGACGCACTTAAAACACGGGGGAAAACACAAATCTAAAAAATAGGACTTGCACAAAGCCAGAACTTTTATTGTTTGGTAAATACAAAAGACAAAAATGTTAAACTTTGGAAATATAATAAATATAATAAAGTTTTATTATAATAAAAATCAATCCAAATAAAATGCAAATACGGTTGACTGTCTTTATATCATTTCCAATAGGAAATAAATAAATAAATACATTTTCAATCCCATCTGACACCAGAATCAGATAAATGTAATTATTCTTCCAACTTTAATATCCATTCCAGCTGATTGTTGGTATCAGATGGTGCCATGTCTGAATCTGGAATCAGAGCAATAGTGCTGTATTTACAAACCCTAAAATCGATTATTTTAAATTTGCACAAAAAAAAAAACATTTTTTCATATTTAGAAAAATTGTAATTAGATTAAAAAAAAAGTTTTTAAATGTAATTTTGTTATGTTTTTGTACATTTTCAAGTGAAAATATATCACAATATCATGGGCTTTTAGAAAAGGGTACTGTCAAACAATTTACCAAAGTATTAAAACTATATAGTTGTACAACACAACATTATATCATTATATACTATAGAAAATATTACAGAATGCTACTGGTAATATGTTTAGAATTTGCCCACCCAGGTTGCCAGTAACATACTATAAAATCTACAGCACTTATATTTAACAGACTCACTGTTGCAGAACAACATTTTGGATTGAAACAGTCATTTCAATCTGGCAACCTGTGCCTGAGAATTGCTGCCATCCTGAAAACCTGCTGCCTGCTTCTGCCTGTGCGCCTCGGGCACTTTCTTCGCTACACCGAATAAGATGAGGCGATCAATTAAATGAACCAAAAGGATCGATTCGACTGAACGCAGCTGCTGTAGCTGCCGTAGGGTTCCATATTTATGGACTAAGTTTATTAAAATGAGGAACCGGTGCAGGAGCATGAAGGCCTGCGTGGGCGTGTGGCAGATTTCACGGGTGTAACGGAAACGGACCGTATCCATGCTTTCCAAAGCGCTGAGTTCAAAAATTATAAAAGCACAATCTGTCTGGACTGATGCGATAGTTAAAGGGGCAGTTTGTCATTTTGCTCCAATCATGTATCAATTACAACTTGTTTCAAACAGATAGCACTGCTGCCTTGCTCCTCTACGTGTGTGGGTTCAAATCTTGCCTCTGGTTCTCACAGTGTTTGGATGGGTTTTCTCCAGATTCCCTGTATTCCTTCTACAGTATAAAGACATCCATGTTGGAATTTCCAAACTGCCCATGGTGTATGCTTGGGGTGTTTTGGCACCGTCCCCAACCTTGTGCCATGAGCTCCCTAGAATAGGGTCCTTGCCCCTGTGACCATTCACAGGATAAGTTTTATAGAAATAAAGTCCAAAAAAAATATTTTTTCAAATCATATTTTGCACACTGATGTGTAAATAGCTTAACAAGGTAACTTAGCAGAAACTTTTAAAAGCAGACCTATCAAAGACTTTAACCAAAGTTGATCGCATATCAGTCTGAGGACAATAAATAAAATCTTATTGTAGTGGTAGAATCATATGAAGTGAAAGTGTATCTTGTGGGAGCCTAAGGTTTACACCAGGAGCCAAAAGTAGTACCAGGAACTGTCACTTCGAAACTAACCATACAGGTTTGAAACTAATGATCAAGTACCTCATTCAGAGTTTTATTTGTAATGAAAACAATCTTCTAATTAAATACACAGTTAATTAATTATGTTTAAGCATTAAATTGGAACTGTCTGCATTACTCACTTGTGTCTGTTGTTTTATCCAGACGTTTTAGAAAGTAATGAATTCTATGCAGTTGAACATTTAAAGATTTTATTTGTAGACCTCTGGCCTACAGTCTGAGAATGAGCCTGAAAATGTTTTCACTTTACAATCTATTTAAGGCATATCAAACACTTGAAGCTCGTAGAGCACAGTGATTATGGCCTGCTGGTTCAGGAGCTGTGAACAATATATGGAACCAATAAACATGGAAAATGTTTCACAGCAGGTAGAAAGAAAAGCGTTCCATCGCCACTCAGTTCTGTCTACAGTTAGCAAAACGCTTTATTTCTCATCAGATGCGGGGGTTTCCAAACTTTTTTGGGTAAAGGACCCCAAACAGACATAATAAAACTACATAATTTAAAATGTCGGATTTATAACAAGAGGAAATCTTTAACATTGTAACTTGTCACCAAATTGTGAAAGAGGTGCATCTGTCTGGCGTATTGAGAAAACCTTCTACCTTGATGGTATCCAAGCACTAGTGAAACACTGGAGTAAGTGCCTTAGTGTAGCAGCGGGTTATATAGAGAAATACAGGGAGTTCTGTTATTCTGCACAATCAACAGTCCCAGTTTGACTTGAATGCTCTTTGTATTTTGTCAGTACCATACGTCTGGTATACGTAGCATAAGTGACTAAAATCCAAAGGAGTATTTCTTGCACTTACTTACTGTTCTATTAGTATGATATGATCTGATGCAAAGCAGGAATGCGTGGTTAATATTTGGTGTGTGTAAATGCAAAAGCATCGGTTATGACAGCTGCATTAGTATTCACACTTTCTGTGTATCTTATGTACAAGCAAAAGATTTAAAAGTGACATCCTCCAAATGGCACCTTACAGACAAAATGTCCTGTAAAATGAACTGTAAAATGTTTAGCAATTTTTTTTAAACAATACCCTTAAACACACTGATGAGTTCTATCTCCCACAATTGTCGTCATTTACATTTACATTCAGGCATTTGGCAGATAATCTTATCCAGAGCGAATTACAGAAGTGCTTCGGAGTTTCCATCATAGGATAGATCCTTACACTGGTTACTAGGTTACTAACTATAAATACCATCAATCAAACACTACATTTTTATTTTTTGGGGGGCGTCTCATCATGTGCTATGTCTGTCTCGAAAGGAAAGCTTAAAGTTTACATTCATGGTAGTTTCTAGTCTAGCACAACCCAAAAGGTAAATTAAACATAAAGATAAAGCATCATAAAATATAATTTGCCCCTTTTTTGTGGAACTACACTAGTACAGTGCGTCAGGATAGTGGCAACATTCATCTAAATTAAAACAAGACAAATCTGAATGTGTCTTGACGAAACGAATGAAACAAAGCAGAAGATATTGAGGATCTCTTGTGACCCCACACATGCTGAGCTCACATGCTCTGCCCATCGTGCATCACATCTAGGGCCGGCAAAGTCGACAATGCACACAGAACAGTCGAAGATGAATGGATATTGTGATATCACTTCTCTGGCATTTCACCTCTCGGTCTATCACTATAGAAATTAATATGCGCATCTGCTCATTCTGCGTTTTTTATAAACAAACACGTTACTCCTTTAAATTTCATGCGGGTTCTCTGTTTAATTGATGCATTACAGCTTCATGGTTGTTTGCAATAATAAAACACAACACACTGCTAACATTTACCACACCGCAACAATCATGTGATTACATTTCAGCAGATGGTCTCCGTCTAACAGGCCAACAGAGAGAGCGAGAGACAGACAGAGAGAGAAAGATGCTAATTGATGTGGTGTTCAGGCTGAATGTTCTTTATTATGGAAATTCTGATTCCAAGAGTTTATTCTAGAGGGTTTCGTTGTTGTTGCTGTTGTTGTTTCAATTATTGCAATTACATTTAGGCCTCTACAGTGCCTTACAAAAGTATTCATATCCCTTGGACTTTTCAACATTTTGTCACATTACAACTACATGGATTTTTATTTGGTCACGTAATTGTGAAGTGGAAGGAAAATGATGAATGGATTAAAAAAAAAAATTTGTTTATTTGTTTGTTTGTTTGTTTTTTTTACAAATAAAAATCTGAGAAGTATGGAACACATTTGTATTCAGCTGCCTTTACCCTGATACTCCTAACTAAAATCCAATGGAAACAAATGCCTTCAGAATTGTAATTAGTCACTAGAGTCCAGCTGTGTGTAATCTAATTTGTCGTTCCACTGCAAATGGGACTTGTTATGGCTTTCTTCTTGCCACTCTTCCATAAAGGCCAGATATGTGGAGTGCACGACTAACAGTTCTCCCACCTGAGCTGTAGATCTCTGCAGTTCCTTCAGAGTTGTTTCTTCATGGATGCTTCTCTGATTAATGTTCTTAGTAGCCGTGTCTGTCCGTTTAGATGGATGGCCATGTCTTGGTAGGTTTGCAGTTGTGCGTTCGTTCATTTATTTATTGCCGCCTTTCTATTCATTGGCACATCACTTGTGTGTCTAATTATTGTGATGTCACTTATTTATGTATCTGTTCATGTATTTATTTGTTTCTTTAAATCATGACGTGTCTTACTGCTGTTTTAATCATTTACTTATTCTTCTTATCTTTTTACTTTAATCCATTTATTTCCCCATACCACTCCATTATGAGTGTGTAACTGTGTAGGTGTGAGTTTGTATGTGTGTGTGTGTGTGTGTGTGTGCTGCAGCTGCTGTGGGTTTGTTCTGAATTAACGTCTGAATAACGTATCATATTTAAAAGTTTGCGTGTGAAAGAAAAGATGACTTGGAGGATGCGGGCATCGATCCCGCTACCTCTCGCATGCTAAGCGAGCGCTCTACCATTTGAGCTAATCCCCCGTTAAACACGCGCTTGTAAGAAGATGAATAAATAAGTCTCATCAATTTGATACGCAGTCTGTATGTTATGCAAACGCGTGTAAACTCGTTATGCTTGGCATTTATACAATTTCAGGTTCCTGTATACGTTTCCTTTTTCTTTTTTTAGACTGAGGAGGCGTGTGTGTTTTATAAATCGGCCAATGCCGCCATCTAGCGGCCACACACGACCCAGACGTACATTGCACACAAGAACACGCATGCGCTCACACATACAGTCAATATTAATTGAATGCATTTTTTTGCATTTAATGATGATGATAATTCCCTAATCATACTCTGAATACTCTGGTAGGGACAGTGATGGCCAATACTACCCATTTTTGCTTTATTATACTCATTATTCTCTCATACTCCTCGTAATTCTTTTACCATATTCATTATTCTCTTATGCTCCTCATTATTCCTTTATAGTACTCATAATTTTCTTATTCTACTCACTATTCCCTTATAATACTCATTCCATCCATCCATCCATCTAGGAACCTCTGTTGTCCAACTAGGGACCATGGATGCCAATGACAACCGTTGGAGGCCAATTGTGACCAATGTATTTATTCCCATTTTGTATTCTCCAGTCAATTCTCACACACACATTCAAACACCATGGGGAATTTGGGGAATGCCAATTAGCCTAATCTGCATGTCTTTGGACCGTGGGAGGAAAGCAGAGAACCCAGAGGAAATCCACCAAGCACAGGGAGAACATGTAAACTCACTGCTAACCACTACGACACAGTGCTAACATGCCATTCTCGATATTCTCTATGCTATATTCTTTATTCCCTCATACTCATTCCCTTATCACACTTATTACTCCTTTATCACACTTATTATTCCCTTATCACACACATTATTTCCTTATAATGAGCTCCACTCTTTTGCGAAGGCTTTCAAAACTGCCTCAAGATTTCATGGCACTGATTCCATAAGATGCATGGAAGAATTTTATGTTTTGTTTGTTTGTTTGTTTTTTTTAATTTAATATAATATAATATAATGCTAATTTTCGGCGGCACGGTGGTTTGATCCCCGGCCAGGCTCGATTCCCGTCTCTGTGTGCATGGAGTTTGCATGTTCTCCCCGTGTTTGGTGGGTTTCCTCCGGGTAGTCTGGTTTCCTCCCACATTCCAAAGACATGTAGGTTAGGTTAATTGGTGTTCCCAAATTGCCAAATCCAAATTGTGTGTGTGTGTCTGTGCCCTGCGATGGATTGGCACCCTGTCCAGGGTGTACCCTGCCATGTGCCCTAAATCTCCTGGGATAGGCTCCAGGCGCCCGTGACCCTGAATACAGGATTAAGCGGTATAGATGATGAGTGAGTGATAATGCTAATTTTAATTTCATTTGATGTTTATGTTGTAAAGGAAAACATATATTACACCAAAAGGAGTTAAAACCTATGCTGGAGGATGCGAGCATTGAGCCCACTACCTCTTGCATGCTAAGCGAGCACTCTACCATTTAAGCTAATACCCCATGTGTATGTGTTCTATCACGTCCTGATGTTTTTTTCAAATTAAATTTTTTTTTTTCTGTTTATGTACTTAGAACATCCATTTAATTTTATTTCTGCCCCTCAATTGGTGTAAAGGAAAAAATATTTCACACATGGAAGGAGTTAAAACCTATGTTGGAGGATGCAGGCATCAACCCCACTACCTCTTGCATGCTAAGCAAGCACTCTTTTGAGCTAATCCCCTATGTACATGTGTTTCATTATGTCATGACATTTTTCGCTAAATTTTATTTTGTTTGATGTTTCCATACATACAGTCGTGGCCAAGTTTTGAGACTGACACAAATATTAGTTTTCACAAAGTTTGCTTCTAAACAGCTTTTAGATCTTTGTTTCAGTTGTTTCTGTGATGTCCGGAAATATAATTACAAGCACTTCATACGTTTCAAAGGCTTTTATCGATAATTACATGACGTTTATGCAAAGAGTCAGTATTTGCAGTGTTGGCGCTTCTTTTTCAGGACCTCTGCAATTCGACTGGGCTGCTCTCAATCAACTTCTGGGCCAAATCCTGACTGATAGCAACCCATTCTTTCATAATCACTTCTTGGGGTTTTGTCAGAATTAGTGGGTTTTTGTTTGTCTACCCGCCTCTTGAGGATTGACCACAAGTTCTCAATGGGATTAAGATCTGGGGAGTTTCCAGGCCTTGGACCCAAAATTTCAACGTTTTGGTCCCCGAGCCACTTAGTTATCACTTTTGCCTTATGGCACGGTGCTCCATCGTGCAGGAAAATGCATTGTTCTTCACCAAACTGTTGTTGGATTGTTGGAAGAAGTTGCTGTTGGAGGGTGTTTTGGTACCATTCTTTATTCATGGCTGTGTTTTTGGGCAAAACTGTGAGTGAGCCCACTCCCTTGGATAAGAAGCAACCCCACACATGAATGGTCTCAGGATGCTTTACTGTTGGCATGACACAGGACTGATGGTAGCGTCACCTTTTCTTCTCCGGACAAGCCTTTTAACAGATGCCCCAAACAATCGGAAAGAGGCTTCATCTGAGAATATGACTTTGCTCCAGTCCTCAGCAGTCCATTCGCCATTCTTTTTGCGGAAGATCAATCTGTCCCTAATGTTTTTTTGGAGAGAAGTGGCTTCTTTGCTGCCCTTCTTGATACCAGGCCATCTTCCAAAAGGCTTCGCCTCACTGTGGATGCAGATGCGCTCACACCTGCTTGCTGCAGTGGTGGTACTCCGATGCAGCAGCTGAATCCTCTTTAGGAGACGATCCTGGCGCTTGCTGGACTTTCTTGGACGCCCTGAAGCCTTCTTAACAAGAATTGAACCTCTTTCCTTGAAGTTCTTGATGATCCTATAAATTGTTGATTTAGGTGCAATCTTAGTAGCCACAATATCCTTGCCGGTGAAACCATTTTTATGCAACGTAATGGTTAACAATGAAATAACAATGATTTCAAGCATCACCCTCCTTTTAACATGTCAAGTCTGCCATTCTAACCCAATTAGCTTGACATAATGATCTCCAGCCGTGTGCTCGTCAACATTCTCACCTGAGTTAACAAGACGATTACTGAAATGATTTCAGCAGGTCCTTTAATGACAGCAATGAAATGCAGTGGAAAGTTTTTTGGGGGGGATTAAGTTAATTGTCATGGCAAAGAAGGACTATGCAATTCATCTGATCACTCTTCATAACATTCTGGAGTATATGCAAATTGGCCAAGCAAAGAGCATATGAGGACTTGTATGCTAGGTTGGACAGTAATGAAGGAGAGGTGGATCTGTACAGGTTGATGAGGCAAAGAGATAGAGATGGAAATGATGTGCAGCATGTTAGAGTGATTAAAGATAGGTATGGAAATGTACTGACAGGTGACAGGAAGGTGATGAGAGGTACTTTGATGAGTTGATGAATGAGGAAAATGAAAGAGAACAAGGAGATGATTTGTGAAGAAGGAAGTAGCGAAAATCAATAAGAGTGAGGTGAGGGGCATGTTAAAGAGCATGAAGAGTGGAAAGGTAGATAACATACCTGTGGAGGTATGGAAGTGCTCAGGAGAGGCTGCAGTAGAGTTTCTGACTAGTCTGTTTAACAAGATTTTGGATAGTGAGTATAGATAGTGAGAGGATCCAAGAGGAATGGAGGAGAAGTTTATTAGTGCCGATCTTTAGGAACAAGGGGGATGTGCAGAGCTGTGGCAACTACAGAGCAATAAAGCTGATGAGCCATACAATGAAGCTTTGGGAAAGAGTAGGTTAAGGGAAGAGGAGAGCATTTGTGAGCAGCATTATAGTTTCATGCCTAGAAAGAGTACAACAGATGCAGTATTTTCTTTGAGGATGCTGATGGAGAAGTACAGAGAAGGTAATAAGGAGATGCATTGTGCCTTTGTGGATTCAGAGAAAGGGTATAACAGAGTGCCGAGAGAAGCCATGGTATAGTATGAGGAAGTCTGGTGTGGCAAAGAAGTGTTAGAGTGGTGCAGGACATGTATGAAAGATGTAAGACAGTGGTGAGTAGTGCTGTAGGTGTGACAGAAGTGGAGGTGGGTCTGCATCAAGGATCGGCTCTGAGCCCAAGTATCAGCAAGAATGAAAGGAAAGACGTAGAAGACGGGTGAGACCAGCGATGCTCTATGGCTTAGAGACAGTGGCACTGAAGAAAAGACAGGTGGCAGAGTTGGAGGTAGCAGAGATGCCTCTTTGCTCCTCAGTCAGTATAAAGGAGAGTATATATACAGTGGGCCATTTATATGGATACACCTTAATAAAATGGGAATGGTTGGTGATATTAACGTCCTGTTTGTGGCACATTAGTATATGTGAGGGGGCAAACTTTTCAAGATGGGTGGTGACCATGGTGGCCATTTGGAAGTTGGCCATCTTGGATCCAACTTTGGTTTTTCAATAGGAAGAGGGTCATGTGACACATCAAACTTATTGGGAATGTCACAAGAAAAACAATGGTGTGCTTGGTTTTAATGTAACTTTATTCTTTCATGAGTTATTTACAAGTTTCTCTTTGTTCACAGCCATTGACATGTCAAAGAGGTTAACACGTGATGAGCGGAACGAAATTGTGTTGATATCTGGTGAACGCAGTAACCGGGTCATTGCAGCAGATTTCAATGCAAGACACCCTACGAGACCACCCATCTCCCATGCTACAGTTAGCAAACTGCTTGCTAAGTTTAGTGAAACTGGTTCAGTGTTGGATTTGCCAAAATGTGGACGCATGAAAACTGTCACTAATGAACAAACATCAGTGGCTGTCCTAGCTTCATTCAGCAAGAGCCCACAGCGTAGCACTCGCCGCATGTCACTGGAGAGTGGCATTAGTCGAACATCCCTTCGGCGGATATTAGCTACTCACAAATGGCGCCCTTACAAACTCCAGCTACTGCAGCATCTCAACGAGGATGACCCAGATCGGCGCACACAATTTGCAGAATGGACAAAACAAAAATTGGAACAGGACCCTCAGTTCACGCAGAAGATTTTGTTCAGTGATGAGGCAAACTTTTATGTGAATGGTGAAGTTAACAAACAAAACCACCACTATTGGTCTGACACTAACCCACATTGCATAGATCCCTCCAAGACTATTGGAACAAAAAAAGTGATGGTATGGTGTGGTATATGGGGTACAAAGATAGTGGGGCCATTCTTCATCAATGGAAACCTCAAGGCCACTGGATATTTGAAATTGCTACATGATGATGTGTTTCCCTCTTTATGCACTGAAGCTGCCACGTTCCCTGAGTTTTTCCAGCAAGATGGTGCACCACCACATTATGGGTGTCAGGTCCGAGCATTCCTAGATGAACAGTTTCCTGAAAAGTGGATTGGTCATCGTGGGCCAGTTGAATGGCCCCCAAGGTCTCCCAATCTGACCCCCTTAGACTTTTATCTTTGGGGTCATCTGAAGGCAATTCTATGGTCTATGGTGTGAAGATACGAGATGTGCAGCCCCTGAAACTATGGATACTGGAAGCCTGTGCTGGCATTTCTCCTGCAGTGTTGCTATCAGTGTGTGAAGAGTGGGAGAAGAGGGTTGCATTGACAATCCATCGCAATGGGCAGCACATTGAACACATTTTATAAGTGGTCAGAAACTTGTAAATAACTTGTCAATGGCTGTGAACAAAGAGAAACTTGTAAATAACTCACGAAAGAATAAGGTTACATTATTACACACCATTGTTTTTCTTGTGAAATTCCCAATAAGTTTGATGTGTCACATGACCCTCTTCCTATTGAAAAAAACAAAAGTTGGATCCAAGATGGCTGACTTCAAAATGGCCACCATGGTCACCACCCATCTTGAAAAGTTTGGCCCTCACACGTACTAATGTGCCACAAACAGGACGTTAATATCACCAACCATTCCCATTTTATTAAGGTGTATCCATATAAATGGCCCACCCTGTATAACAACAAAAGGAGATAAAGAGATACTGGAGGATGCAGGCATCGATCCTACTACCTCTCAAATGCTAAGCAAGCACTCTACCATTTGAGCTAATCCCCCACGGGCCAGGGTGTTATTACGTCATGATGTTTTTTTTCCCGAAAATTTTCAATTTGTTTCGCACCAAAAGGAGTTAAAACTGGAGGATGGGGGCATCAATCCCGCTACCTCTCACAAGCTAAGCAAGCACTCTACTATTTGAGCTAATCCCCCATGGGCTAGGGTTTTCTTACGTCATGACGTTTTTTTTTTCTCCAAAATTTTCATTTTGTTTGACGTTTACGTACATAGAAAACCATTCAAATTTTCTTTCCGTCCTTCAGTTGGCGTACAGGGGCACGTATATCGCACCAAAAGGAGTTAAAATTGGAGAATGTGGGCATCGATCCTGCTACCTCTCGCATGCTAAGCGAGCGCTCTACCATTTGAGCTAATCCCCCATGTGCTAGGATTTTTATCACGTCATGACGGGGTTTTTTTTTTTTTTATTGTAATTTTGTTTGACATTTATGTAGAACACCGTTCGAATTTTGTTTCCGTCCCACGTCATGATGTTTTTTTTTTTTCTAAATTTTTTTTTCGTTTGACGTTTATGTACATTGAAGCGCTCCGTTCAAATTTTCTTTCCGTCCCTCAGTTGGCGTACATGAACACGTATATCACACCAAAAGGAGTTGAAACGTATACTGGAGGATGCGGGCATCGATCCCGCTACCTCTCACATGCTAAGCGAGCACTCTACCATTTGAGCTAATCCCCCAATATTATGAGGTCATAACGGGGTTTTTTTCACATTTTAATTTCGTTTGACATTTATGTACATAGAACACTACTTCTCGCATGCTAAGCGAGCGCTTTACCATTTGAGCTAATCCCCATTTTTGGTACGTCATGATGTTTTTAAATTTTTTTATTTTAATTTTGTTTGACATGTACGCACATAGAACACTATGTGCTAGGATTTTTATCACATCATGATGTTTTTTTTTTCTCTATCATTTGAGCTAATCCCGCAATATTATGACATCATAACAATTTTTTTTCCTTTAAATTTTAATTTCGTTTGACATTTACGTACATAGAACACTACTTCTCGCATGCTAAGCGAGCGCTTTACCGTTTGAGTTAATCCCCCATTTTTGTGACATCATGACGGGTTTTTTTTTTTTTCGTTTGACATTTACGCACATAGAACACTATGTGCTAGGATTTTTATCACATCATGATGTTTTTTTTTTTTTTTTACGCTCATAGAACACCGTTTGAATTTTCTTTCCGTCGCTCAGTTGGCATACAGGGACACGTATATCGCACCGAAAGGAGTTGAAACGAGTACTGGAGGATGCGGGCATTGTTTTTTTTTTTTGTTGCAAATTTTCATTTCGTTTGACGTTTATGTACATAGAAGCGCTCCGTTCGAATTTTCTTTCATTTCCTCAGTTGATGTACAGGAACACGTATATCACATCAAAAGGAATTAAAATGTATACTGGAGGATGCGGGCATCGATCCCGCTACCTCTCGCATGCTAAGGGAGCGCTCTACCATTTGAGCTAATCCCCCATGTGCTAAGATTTTTATCACATCATGATGTTTTTTTTTTTTTTTTACGCACATAGAACACCGTTCAAATTTTCTTTTCGTCTGACGTCATGACGTTTTTTAATTTTTTAATTTTAATTTCGTTTGATATTTACGTACATAGAACAGTACTTCTCGCATGCTAAGCGAGCGCTTTACCATTTGAGTTAATCCCCCATTTTTGTGACGTCATGACGGGTTTTTTTTTTTTTCGTTTGACATTTACGCACATAGAACACTATGTGCTAAGATTTTTATCACATCATGATGTTTTTTTTTTTTTACGCACATAGAACACCGTTCAAATTTTCTTTTCGTCCCTCAGTTGGCGTACATGAACACGTATGTCGCACCAAAAGGAGTTGAAACGTATACTGGAGGATGCGGGCATCGATCCTGCTAACTCTCGCATGCTAAGCGAGCGCTCTACCATTTGAGCTAATCCCCCATATGCTCGGCTTTTTATCACGTCATGATGTTTTTTTTCTTTGAAAATTGTAATTTTGTTTGACGTTTATGTAGAACACCGTTCGAATTTTCTTTCCATCTGACGTCATGACGTTTTTTTATTTTTTTATTTTAATTTCGTTTGACATTTATGTACATAGAACAATACTTCTCGCATGCTAAGCAAGCGCTTTACCATTTTAGTTAATCCCCCATTTTTGTGACGTCATGATGTTTTTTGTTTTTTTTTCGTTTGACATTTACGCACATAGAACACTATGTGCTAGGATTTTTATCACATCATGATGTTTTTTTTTCTCTATCATTTGAGCTAATCCCGCAATATTATGACATCATAACGTTTTTTTTTTTCTTTTAAATTTTAATTTCGTTTGACATTTACGTACATAGAACACTACTTCTCGCATGCTAAGCGAGCGCTTTACCATTTGAGTTAATCCCCCATTTTTGTGACGTCATGACGGGTTTTATTTTTTTTTCGTTTGACATTTACGCACATAGAACACTATGTGTTAGGATTTTGATCACATCATGATGTTTTTTTTTTTTACGCACATAGAACACCGTTTGAATTTTCTTTCCGTCCCTCAGTTGGCATACAGGGACACGTATATCGCACCAAAATTTTCTTTCATTTTTTTTTTCTAAAGTTTAATTTCGTTTAACGTTTATGTACATAGAAGCGCTCCGTTCGAATTTTCTTTCATTTACTCAGTTGATGTACAGGAACACGTATATCGCATCAAAAGGAATTAAAATGGATACTGGAGGATGCGGGCATCGATCCCGCTACCTCTCGCATGCTAAGCGAGCGCTCTACCATTTGAGCTAATCCCCCATATGCTCGGCTTTTTATCACGTCATGACGTTTTTTTTTTTTTAAATTGTAATTTTGTTTGACGTTTATGTAGAACACCGTTCGAATTTTCTTTCTGTCTGACGTCATGACGTTTTTTAATTTTTTTATTTTAATTTCGTTTGACATTTATGTACATAGAACAGTACTTCACGCATGCTAAGCGAGCGCTTTACCATTTGAGTTAATCCCCCATTTTTGTGACGTCATGACGGGTTTTTTTTTTTTTCGTTTGTCATTTACGCACATAGAACACTATGTGCTAAGATTTTTATCACATCATGATGTTTTTTTTTTTTACGCACATAGAACACCGTTCAAATTTTCTTTCCGTCCCTCAGTTGGCATACATGAACACGTATATCACACCAAAATGTTCTTTCCGTCCCACGTCATGACGTTTTTTTTTTCTAAATTTTTATTTCGTTTGACGTTTATGTACATTAGAAGCGCTCCATTCTAATTTTCTTTCATTTCGTCAATTGGTGTACAGGAACACGTATATCGCATCAAAAGGAATTAAAATGTACGCTGGAGGATGCGGGCATCGATCCCGCTACCTCTCGCATGCTAAGCGAGCGCTCTACCATTTGAGCTAATCCCCCATGTGCTAGGATTTTTGTCACGTCATGATGTTTATGTAGAACACCGTTCGAATTTTCTTTCCGTCTGACGTCATGACGTTTTTACATTTTTTTTATTTTAATTTCGTTTGACATTTATGTACATAGAACAATACTTCTCGCATGCTAAGCGAGCGCTTTACCATTTGAGTTAATCCCCCATTTTTGTGACGTCATGACGGGTTTTTTTTTTTTTTCGTTTGACATTTATGCACATAGAACACTATGTGCTAGGATTTTTATCACATCATGATGTCTTTTTTTCTCTATCATTTGAGCTAATCCCGCAATATTATGACATCATAACGGTTTTTTTTTTCTTATAAATTTTAATTTCGTTTGACATTTACGTACATAGAACAGTACTTCTCGCATGCTAAGCGAGCGCTTTACCATTTGAGTTAATACCCCATTTTTGTGACGTCATGACGGGTTTTATTTTTTTTTTCGTTTGACATTTACGCACATAGGACACTATGTGTTAGGATTTTGATCACATCATGATGTTTTTTTTTTTTTTACGCACATAGAACACCGTTTGAATTTTCTTTCCATCCCTCAGTTGGCGTACATGAACACGTATGTCGCACCAAAAGGAGTTGAAACGCATACTGGAGGATGCGGGCATCGATCCCGCTACCTCTCGCATGCTAAGCGAGCGCTCTACCATTTGAGCTAATCCCCCATATGCTTGGCTTGATATCACGTCATGACGTTTTTTTTTTTTTTTGAAAATTGTAATTTTGTTTGACGTTTATGTAGAACACCGTTCGAATTTTCTTTCCGTCTGACGTCATGACGTTTTTAAATTTTTTTATTTTAATTTCGTTTGACATTTATGTACATAGAACAATACTTCTCGCATGCTAAGCGAGCGCTTTACCATTTTAGTTAATCCCCCATTTTTGTGACGTCATGACGGGTTTTATTTTTTTTTCGTTTGACATTTACGCACATAGAACACTATGTGTTAGGATTTTGATCACATCATGATGTTTTTTTTTTTTTACGCACATAGAACACCTTTTGAATTTTCTTTCCGTCCCTCAGTTGGCATACAGGGACACGTATATCGCACCGAAAGGAGTTGAAACGAGTACTGGAGGATGCGGGCATTGTTTTTTTTTTTTGTTGCAAATTTTCATTTCAATTGACGTTTACGCACATAGAACACTATGTGCTAGGATTTTTATCACATCATCACATCTCTATCATTTGAGCTAATCCTGCAATATTATGACATCATAACGTTTTTTTTTTTCTTTTAAATTTTAATTTCGTTTGACATTTATGTACATAGAACAGTACTTCTCGCATGCTAAGCGAGCGCTTTACCATTTTAGTTAATCCTCCATTTTTGTGACGTCATGACGGGTTTTATTTTTTTTTTTCGTTTGACATTTACGCACATAGAACACTATGTGTTAGGATTTTGATCACATCATGATGTTGTTGTTTTTTTTACGCACATAGAACACCGTTTGAATTTTCTTTCCGTCCCTCAGTTGGCATACAGGGACACGTATATCGCACCGAAAGGAGTTGAAACGAGTACTGGAGGATGCAGGCATTGTTTTGTTTTTTTGTTGCAAATTTTCATTTCGATTGACGTTTACGCACATAGAACACTATGTGCTAGGATTTTTATCACATCATGATGTTTTTTTTTTTTTTACGCACATAGACCACTGTTCAAATTTTCTTTCCGTCCCTCAGTTGACGTACATGAACACGTATATTGCACCAAAATGTTCTTTCCGTCCCACGTCATGACGTTTTTTTTTTCCTAAATTGTAATTTTGTTTGACGTTTATGTAGAACACCGTTCGAATTTTCTTTCCGTCTGACGTCATGACGTTTTTTAATTTCTAAATTTTTATTTCGTTTGACGTTTATGTACATTAGAAGCGCTCCGTTCCAATTTTCTTTCATTTACTCAGTTGATGTACAGGAACACGTATATCGCATCAAAAGGAATTAAGCGCTTTACCATTTTAGTTAATCCCCCATTTTTGTGACGTCATGACGGTTTTTTTTTTTTTCGTTTGACATTTACGCACATAGAACACTATGTGCTAGGATTTTTATCACATCATGATGTCTTTTTTTCTCTATCATTTGAGCTAATCCCGCAATATTATGACATCATAACGGTTTTTTTTTTCTTATAAATTTTAATTTCGTTTGACATTTACGTACATAGAACAGTACTTCTCGCATGCTAAGCGAGCGCTTTACCATTTGAGTTAATACCCCATTTTTGTGACGTCATGACGGGTTTTATTTTTTTTTTCGTTTGACATTTACGCACATAGGACACTATGTGTTAGGATTTTGATCACATCATGATGTTTTTTTTTTTTTTACGCACATAGAACACCGTTTGAATTTTCTTTCCATCCCTCAGTTGGCGTACATGAACACGTATGTCGCACCAAAAGGAGTTGAAACGCATACTGGAGGATGCGGGCATCGATCCCGCTACCTCTCGCATGCTAAGCGAGCGCTCTACCATTTGAGCTAATCCCCCATATGCTTGGCTTGATATCACGTCATGACGTTTTTTTTTTTTTTTGAAAATTGTAATTTTGTTTGACGTTTATGTAGAACACCGTTCGAATTTTCTTTCCGTCTGACGTCATGACGTTTTTAAATTTTTTTATTTTAATTTCGTTTGACATTTATGTACATAGAACAATACTTCTCGCATGCTAAGCGAGCGCTTTACCATTTTAGTTAATCCCCCATTTTTGTGACGTCATGACGGGTTTTATTTTTTTTTCGTTTGACATTTACGCACATAGAACACTATGTGTTAGGATTTTGATCACATCATGATGTTTTTTTTTTTTACGCACATAGAACACCTTTTGAATTTTCTTTCCGTCCCTCAGTTGGCATACAGGGACACGTATATCGCACCGAAAGGAGTTGAAACGAGTACTGGAGGATGCGGGCATTGTTTTTTTTTTTTGTTGCAAATTTTCATTTCGATTGACGTTTACGCACATAGAACACTATGTGCTAGGATTTTTATCACATCATCACATCTCTATCATTTGAGCTAATCCTGCAATATTATGACATCATAACGTTTTTTTTTTTCTTTTAAATTTTAATTTCGTTTGACATTTATGTACATAGAACAGTACTTCTCGCATGCTAAGCGAGCGCTTTACCATTTTAGTTAATCCTCCATTTTTGTGACGTCATGACGGGTTTTATTTTTTTTTTTCGTTTGACATTTACGCACATAGAACACTATGTGTTAGGATTTTGATCACATCATGATGTTGTTGTTTTTTTTACGCACATAGAACACCGTTTGAATTTTCTTTCCGTCCCTCAGTTGGCATACAGGGACACGTATATCGCACCAAAATTTTCTTTCATTTTTTTTTTCTAAAGTTTAATTTCGTTTAACGTTTATGTACATAGAAGCGCTCCGTTCGAATTTTCTTTCATTTACTCAGTTGATGTACAGGAACACGTATATCGCATCAAAAGGAATTAAAATGTATACTGGAGGATGCGGGCATCGATCCCGCTACCTCTCGCATGCTAAGCGAGCGCTCTACCATTTGAGCTAATCCCCCATATGCTCGGCTTTTTATCACGTCATGACGTTTTTTTTTTTTTTAATTGTAATTTTGTTTGACGTTTATGTAGAACACCGTTCGAATTTTCTTTCCGTCTGACGTCATGACGTTTTTTAATTTTTTTATTTTAATTTCGTTTGACATTTATGTACATAGAACAGTACTTCACGCATGCTAAGCGAGCGCTTTACCATTTGAGTTAATCCCCCATTTTTGTGACGTCATGACGGGTTTTTTTTTTTTTTCGTTTGACATTTACGCACATAGAACACTATGTGCTAAGATTTTTATCACATCATGATGTTTTTTTTTTTTTACGCACATAGAACACCGTTCAAATTTTCTTTTCGTCCCTCAGTTGGCGTACATGAACACGTATGTCGCACCAAAAGGAGTTGAAACGTATACTGGAGGATGCGGGCATCGATCCCGCTACCTCTCGCATGCTAAGCGAGCGCTCTACCATTTGAGCTAATCCCCCATATGCTTGGCTTTTTATCACGTCATGACGTTTTTTTTTTTTTGAAAATTGTAATTTTGTTTGACGCTTTATGTAGAACACCGTCAATTTTCTTTCCGGTATGACGCCATGACGCTTTTAATTTTTATTTAATTTCGCTTGACATTTATGTACATAGAACAATACTTCTCGCATGCTAAGCGAGCGCTTTACCATTTTAGTTAATCCCCCATTTTTGTGACGTCATGACGGGTTTTATTTTTTTTTCGTTTGACATTTACGCACATAGAACACTATGTGTTAGGATTTTGATCACATCATGATGTTTTTTTTTTTTACGCACATAGAACACCTTTTGAATTTTCTTTCCGTCCCTCAGTTGGCATACAGGGACACGTATATCGCACCGAAAGGAGTTGAAACGAGTACTGGAGGATGCGGGCATTGTTTTTTTTTTTTGTTGCAAATTTTCATTTCGATTGACGTTTACGCACATAGAACACTATGTGCTAGGATTTTTATCACATCATGATGTTTTTTTTTTTTTACGCACATAGAACACTGTTCAAATTTTCTTTCCGTCCCTCAGTTGACGTACATGAACACGTATATCACACCAAAATGTTCTTTCCGTCCCACGTCATGACGTTTTTTTTTTCTAAATTTTTATTTCGTTTGACGTTTATGTACATTAGAAGCGCTCCATTCTAATTTTCTTTCATTTCGTCAATTGGTGTACAGGAACACGTATATCGCATCAAAAGGAATTAAAATGTACGCTGGAGGATGCGGGCATCGATCCCGCTACCGCTCGCATGCTAAGCGAGCGCTCTACCATTTGAGCTAATCCCCCATATGCTCGGCTTTTTATCACGTCATGACGTTTTTTTTTTTTTTTAATTGTAATTTTGTTTGACGTTTATGTAGAACACCGTTCGAATTTTCTTTCCGTCTGACGTCATGACGTTTTTAAATTTTTTTTATTTTAATTTCGTTTGACATTTATGTACATAGAACACTACTTTTCGCATGCTAAGCGAGCGCTTTACCATTTTAGTTAATCCCCCATTTTTGTGACGTCATGACGGGTTTTTTTTTTTTCGTTTGACATTTACGCACATAGAACACTATGTGCTAGGATTTTTATCACATCATGATGTCTTTTTTTCTCTATCATTTGAGCTAATCCTGCAATATTATGACATCATAACGTTTTTTTTTTTCTTTTAAATTTTAATTTCGTTTGACCTTTATGTACATAGAACAGTACTTCTCGCATGCTAAGCGAGCGCTTTACCATTTTAGTTAATCCCCCATTTTTGTGACGTCATGACGGGTTTTATTTTTTTTTTTTCGTTTGACATTTACGCACATAGAACACTATGTGTTAGGATTTTGATCACATCATGATGTTGTTGTTTTTTTTACGCACATAGAACACCGTTTGAATTTTCTTTCCGTCCCTCAGTTGGCATACAGGGACACGTATATCGCACCGAAAGGAGTTGAAACGAGTACTGGAGGATGCAGGCATTGTTTTGTTTTTTTGTTGCAAATTTTCATTTCGATTGACGTTTACGCACATAGAACACTATGTGCTAGGATTTTTATCACATCATGATGTTTTTTTTTTTTTTACGCACATAGACCACTGTTCAAATTTTCTTTCCGTCCCTCAGTTGACGTACATGAACACGTATATTGCACCAAAATGTTCTTTCCGTCCCACGTCATGACGTTTTTTTTTTCTAAATTGTAATTTTGTTTGACGTTTATGTAGAACACCGTTCGAATTTTCTTTCCGTCTGACGTCATGACGTTTTTTAATTTCTAAATTTTTATTTCGTTTGACGTTTATGTACATTAGAAGCGCTCCGTTCCAATTTTCTTTCATTTACTCAGTTGATGTACAGGAACACGTATATCGCATCAAAAGGAATTAAGCGCTTTACCATTTTAGTTAATCCCCCATTTTTGTGACGTCATGACGGTTTTTTTTTTTTCGTTTGACATTTACGCACATAGAACACTATGTGCTAGGATTTTTATCACATCATGATGTTTTTTTTTTTTTTTTACGCACATAGAACACCGTTCAAATTTTCTTTTCGTCCCTCAGTTGGCGTACATGAACACGTATGTCGCACCAAAAGTAGTTGAAACGTATACTGGAGGATGCGGGCATCGATCCCGCTACCTCTCGCATGCTAAGCGAGCGCTCTACCATTTGAGCTAATCCCCCATATGCTCAGCTTTTTATCACGTCATGACGTTTTTTTTTTTTTAAATTGTAATTTTGTTTGACGTTTATGTAGAACACCGTTCGAATTTTCTTTCCGTCTGACGTCATGACGTTTTTTAATTTTTTTATTTTAATTTCGTTTGACATTTATGCACATAGAACACTACTTCTAGCATGCTAAGCAAGCGCTTTACCATTTTAGTTAATCCCCCATTTTTGTGACGTCATGATGTTTTTTGTTTTTTTTTCGTTTGACATTTACGCACATAGAACACTATGTGCTAGGATTTTTATCACATCATGATGTTTTTTTTTCTCTATCATTTGAGCTAATCCCGCAATATTATGACATCATAACGGTTTTTTTTTTCTTTTAAATTTTAATTTCGTTTGACATTTACGTACATAGAACACTACTTCTCGCATGCTAAGCGAGCGCTTTACCATTTGAGTTAATCCCCCATTTTTGTGACGTCATGACGGGTTTTATTTTTTTTTTCGTTTGACATTTACGCACATAGAACACTATGTGTTAGGATTTTGATCACATCATGATGTTTTTTTTTTTACGCACATAGAACACCGTTTGAATTTTCTTTCCGTCCCTCAGTTGGCATACAGGGACACGTATATCGCACCAAAATTTTCTTTCATTTTTTTTTTTCTAAAGTTTAATTTCGTTTAACGTTTATGTACATAGAAGCGCTCCGTTCGAATTTTCTTTCATTTACTCAGTTGATGTACAGGAACACGTATATCGCATCAAAAGGAATTAAAATGTATACTGGAGGATGCGGGCATCGATCCCGCTACCTCTCGCATGCTAAGCGAGCGCTCTACCATTTGAGCTAATCCCCCATATGCTCGGCTTGTTATCACGTCATGACGTTTTTTTTTTTTGAAAATTGTAATTTTGTTTGACGTTTATGTAGAACACCGTTCGAATTTTCTTTCCGTCTGACGTCATGACGTTTTTAAATTTTTTTATTTTAATTTCGTTTGACATTTATGTACATAGAACACTACTTCTCGCATGCTAAGCGAGCGCTTTACCATTTTAGTTAATCCCCCATTTTTGTGACGTCATGACGGGTTTTTTTTTTTTCGTTTGACATTTACGCACATAGAACACTATGTGCTAGGATTTTTATCACATCATGATGTTTTTTTTTCTCTATCATTTGAGCTAATCCTGCAATATTATGACATCATAACGTTTTTTTTTTCTTTTAAATTTTAATTTCGTTTGACATTTATGTACATAGAACAATACTTCTCGCATGCTAAGCGAGCGCTTTACCATTTGAGTTAATCCCCCATTTTTGTGATGTCATGACGGGTTTTATTTTTTTTCGTTTGACATTTACGCACATAGAACACTATGTGCTAGGATTTTTATCACATCATGATGTTTTTTTTTCTCTATCATTTGAGCTAATCCCGCAATATTATGACATCATAACGTTTTTTTTTTCTTTTAAATTTTAATTTTGTTTGACATTTATGTACATAGAACAGTACTTCTCGCATGCTAAGCGAGCGCTTTACCATTTTAGTTAATCCCCCATTTTTGTGACGTCATGACGTTTTTTTTTTTTCGTGTGACATTTACGCACATAGAACACTATGTGCTAGGATTTTTATCACATCATGATGTTTTTTTTTTTTTTACGCACATAGAACACCGTTCAAATTTTCTTTTCGTCCCTCAGTTGGCGTACATGAACACGTATATTGCACCAAAATGTTCTTTCCGTCCCACGTCATGACGTTTTTTTTTTTCTAAATTGTAATTTTGTTTGACGTTTATGTAGAACACCGTTCGAATTTTCTTTCCGTCTGACGTCATGACGTTTTTTAATTTCTAAATTTTTATTTCGTTTGACGTTTATGTACATTAGAAGCGCTCCGTTCCAATTTTCTTTCATTTACTCAGTTGATGTACAGGAACACGTATATCGCATCAAAAGGAATTAAGCGCTTTACCATTTTAGTTAATCCCCCATTTTTGTGACGTCATGACGGTTTTTTTTTTTTTTCGTTTGACATTACGCACATAGAACACTATGTGCTAGGATTTTTATCACATCATGATGTTTTTTTTTTTTTTTTACGCACATAGAACACCGTTCAAATTTTCTTTTCGTCCCTCAGTTGGCGTACATGAACACGTATGTCGCACCAAAAGTAGTTGAAACGTATACTGGAGGATGCGGGCATCGATCCCGCTACCTCTCGCATGCTAAGCGAGCGCTCTACCATTTGAGCTAATCCCCCATATGCTCAGCTTTTTATCACGTCATGACGTTTTTTTTTTTTTAAATTGTAATTTTGTTTGACGTTTATGTAGAACACCGTTCGAATTTTCTTTCCGTCTGACGTCATGACGTTTTTTAATTTTTTTATTTTAATTTCGTTTGACATTTATGCACATAGAACACTACTTCTAGCATGCTAAGCAAGCGCTTTACCATTTTAGTTAATCCCCCATTTTTGTGACGTCATGATGTTTTTTGTTTTTTTTTCGTTTGACATTTACGCACATAGAACACTATGTGCTAGGATTTTTATCACATCATGATGTTTTTTTTTCTCTATCATTTGAGCTAATCCCGCAATATTATGACATCATAACGTTTTTTTTTCTTTTAAATTTTAATTTCGTTTGACATTTACGTACATAGAACACTACTTCTCGCATGCTAAGCGAGCGCTTTACCATTTGAGTTAATCCCCCATTTTTGTGACGTCATGACGGGTTTTATTTTTTTTTTCATTTGACATTTACGCACATAGAACACTATGTGTTAGGATTTTGATCACATCATGATGTTTTTTTTTTTTACGCACATAGAACACCGTTTGAATTTTCTTTCCGTCCCTCAGTTGGCATACAGGGACACGTATATCGCACCAAAATTTTCTTTCATTTTTTTTTTCTAAAGTTTAATTTCGTTTAACGTTTATGTACATAGAAGCGCTCCGTTCGAATTTTCTTTCATTTACTCAGTTGATGTACAGGAACACGTATATCGCATCAAAAGGAATTAAAATGTATACTGGAGGATGCGGGCATCGATCCCGCTACCTCTCGCATGCTAAGCGAGCGCTCTACCATTTGAGCTAATCCCCCATATGCTCGGCTTGTTATCACGTCATGACGTTTTTTTTTTTTTGAAAATTGTAATTTTGTTTGACGTTTATGTAGAACACCGTTCGAATTTTCTTTCCGTCTGACGTCATGACGTTTTTAAATTTTTTTATTTTAATTTCGTTTGACATTTATGTACATAGAACAATACTTCTCGCATGCTAAGCGAGCGCTTTACCATTTGAGTTAATCCCCCATTTTTGTGACGTCATGACGGTGTTTTATTTTTTTCGTTTGACATTAACGCAAACAATAGACACATGTGTTGATTGATCACATCATGATAGTTTTTTTTTTTACGCACATAGAACACCCTTTTGAATTCTCTTTCCGTCCTCAGTTTGGCATAAGCAAGGGACAGTATATCGCCACCTAAAGGAGTTGAAAACGAGTAACTGAGGATGCGGGCATGGTTTTTTTTTGTTCACATTTTCATTTCCGAATTGACGTTTACGCACATTAGAACACTATGTGCTAGGATTTTTATCCACATCAATTCACATCCTATCATTTGACAAGCTAATCCGCAATAATTATGGACATCATAACGTTTTTTTTTTCTTTTAAATTTTAAATGTTGTTGAACATTATGTACTAGAACAAGTATTCTCGCAGCTATGCGAGCGCTTTACCAATTTTAGTTTAAATCCTCCATTTTTGTGACGTCATGAGGGTTTTATTTTTTTTTTCGTTTGACATTTACGCACATAGAACACTATGTGTTAGGATTTTGATCACATCATGATGTTTTTTTTTTTTACGCACATAGAACACCGTTTGAATTTTCTTTCCGTCCCTCAGTTGGCATACAGGGACACGTATATCGCACCGAAATTTTCTTTCATTTTTTTTTTCTAAAGTTTAATTTCGTTTAACGTTTATGTACATAGAAGCGCTCGCGTTCGAATTTCTTTCATTTACTTCAGTTGATGTAACAGGAACACGTATATCGCATCAATAAAGAATTAAAATGTATACTGGAGATCGGGCATCGATCCCGCTACCTCTCTCATGCTAAGCGACGCGCCTACCATTTGAGCTCAAATTCCCCCATATGCTCGGCTTTTATCACGTCATACGTTTTTTTTTTTTTAATTGTAAGTTTGTTTGACTTTATGTAGAACACCGTTCGAATTTTCTTTCCGTCTGACGTCATGACGTTTTTTAATTTTTTTATTTTAATTTCGTTTGACATTTATGTACATAGAACAGTACTTCACGCATGCTAAGCGAGCGCTTTACCATTTGAGTTAATCCCCCATTTTTGTGACGTCATGACGGGTTTTTTTTTTTTTTCGTTTGACATTTACGCACATAGAACACTATGTGCTAAGATTTTTATCACATCATGATGTTTTTTTTTTTTTACGCACATAGAACACCGTTCAAATTTTCTTTTCGTCCCTCAGTTGGCGTACATGAACACGTATGTCGCACCAAAAGGAGTTGAAACGTATACTGGAGGATGCGGGCATCGATCCCGCTACCTCTCGCATGCTAAGCGAGCGCTCTACCATTTGAGCTAATCCCCCATATGCTTGGCTTTTTATCACGTCATGACGTTTTTTTTTTTTTGAAAATTGTAATTTTGTTTGACGTTTATGTGAAACACCGTCGAATTTTCTTTCCGTCTGACGTCATGACGTTTTTAATTTTTTAATTTAAATTCGTTTGACATTTATGTACATAGAACAATACTTCTCGCATGCTAAGCGAGCGCTTTACCATTTTAGTTAATCCCCCATTTTTGTGACGTCATGACGGGTTTTATTTTTTTTTCGTTTGACATTTACGCACATAGAACACTATGTGTTAGGATTTTGATCACATCATGATGTTTTTTTTTTTTACGCACATAGAACACCTTTTGAATTTTCTTTCCGTCCCTCAGTTGGCATACAGGGACACGTATATCGCACCGAAAGGAGTTGAAACGAGTACTGGAGGATGCGGGCATTGTTTTTTTTTTTTGTTGCAAATTTTCATTTCGATTGACGTTTACGCACATAGAACACTATGTGCTAGGATTTTTATCACATCATGATGTTTTTTTTTTTTTACGCACATAGAACACTGTTCAAATTTTCTTTCCGTCCCTCAGTTGACGTACATGAACACGTATATCACACCAAAATGTTCTTTCCGTCCCACGTCATGACGTTTTTTTTTTCTAAATTTTTATTTCGTTTGACGTTTATGTACATTAGAAGCGCTCCATTCTAATTTTCTTTCATTTCGTCAATTGGTGTACAGGAACACGTATATCGCATCAAAAGGAATTAAAATGTACGCTGGAGGATGCGGGCATCGATCCCGCTACCGCTCGCATGCTAAGCGAGCGCTCTACCATTTGAGCTAATCCCCCATATGCTCGGCTTTTTATCACGTCATGACGTTTTTTTTTTTTTTTAATTGTAATTTTGTTTGACGTTTATGTAGAACACCGTTCGAATTTTCTTTCCGTCTGACGTCATGACGTTTTTAAATTTTTTTTATTTTAATTTCGTTTGACATTTATGTACATAGAACACTACTTTTCGCATGCTAAGCGAGCGCTTTACCATTTTAGTTAATCCCCCATTTTTGTGACGTCATGACGGGTTTTTTTTTTTTCGTTTGACATTTACGCACATAGAACACTATGTGCTAGGATTTTTATCACATCATGATGTTTTTTTTTCTCTATCATTTGAGCTAATCCTGCAATATTATGACATCATAACGTTTTTTTTTTCTTTTAAATTTTAATTTCGTTTGACCTTTATGTACATAGAACAGTACTTCTCGCATGCTAAGCGAGCGCTTTACCATTTTAGTTAATCCCCCATTTTTGTGACGTCATGACGGGTTTTATTTTTTTTTTTTCGTTTGACATTTACGCACATAGAACACTATGTGTTAGGATTTTGATCACATCATGATGTTGTTGTTTTTTTTACGCACATAGAACACCGTTTGAATTTTCTTTCCGTCCCTCAGTTGGCATACAGGGACACGTATATCGCACCGAAAGGAGTTGAAACGAGTACTGGAGGATGCAGGCATTGTTTTGTTTTTTTGTTGCAAATTTTCATTTCGATTGACGTTTACGCACATAGAACACTATGTGCTTGGATTTTTATCACATCATGATGTTTTTTTTTTTTTTTACGCACATAGAACACTGTTCAAATTTTCTTTCCGTCCCTCAGTTGACGTACATGAACACGTATATTGCACCAAAATGTTCTTTCCGTCCCACGTCATGACGTTTTTTTTTTTCTAAATTGTAATTTTGTTTGACGTTTATGTAGAACACCGTTCGAATTTTCTTTCCGTCTGACGTCATGACGTTTTTTAATTTCTAAATTTTTATTTCGTTTGACGTTTATGTACATTAGAAGCGCTCCGTTCCAATTTTCTTTCATTTACTCAGTTGATGTACAGGAACACGTATATCGCATCAAAAGGAATTAAGCGCTTTACCATTTTAGTTAATCCCCCATTTTTGTGACGTCATGACGGTTTTTTTTTTTTTCGTTTGACATTTACGCACATAGAACACTATGTGCTAGGATTTTTATCACATCATGATGTTTTTTTTTTTTTTTTACGCACATAGAACACCGTTCAAATTTTCTTTTCGTCCCTCAGTTGGCGTACATGAACACGTATGTCGCACCAAAAGGAGTTGAAACGTATACTGGAGGATGCGGGCATCGATCCCGCTACCTCTCGCATGCTAAGCGAGCGCTCTACCATTTGAGCTAATCTCCCATATGCTCGGCTTTTTATCACGTCATGACGTTTTTTTTTTTTTAAATTGTAATTTTGTTTGACGTTTATGTAGAACACCGTTCGAATTTTCTTTCCGTCTGACGTCATGACGTTTTTTAATTTTTTTATTTTAATTTCGTTTGACATTTATGCACATAGAACACTACTTCTAGCATGCTAAGCAAGCGCTTTACCATTTTAGTTAATCCCCCATTTTTGTGACGTCATGATGTTTTTTGTTTTTTTTTCGTTTGACATTTACGCACATAGAACACTATGTGCTAGGATTTTTATCACATCATGATGTTTTTTTTTCTCTATCAATTGAGCTAATCCCGCAATATTATGACATCATAACGGTTTTTTTTTTCTTTTAAATTTTAATTTCGTTTGACATTTACGTACATAGAACACTACTTCTCGCATGCTAAGCGAGCGCTTTACCATTTGAGTTAATCCCCCATTTTTGTGACGTCATGACGGGTTTTATTTTTTTTTTCGTTTGACATTTACGCACATAGAACACTATGTGTTAGGATTTTGATCACATCATGATGTTTTTTTTTTTACGCACATAGAACACCGTTTGAATTTTCTTTCCGTCCCTCAGTTGGCATACAGGGACACGTATATCGCACCAAAATTTTCTTTCATTTTTTTTTTCTAAAGTTTAATTTCGTTTAACGTTTATGTACATAGAAGCGCTCCGTTCGAATTTTCTTTCATTTACTCAGTTGATGTACAGGAACACGTATATCGCATCAAAAGGAATTAAAATGTATACTGGAGGATGCGGGCATCGATCCAGCTACCTCTCACATGCTAAGCGAGCGCTCTACCATTTGAGCTAATCCCCCATATGCTCGGCTTTTTATCACGTCATGACGTTTTTTTTTTTTTAAATTGTAATTTTGTTTGACGTTTATGTAGAACACCGTTCGAATTTTCTTTCCGTCTGACGTCATGACGTTTTTTAATTTTTTTATTTTAATTTCGTTTGACATTTATGTACATAGAACAATACTTCTCGCATGCTAAGCGAGCGCTTTACCATTTTAGTTAATCCCCCATTTTTGTGACGTCATGACGGGTTTTATTTTTTTTTCGTTTGACATTTACGCACATAGAACACTATGTGTTAGGATTTTGATCACATCATGATGTTTTTTTTTTTCGCAGCATAGAACACCTTTTGAATTTCTTTCCGTCCCTCAGTTGGCATACAGGGACATTATGTATATCACTTACCGAAGAGTTGAAGCTTAGTACTGGAGGATGCGGGCATTGTTTTTTTTTTTTTGTTGCAAATTTTCATTCCGAATGACGTTTACGCACATAGAACACTATGTGCTAGGATTTTTATCACATCATGATGTTTTTTTTTTTTTACGCACATAGAACACTGTTCAAATTTTCTTTCCGTCCCTCAGTTGACGTACATGAACACGTATATCACACCAAAATGTTCTTTCCGTCCCACGTCATGACGTTTTTTTTTTCTAAATTTTTATTTCGTTTGACGTTTATGTACATTAGAAGCGCTCCATTCTAATTTTCTTTCATTTCGTCAATTGGTGTACAGGAACACGTATATCACACCAAAAGGAGTTGAAACGTATACTGGAGGATGCGGGCATCGATCCCGCTACCTCTCACATGCTAAGCGAGCACTCTATCATTTGAGCTAATCCCGCAATATTATGACATCATAACAATTTTTTTTCCTTTAAATTTTAATTTCGTTTGACATTTACGTACATAGAACAGTACTTCTCGCATGCTAAGCGAGCGCTTTACCATTTGAGTTAATACCCCATTTTTGTGACGTCATGACGGGTTTTATTTTTTTTTTTCGTTTGACATTTACGCACATAGAACACTATGTGTTAGGATTTTGATCACATCATGATGTTGTTGTTTTTTTTACGCACATACAACACCGTTTGAATTTTCTTTCCGTCCCTCAGTTGGCATACAGGGACACGTATATCGCACCGAAAGGAGTTGAAACGAGTACTGGAGGATGCGGGCATTGTTTTTTTTTTTTGTTGCAAATTTTCATTTCGATTGACGTTTACGCACATAGAACACTATGTGCTAGGATTTTTATCACATCATGATGTTTTTTTTTTTTTTACGCACGTAGAACACTGTTCAAATTTTCTTTCCGTCCCTCAGTTGGCATACATGAACACGTATATCGCACCAAAATGTTCTTTCCGTCCCACGTCATGACGTTTTTTTTTTTCTAAATTTTTATTTCGTTTGACGTTTATGTACATTAGAAGCGCTCCGTTCGAATTTTCTTTCATTTACTCAGTTGATGTACAGGAACACGTATATCGCATCAAAAGGAATTAAAATGGATACTGGAGGATGCGGGCATCGATCCCGCTACCTCTCGCATGCTAAGCGAGCGCTCTACCATTTGAGCTAATCCCCCATGTACTCGGCTTTTTATTACGTCATGATGTTTTTTTTTTTTTTTTATTGTAATTTTGTTTGACGTTTATGTAGAGCACCGTTCGAATTTTCTTTCCGTCCCACGTCATGACGTTTTTTTTTTTTCTAAATTTTTATTTCGTTTGACGTTTATGTACATTAGAAGCGCTCCGTTCGAATTTTCTTTCATTTACTCAGTTGATGTACAGGAACACGTATATCGCATCAAAAGGAATTAAAATGTATACTGGAGGATGCGGGCATCGATCCCGCTACCTCTCGCATGCTAAGCGAGCGCTCTACCATTTGAGCTAATCCCCCATGTGCTCGGCTTTGTATCACGTCATGACGTTTTTTTTTTTTGAAAATTGTAATTTTGTTTGACGTTTATGTAGAACACCGTTCGAATTTTCTTTCCGTCTGACGTCATATCTGACTTGTCATATCTGACTCGTCATGTCTGACTTTCCTCTCTGTGCTTGGAGCGGAGCACTTCCGCCTGCGCGAGGCAGAAGCACATGGGGGAGCTAATCCCCCATGTGCTCGGCTTTTTATCACGTTTTTTTTTTTTGAAAATTGTAATTTTGTTTGACGTTTATGTAGAACACCGTTCGAATTTTCTTTCCGTCTGACGTCATGACGTTTTTAAATTTTTTTTATTTTAATTTCGTTTGACATTTATGTACATAGAACAATACTTCTCGCATGCTAAGCGAGCGCTTTACCATTTTAGTTAATCCCCCATTTTTGTGACGTCATGACGGGTTTTTTTTTTTTTCGTTTGACATTTACGCACATAGAACACTATGTGCTAGGATTTTTATCACATCATGATGTTTTTTTTTCTCTATCATTTGAGCTAATCCCGCAATATTATGACATCATAACGTTTTTTTTTTCTTTTAAATTTTAATTTCGTTTGACATTTACGTACATAGAACAGTACTTCTCGCATGCTAAGCGAGCGCTTTACCATTTGAGTTAATCCCCCATTTTTGTGACGTCATGACGGGTTTTATTTTTTTTTCGTTTGACATTTACGCACATAGGACACTATGTGTTAGGATTTTGATCACATCATGATGTTTTTTTTTTTTTTACGCACATAGAACACCGTTTGAATTTTCTTTCCGTCCCTTAGTTGGCGTACATGAACACGTATGTCGCACCAAAAGGAGTTGAAACGTATACTGGAGGATGCGGGCATCGATCCCGCTACCTCTCGCATGCTAAGCGAGCGCTCTACCATTTGAGCTAATCCCCCATGCACTAGGATTTTTTGTCACGTCATGACCTTTTTTTTTTTTTTTATTTAAAATTTCTTTGACGTTTATGTAGAACACCGTTCGAATTTTCGTCCCACGTCATGACGTTTTTTTTTTTTTCTAAATTTTAATTTCGTTTGACATTACGTACATAGAACACCGTTCGAACTTTCTTTCCGTCTCTCAGTTGGCGTACAGGGAGCGGTCTACCATTTGAGCTAATCCCCAATGTGCTAAGATTTTTATCACGTCATGACGTTTTTTTTTTTTTTCAAAATTTTAATTTCGTTTGACGTTTATGTACATAGAAGCGCTCCATTCTAATTTTCTTTCATTTCGTCAGTTGGTGTACAGGAACACGTATATCGCATCAAAAGGAATTAAGATGTATACTGGAGGATGCGGGCATCGATCCCGCTACCTCTCGCATGCTAAGCGAGCGCTCTACCATTTGAGCTAATCCCCCCACTTCGGTAATAACACGCTCACGCAACTCCTTTTAAATACGCCTTGACGGCGTTCTCGCGCAGGCGGAAGTGCTCCGCTCCAAGCACAGAGAGGTTGCTAATAGAGATAAATGTGTGCCGAGAGCAACTAGCAGCCGCAATGTCCACCGGAGTCGGGAGTAAGTGGCAATAATATTTGTTTCCTACCGCTGTGTTTATCAGTGCACAAAAAAGAGAGGGAATTAACCCTTAAAGCGCGTTAGTGTTGTAGTTATATGAGAAAATTTGAAATAAACCTAGCGTGAAGCGAGCTAACAACAAAAGCTAGCTAGTCAGACGGGTAGCTAGCAAACACCCGAGTGAAATTATTACTGTTTATACAATACTGTCGAGGGTTATGTGTAATAAATAAGGATTATATACTTACTATTTCATTTTGTTGCATTTCGTTTAACCAAAATTTTTAATATGATAAAAGACAAGCTTGGTTGGTGTTCAGAGCTAAGCTAGTTATTGTTGCCACTGAGCTAGCCTTAGTCTTAGCCGCTGTATTGTGTATTATGAAATTTCATAGAGAGAGTGAGTTATTTGTGATTTAGGAATGAGGTTACTTTTAGGTCATGGTGTGAAGGAAAGCAAGGTGCTGGTAAGAATGTAGATAGCAAGTGCTCAGTTACAATATGTTGATCATATTAATAAGAGATGATGTAGATTAATTTTGTGCCGTAAAAATAAACAAACGTTTTATTAATAACCATAACAACCTTGTTCTTTTGGGGTTGTGTAGAACACAAGATGCTGGCTCTCGGGCCAACAGAGCCGTGGTCCATCCGGGAGAAGCTGTGCCTGGCATCCTCAGTGATGAGGAGTGGAGATCAGAACTGGTGAGGGACACATCCCATCACATCCCAAAAAGCAATCTATATGATTATACTATATATACATATATATATATATATATATATATATATATATATAATACTCCACATACACGTACCTTATTAATCGGTTCTATATTTTTGTTGTGTGCTTGTAATTTGTTCCATTTAATTTTTAAAACATTTCCAGTCATAGAAACTTCTATGACATGTATTAGCACTCATTTTCTTCCCACTCTACTTCTTGTTACAGGGTGTCTGTGAGTCGAGCCATCAAACCTTTCTCCGAGCAGGGCCGTCCTCCAGACTGGTTTTCTCAAAAGGTATTCAAATGTGCTAAAGTTACAGACAAGACTGTGTTTCAAGATTATCTAACCAGGTCACTGCAGAAAGATCATGCAGTTCAGAGACAAATTGTTTCTCAAGATTAACACAAATTTCTGTTTTTATTTTGTGACCAATGCAGCACTGCGCTTCCCAGTATTCAGAGCTCCTGGAGACCACAGAGGCCCCAAAGTGAGTGTAACAAGTATCCTACTGCACATAGTATCTCTTTAGGTTTAAAGAGCCAGAGATTGGATGCCTGTAAATGTTAACAAAATGAATACAGGTAGTCCTCGAGTTACGAATTTTCGCAGATACTAACGGACTGCGGTTCTACAACCATTAGTAGATGCAAACAAATCACGCAAGTAGCTCTCCTGTATTGTTCACCAGATACCAATATTTAGAGTTATGTACAATATGTTCAGTGTGTAAGTGAATGTATAAAATGACTAAAGACTGGTATATTGTTTGTGTGTGAGAGAAGTGAGCCGGCCTCACCGGGTTCAATGAAACAGTCCGAAAGCACTGTTCTGATGGCGAATGAGCTTAATTTCTGAAAATCCTCAACAAAACAGAGTTCACAGTCCAATACAGTGTAAACGGCTCTTTAACAAAATGGTATCTGGCATTTCTCGTGCGATTTAAAGGCACAGAGCGAACGCTGTTCCGTTTGACTTGTGTGAGATTAATTTCCTTAGGCTCGGTTATAGTTTTTGGCCACATGATGGTAGTCTGAGAAAAAGGGACAGAGATTTAGTGAAATGGATTGATATGCTTTACATTGTGTATTATTGTCAAAGGCGTATAAGACTCACTTTGTCAGACTTAAGAACAAATCTGACTTATGAACATGCTCCCATGACGGGACTCATTTGTAGGTCTATAATGTGCAAAAATGCACATGTACCTGAATATTAGGCCTAGCAATTTAGTACAGAACCTTTCCAGAGAAGAGAAACTTGGGACAATAATGTTGTACAGAGGAGCGAAGCAGCTAAATATTTTGATCACATCATGATGTTTTTTTTTTTTTTACGCACATAGAACACCGTTTGAATTTTCTTTCCGTCCCTTAGTTGGCGTACATGAACACGTATGTCGCACCAAAAGGAGTTGAAACGTATACTGGAGGATGCGGGCATCGATCCCGCTACCTCTCGCATGCTAAGCGAGCGCTCTACCATTTGAGCTAATCCCCCATGCACTAGGATTTTTTGTCACGTCATGACCTTTTTTTTTTTTTTTATTTAAAATTTCTTTGACGTTTATGTAGAACACCGTTCGAATTTTCGTCCCACGTCATGACGTTTTTTTTTTTTTCTAAATTTTAATTTCGTTTGACATTACGTACATAGAACACCGTTCGAACTTTCTTTCCGTCTCTCAGTTGGCGTACAGGGAGCGGTCTACCATTTGAGCTAATCCCCAATGTGCTAAGATTTTTATCACGTCATGACGTTTTTTTTTTTTTTCAAAATTTTAATTTCGTTTGACGTTTATGTACATAGAAGCGCTCCATTCTAATTTTCTTTCATTTCGTCAGTTGGTGTACAGGAACACGTATATCGCATCAAAAGGAATTAAGATGTATACTGGAGGATGCGGGCATCGATCCCGCTACCTCTCGCATGCTAAGCGAGCGCTCTACCATTTGAGCTAATCCCCCCACTTCGGTAATAACACGCTCACGCAACTCCTTTTAAATACGCCTTGACGGCGTTCTCGCGCAGGCGGAAGTGCTCCGCTCCAAGCACAGAGAGGTTGCTAATAGAGATAAATGTGTGCCGAGAGCAACTAGCAGCCGCAATGTCCACCGGAGTCGGGAGTAAGTGGCAATAATATTTGTTTCCTACCGCTGTGTTTATCAGTGCACAAAAAAGAGAGGGAATTAACCCTTAAAGCGCGTTAGTGTTGTAGTTATATGAGAAAATTTGAAATAAACCTAGCGTGAAGCGAGCTAACAACAAAAGCTAGCTAGTCAGACGGGTAGCTAGCAAACACCCGAGTGAAATTATTACTGTTTATACAATACTGTCGAGGGTTATGTGTAATAAATAAGGATTATATACTTACTATTTCATTTTGTTGCATTTCGTTTAACCAAAATTTTTAATATGATAAAAGACAAGCTTGGTTGGTGTTCAGAGCTAAGCTAGTTATTGTTGCCACTGAGCTAGCCTTAGTCTTAGCCGCTGTATTGTGTATTATGAAATTTCATAGAGAGAGTGAGTTATTTGTGATTTAGGAATGAGGTTACTTTTAGGTCATGGTGTGAAGGAAAGCAAGGTGCTGGTAAGAATGTAGATAGCAAGTGCTCAGTTACAATATGTTGATCATATTAATAAGAGATGATGTAGATTAATTTTGTGCCGTAAAAATAAACAAACGTTTTATTAATAACCATAACAACCTTGTTCTTTTGGGGTTGTGTAGAACACAAGATGCTGGCTCTCGGGCCAACAGAGCCGTGGTCCATCCGGGAGAAGCTGTGCCTGGCATCCTCAGTGATGAGGAGTGGAGATCAGAACTGGTGAGGGACACATCCCATCACATCCCAAAAAGCAATCTATATGATTATACTATATATACATATATATATATATATATATATATATATATATACTCCACATACACGTACCTTATTAATCGGTTCTATATTTTTGTTGTGTGCTTGTAATTTGTTCCATTTAATTTTTAAAACATTTCCAGTCATAGAAACTTCTATGACATGTATTAGCACTCATTTTCTTCCCACTCTACTTCTTGTTACAGGGTGTCTGTGAGTCGAGCCATCAAACCTTTCTCCGAGCAGGGCCGTCCTCCAGACTGGTTTTCTCAAAAGGTATTCAAATGTGCTAAAGTTACAGACAAGACTGTGTTTCAAGATTATCTAACCAGGTCACTGCAGAAAGATCATGCAGTTCAGAGACAAATTGTTTCTCAAGATTAACACAAATTTCTGTTTTTATTTTGTGACCAATGCAGCACTGCGCTTCCCAGTATTCAGAGCTCCTGGAGACCACAGAGGCCCCAAAGTGAGTGTAACAAGTATCCTACTGCACATAGTATCTCTTTAGGTTTAAAGAGCCAGAGATTGGATGCCTGTAAATGTTAACAAAATGAATACAGGTAGTCCTCGAGTTACGAATTTTCGCAGATACTAACGGACTGCGGTTCTACAACCATTAGTAGATGCAAACAAATCACGCAAGTAGCTCTCCTGTATTGTTCACCAGATACCAATATTTAGAGTTATGTACAATATGTTCAGTGTGTAAGTGAATGTATAAAATGACTAAAGACTGGTATATTGTTTGTGTGTGAGAGAAGTGAGCCGGCCTCACCGGGTTCAATGAAACAGTCCGAAAGCACTGTTCTGATGGCGAATGAGCTTAATTTCTGAAAATCCTCAACAAAACAGAGTTCACAGTCCAATACAGTGTAAACGGCTCTTTAACAAAATGGTATCTGGCATTTCTCGTGCGATTTAAAGGCACAGAGCGAACGCTGTTCCGTTTGACTTGTGTGAGATTAATTTCCTTAGGCTCGGTTATAGTTTTTGGCCACATGATGGTAGTCTGAGAAAAAGGGACAGAGATTTAGTGAAATGGATTGATATGCTTTACATTGTGTATTATTGTCAAAGGCGTATAAGACTCACTTTGTCAGACTTAAGAACAAATCTGACTTATGAACATGCTCCCATGACGGGACTCATTTGTAGGTCTATAATGTGCAAAAATGCACATGTACCTGAATATTAGGCCTAGCAATTTAGTACAGAACCTTTCCAGAGAAGAGAAACTTGGGACAATAATGTTGTACAGAGGAGCGAAGCAGCTAAATAAAGCTCTTTGCTTTGACATGTGTCCCGTTTCTCTGGAAACCTCAAGTCCTGCACTGCAGTTATGTACTGCTTAAGTACACTCAAGGTGTTTTTTTTTTGCACACATAAACCTTTTAGAGACTTTAGATGATCAGTGGTGAGCATGCTGCTTAAATGACTAATGAGGGTTTTGAATGCTGACGGTGTGTTGATGTTCTCCAGGCGGAAGCGTGGTGAAAAGGGAGAAGTGGTCGAGACCATCGAGGACGTGATCGTGCGCAGGCTCACGGCAGAGAGAATCGACGAGCTCAAAAAACTTCTCAAAGACACCCAGGAGAAATACAGGTGCCCGTCCTGACATTTGAACTTTGACCCTGACACATTTACCTTGTACCCTAAGTGCATCATGGTTATTATGTTTGGGGGGAAAATAATCCCATCATCTGGTGGAGGCTTCAAACATCAAACTGTGCATTTTGGTTTTCTGATATGTGATGTAGAGGCAAAGTTATCATTGCTTTTAAAACATCAATGTTGCTACTGGAATATGGGAATTATGTCTCATAAATGTAGAACTCACGAAATACACTTCTTCTGCTTCTTCTTAGAATTATTAGGCTGCATAAACAACCTAAAACAAGCACAAAAACATGAGATTATATGAATTTGTGCTATTTCTTCACCTATGTGACCTGTTCTTTAAATGTGTTTTCTCAGTCATGTTTGTGTATTTGGTCTCTTATATATTTGTTAAAACATAATAATGCAAAAAATTGCTACAAATGTTTTGGTTTTTAGTGGCGACCAACTTTCATAAACACTGCCATTTTGTACACCAAGGAGTGTTTAGTTTGTAATTTTTAACTTTCTTAACTTTGTGTGATACTTCACATATGGGTAGATGGAGAGGAGTGTTAGTATGTTGGATCTCTGAAATGTAAAATTAATAGAATCATTAGATAATCAAAATATTGTTTTAAAGGTCGTATGTATGTGTCGTTTGTCGTATGTAGTAGTAGACCACTTTTGTGATAGCAAGAAAAGCTGTCCAGCTTCCACTACAAGTATATTTCAGACCTGTGGGAAAGACCGAACAGAATCGCATTAGTCACTGATTATTTTATCGATGGAATATATTTACACTGAGTTATTAAGCACTGATAGGAATCCTTTCAGCTTTCGAGTTAATTATTTAACTTTTTTGTTTGTTTGTAGGAAGCTGAAGAAGGAGGTTGACTTGATTCAGGCAGGACACATGGATTCCAAGCTGGAGGAACTCTGGGGAGAGATCGAACAGTAAGGAGAGCTCATGTGTATTATTGACACACCATGCTATTCTCTTGAGAATGTAAAGAGTGTGTAGAAGAATGTTCCCAGTAGGAATAATTTATTTGTTTTTAGGGGAAAGTATTTACAGGTAGTCCCTGTCTTATTAACGAGTTCCGTTCCGGGAGCACGTTCGTAAGTCCGATTTGTTCTTAAGTTTGAAAGTGAATTTTATACGCATTTGACACGAATGTACAATGTAAAGCATACCAATCCAATTGACAAAATCTGTATCTAGTGCATTGCAGTGTCTATTTTTTGTACAATACACAGGAGCTGCTTTTGTGATTTGTTCGGATCTATGAATGTTCGTCGAACACGGTCCGTTTGCGTCTGCGGAAATTCGTAACTCGAAAGTTTGTAAGTCGGGGGCTGCCTGTGTAAAGTAAGCATAATTACGTAGTTTTGCTGAACATGAGCATGTGTTGTAAGTTACACTACCTGTATTTATACACACTCGCTGGCCACTAAATGAACATCGCACCCCTGCGGTCTCAGCTCATAAAATGTTGTTGAGTTTGTGTTGCACATTCGCGGTGTGTGAATGTATCTGACAGAAAAAAGAAACAGGAGGAGGAGGAGGCTGAGCAGAAGAGGAGGGCTACAGAGGCGGCCTATCAGGGTAGGTGCAGAAGAACAGAATCACACGGACCTGATTTTACATTTAATATTAAAGGTATAAATTTTTTTTAATTATTATTATTCCACGCACACATCTCCAGCACGACAAGCTGCTAAAAACACAAAGAGGCACCCGAGCATCACCGTACGTTCCCCTTTGGGGGCGGGGTCACCCAGCATGGACGTCTCGCAGCCTGACACACCTCAGCCAATGATGGATGAGTCCTGTCCCAGTCCTATGGTGCGTTCATGCTCCTCTCCAGCAGTCTCTCAGGTTTAAACGTCCGCTAGTTGGCCACTAAATTCAGAATTTTTCATTGTAAAAAAAAAAAAAAAAAAGCACACTGTGTGTTTTCCTCAGGCACAGGGCGTGCCAGTGTTTATACCGGTGTCTGAGTCAACTGGTCCAGTGCATAAAGAGGGAGGTCTGGGTTCTCTGATAGAGGAATCCCCACAGAAGAAGCTCCCGAATCAGAAAGCCACACCCCCACCTTCGCCGTTGTTGTCTGAGCTGCTGAAGAAAGGTAGCCTCCTATCAGCCAGCCCCAGACTGGTAAGCATCACAAATTTGAATCAAAAAGCATTGTAACTTTATTTTTCCTTTTGTTTTTTAAGTTTCGTGATAAAATTGTGCTGTTTGTGTTCCGTTCAGGTGGTGGAAGGCGAGGTGGCTGCAGCTCTCAGTAACGGTGCTCACGGTGTGGATCTTCACGTCCCTACAGCCGTTCATTCCACCAGCCATGATGTCTCGACAGGTAAACCCTTAGCGTGTCTAAATCATCATTTCAGGTTTCTGGGATAAATATACACCTTTTAATAATGCCATGTGCAGGTATGTTTACAGCCCAGATTTGGATTTAAACCTATAAATTGTGCGTTCATGTCGCTCGTTTTTAACCAGTGTCTCTCAGGAGTACAGATCTCTAACAATCTTACTAATATTATTAATTTGCTCAAGTTATCACAGTGTATTTATTCTTAATGCATTTGCTTGTTATAATTCTAACAACTAACGTGACAATACAAAAAGCAGCTAATTTGTAATTTATTGTTATTATTATTTACAGGTAGTCCCCGACTTCGACCATTTGAGTTACAAATTTCCACTGATACGAACGGACCGCGGTGTATTGTACAAAAAATAGACACTGCAGTGCACCAGATACCAATATTTACAATTATATACAATATTTTCAGTGTGTAAGTGAATGTATAAGATATCTAAAGTCTGGTATATCGTATGTGTGAGTATGGGAGAAATGAGTCTGCCTCACCGGTTTCGTAGAATCAGCACGATGGTAGAAAATGTCTGGCCTGTAAAGATGTCCCGATGGTGAATAATCCTAATTTCGTAATCCTAACAGCTCTGCAACAAAATGGCATCCGAGATTCTCCTCGCGATTTAAACATGCAGAGACAATGCTTAAATTTCACAAGAGATTAATTTCCTTAGGTGCGGTTATGGGTTTTGGCCACATGATGGCAGTGTAGGGAAAGGGAACAGATTTAGCCAAGTGGATTGGTATGCTTTACATTGTATTTTGTGTCAGTGGTGTCTAAGACTCACTTTGTCAGACTTAAGAGCTAATGGGACTTATAAATATGCTCCCGGGACAGAACTTGTTTGTAAGTCGGGGACTACCTGTATTATACTATTAGCATGTTGTACTTTTTATAGTTATTTAGCAGAAAGAGCTTTAATGAAGTTAGTTCTTTTTAAAGTTGGGATGAAGATGGTGTATATTTACATGAGATATATTCAATGCAATCGTGATTCCCTTTGAGTGAAGCTTTGCTGTGCAGCGCTCCTGCACGTTTGCTCTGTCTGTCTGTGTAAAAGTACAAGCGCCATAATATTCGTTTAAAATGTGACTGAAGGGGTGAACATTCACTTAGTCACTACTCCAGACTTTTTTTTTTTTTTTTAAGGGATTGAAAGAAGAAGAAAAGCAAGGTTGAATAATCTGATTGATTCTTCCTAGTCAGATTAATTATCACAATTATCCCAATTACTTTTGGTTAAATTGGAAAGTTTATAACTAAATGAAAGTAAGCAGAGGAGAGAAATATGGAACATGACTGCTCAGGAATTTATGTATTTATTCAACTTCTGTAGTCAGTAATGAACGTCTCGTTATATTTGGTTAGCTACAGCTTTTTGATAGCTGCAGGTATTGTGTTTTTGGGTAGTCTGTCCATCCATTTTGTTTAAGTGTTGATGTGACCTAAATGAGTAATTAAGGTTTAAACTGCACACCATCATCCTGATGAGAAGACCCCTAGTGAAGGGGTACAGCATTAAACAGCACAATGCCTATCTTATCGATCTGATTCGGGGACATCCCGGCGTGTTCTATGCTCCACGTACAGAGAAGCACATTGTATGTTGTTTTGTTCAGATTGGTTCATCCACCCCTGCAGTCTGTCGGATTTGTAATCTAAGATAGCTTCACGTTACATCTACGACTGGCTTTTTTTTTTTTTCCCTTGTCACTAGTTTCCTGTGCCTAGTATGTGTGATTTTAGCGCTATATCTGTGTTTTGTGTGTCTGTGTGTCAGATGCGCCAACATTATCGCGTTTGTTGGAAGCCGCCCCCCCAGTCCAGATGTCAGCCAGCGCTGAGCCCACTAACCCCCCCACTGTAGCTCCTCCCATCTCTGGACACCACTTTATACCCAGCACAGGTCTCTTTACCTCTTACACTCTATACTACAGCTCGGTCTAGGTTTATTTTTTCCATCTGTCAGTTTACAAAAGGCAATGATGTGAGCAAAATCTTTAAAGGAATACTTCAATGATTTTCAACCTAACAAAGATTTACAATAAAACGAAATGAAATACAGTGGAACCTCGGCATACGAACCCTTCACCTTAAGAATTGAAATTTTGCATCGGAATATGAAAGCATTTTTGGCATACGAACCAAACGCCGAAGTTTGGTTATTTAAAACCAAGCAAAGCAAGTTTGCTCTTTTTTTTTCAGTCAGTGAAAGCTGTTTGGAAAGAGTCAACCCACTATCCAACATAACCAGAAGTGTCTGGAGTGTCCCTTTAGCATGCGTTTAGACCTACGTGATTTTTCAAACTTTTCTTGTAATATTGGTAATATTTTTGAGCACCTGGAACAGATTATGACAAAGTTGAATCTAATCTAATTTTTTCTTATGGAAAAATGCGTATCACAGTACAAATATTTGCCTCAATGTCTCCAGAATTAATAAAATTTCCACGCTGAGGTTCTGTTGTGCTTCTGTTGTAAAATATGTGGTAATGTTTTAAACGTTTGAGATGCAATGATGAAAGAAGTGTCTGGAATATTCCTTTAATTTAACCATAAACTTACATTATATGTTTTTTATTTTATTTTATTATAATACTACTGGCTTCATGTCTATCGTTTTTTGTTTGTCCATCTATGTGCAGTTTGTGATTCTTGTTAAATCAGACTAATTATAAATCTCACTCATTTTCACCTCCATTATACCACCACCAATAAAACATGAGACGCATTAGCCCTGTTCTTGATGCTGAAACTAAACTGTGTGTGTGTGTGTGTGTGTGTGTGTGTGTGTGTGTGTGTGTTTAGGAGCTGCAGTAGCAGAATGTTCTGGTCCAGAGTCAGTGCTGACGGTACAGTCCGGGTCGGAGCAGACAGAGGAGAGAGAGGTTGAGCTGGTGGAGGATCTGGTGGCTGTGTCTTACATGGAAGACGAGTTGGACCTGGAGACAGTGGGGGACATTATAGCCATTATTGAAGAAAAGGTACAGTACAGATAACTGACCCAGAGACACACACAAGCATCAATTGAGGGTTGACCAATTGGCAATTTAAGGACCAAATTACCTTATAACTTTTATTTTCAACAATTCTGTGATGCTCTCTCTCTCTCTCTCTTGCTCACTTTTTCTCTCTTTCTGTCTCACTTTCTCTCTCTCTCTTTCTGTCTCACTTTTTCTCTTTTTCTCTCTCACTTTCTCTCTCTTTCTGTCTCACCTTTTCTCTCTCTCACTTTTTTTCTCTTTCACTTTCTCTCACTTCCCCCACTTTCTCTCTCTCTCTCTCTCTCTCTCTCTCTCTCTCTCACTTTTTCTATCTTTCTGTCTCACTTTTTCTCTCACTTTCTCTCTCTTTCTGTCTCACCTTTTCTCTCTCACTTTTTCTCTTTCTCTCTCACTTTCTCTCTCTTTCACTTTCTCTCACTTCCCCCACTCTCTCTCTTTCTCTTTCACTTTCTCTCACTTCCCCCACTTTCTCTCTCACTTTTTCTCTCTTTCTGTCTCACTTTTTCTCTCACTTTCTCGCTCTCTCTTTCTCTCTCACTTACTTTCTCTTTCACTTTCTCTCACTTCCCCCACTTTCTCTCTCTCTCTCTCACTTTTTCTCTCTTTCTGTCTCACTTTTTCTCTCTTTCTGTCTCGCTCTCTCTCTCTCTCTCTCACTTTCTCTCTCACTTTCTCTCTCACTTACTTTCTCTTTCACTTTCTCTCACTTCCCCCACTTTTTCTCTCTCTCTCTCTCACTTTTTCTCTCTTTCTGTCTCACTTTTTCTCTCACTTTCTCGCTCTCTCTCTCTCTCTCACTTTCTCTCTCACTTACTTTCTCTTTCACTTTCTCTCACTTCCCCCACTTTCTCTCTCTCTCTCTCTCTCTCTCTCTCTCTCTCTCACTTTTTCTCTCTTTCTGTCTCACTTTTTCTCTCACTTTCTCGCTCTCTCTCTCACTTACTTTCTCTTTCACTTTCTCTCACTTCCCCCACTTTTTCTCTCTCTCTCTCTCTCTCTCACTTTCCCTTGTTTACTTTTTTTCTCTCTCCCTTGTTCACTTTTTCTCTCACTTTCTCTCTCTCTCTCAGGTGGACGACTCGGTGGAGGTTTTGGATGCAGCAGCAGTTGAAGCTGCTCTCTCCCTATGTGAGGAGGCAGTAGTCGGGGGCCACTCTCTCTCAGACCCCTGGGAGTCCCAGCCCTTTAAACCCCCTGAGCCGGAATCCAGAGTTTTCACCACCCCCCAGCTTGGCTCTCCCTCTCCTGCTCCCGCCGCTATCGTGGTAGAATCCGTCATGGTGGAAGAGGTAGGACAGACCGGAGTGTCCGAGCTGCCCACGGAGGAGCCCGAATCCGCTCCTCCGGCAGTTCCTGGAACCGCACGCGAGCCTGAGACGGCAGGAGGAGAAGAAGAAGGGGAAGGAGAGGAGGACGGAGCCAGGGAGGAGGAGCAGACGGAGAACAGGACACCCAGTCCGTCGGTGAAGTGCGAGAGCGAGGAGTGGACGCAGCCGGAAGCTGAGACGCCCTGCCTCGACTCGGAGGACAGCTCTGCCTCTGGGAGAGACCCAAAGGTACGAAATCTTTAACTGCGGTTCACAACAATGGATAGAAAATGAAGCTGTGACAACCAGGTTCCCATGGTGAAGAAGATGAATAGCTAAGTCACTGAAAAAGAAAAACTCCAGACTCAACTCTAAACGTAACTGCTAAACGTTTTATGTCGATACGTCTCTCTTCTCACTCTAGGAAGTGAAGGACGAAGACGGAGGGAGTGAGGTGGATGCAGACGAAGGGATGGAGATGAAAGAATGCGGAGAGGGACCATATCTCTCAGAGGTGGACCCCCCGGCAAGCGAGAGCGAGGACGGGTACGGCACGAACTCCCAGCGCTACACCACAGCGGACTCCACCGCCAGCAGCCCCGCCTCATCCCAGTTGTGAGTAGTGTGTGGGTGTTTGCAGAGTTTGTGGAGAAACAGAATATGTCTAAGCTCGTTAAATAATTAGTTTATCGTCTGCTGTTGTCCTTCTGTGTGCCAGTTCTATGTGCAGTGAGGATCAGGAGGCTTTGCAGGCCCAAAAGATCTGGAAGAAGGCCATCATGTTGGTGTGGCGTGCAGCAGCCAATCACAGGTTAGCTCTGTTAAATCAGACATTTATAATGGTGGTGTTACTTTACTTTCTGGCTTGTGGTTTTAAGACTCCTGTCTGGTGATGCGTGCAGGTATGCGAGTGTGTTTCTGCAGCCTGTATCCGATGACATCGCCCCTGGCTACCACAGCATCGTGCACAGGTACTAAAACACAGACACAATGTCGAGGTCATATTACGAGCAGTCATATTAGGAGCAGTCGCTGGACTATAATTTTTTTTTAATTGGTTTTGGACAACAAAAAGTTGCGATTGTGATTTAAATGTAAATTCATAGTTTCAATAACATCAATAAGTCAGCTACAGTCACACACATCCCGTCCTCTCGATCAGGCCCATGGACCTGTCCGCAATCAAAAAGAACATCGAGACGGGGCAGATCCGGACGACGGCCGAGTTCCAGCGAGACATCATGCTGATGTTTCAGAACGCGGTCATGTACAACAGCTCGGACCACGATGTCTACCACATGGCCCTGGAGATGCAGCGCGACGTCCTGGAGCAGATCCAGCAGTTCCTGGCGACCCAGCTCATCATGCAGACGTCCGAATCCGGCATCAGCGCCAAGAGCCTGCGCGGCCGAGAGGCCAACCGGAAACAAGACCCCAACGACAAGGTGAGCCGTGCACGACCGACACGCCGACTCCGGCTCAAGGAAGAGTGATCAGAAACCTGATCTCATTTGATCCTGGCTGGAGAAACAATCCCCAATCCTGCTAAAGTCCCTGTCAATTAAGCATAGCGCTCGCTGCACCGCCTAACGCATAGTCTCGTATACTTAGAGCCTGAGCCCAGCACACAATGATGCACATTTAGAGCCAGAACCAGCTGCCATGTCCAGAAGGAAAAGGAACAACTCCAAACAAGATACTATTAAACAGGTCAGTGAGATTAAACACACACATACCATACACGCAGAACCTGTTTACACCTGGCAGTTTCATGCTTACAAAAACACCCATTTAAAATTTATTGACATTGGATTGTTCTATCTTGGATATCAACACACCTCCATAATCTTCATACACACCAAGCAGAAAATACAGAATGAATGACTTGGACAGTTGGTGTATAGAAAATGCTTAGAGATTTTTTTGTTTTATTTACATTGCATAAAGGACAAACCGAAGCCCAGTTTCACAGAAAACGTCTTTGCAGCATGTTCTATATGAATAGAATAGAAAAGACAGAAAGATCTGTCTGAGGCAAAATAGCTGCCATATAAAAGGGTGCCATACTCGGTGCTCAAATGCTCTGTATGATTTATTGGGCACCCGTGTAATTTAAAGAGCACTATTCTGATTCAAACAGTTTTTAAAAAAAGTTTTAAAAGTTTTTTAAAATTGTTTTTGAATCTTGGTTTTATATTGAAAATCAAAGATATTAATTATTCACGTATTATAGACGTGTGCCATTACAGCATTTTAGCAAAGATTGTGATATATAGGTGTCTGAGCAGTGCTGACTCAAACAGTTAAGGCTCTGGGTTATTAGTTTAAAGGTTGTGGTTTCAAGGCCCTGCACTGCCAGGCTGCCCGCTGTTGAGCCCTTAACCCTGTTAAGGGAGTTCTGGTCCTAACTTACTAACAGGAACATGTGGAAGAAAAAAAATCAGTTCACCGTGGTGTGAGATATAAATAGTGCACCGACCAGAATTGGCTGGTATTCAGTTTGAATACAGTGAACAGCTGATCAGCCTCAGATATAAACAATTCTGTACAAAGCGGACAAGCTTCCACTTGGTGCATCAGAACCAGATTTTATGGTATCATGATATCAAAAATTGTACGAGTTAAAAGCCTCCAAACTTTATGAGCAAATTTGTCTCAAAATCCACTCATCATAAAGTACATGCTTACACAAGTCTCAAAATACTACGAGCACAAGTTAGTCTCCCGCGTGAGAAGCCCCGTGTGCTCGCAGCCGCTCGATTGCTCACAGTTAAGTTGAGTTTTGAGATGCTGGAGGCATTTGAGGCAGAAAACATCACTGTTTCTGTAAAATCCTTTATAACAGGTGGTGTACTCGTACTTAATCATTCACATATTTCCATCCTGGGTTAGTAGGAGCGAATTATTTGTTTAGACATAAGGCAGATGACATGTAGCTTTTTGTTTAATTAAATTAAGGGTAATGTATTAAGCTGAGTTTTAAACGAAATTATTTGATGATATATTTTTAAGGTTTCAATTGTCAAAATAGGTATTTATAGGCATGGGGAGGGGGAGGCGGTCAGGGGATGTCGACTGTACATGAATATTCGTTGTATAGAACATGCAAATAATTTTTGTCAAACTGGGTTGGAAATGATCTTTACAATTATATCTGTTCTGCACAATTAACCATAGATTATTTATGTATAATTAAAACTGCCTGTGTACACTGGCAGGCACCGATTTTTTTGAAAAGCCTTTAAAACATTATTTAAAAAAAAAGGTTGAACTAGAAATGGCTGATGGCTAAAAATGGCTGTTTCACCAAACAATTTCACTTCATCCTTCTGATAAAAGCGCTCATGTAAAGTCTGATTACAATCCATGAGTGCACCATGAAAATCCAGCTGTTTAATAGATCAGTTTTTATTTTATTCCTTACGTAATTGTTGATCATTGATGACCAGTAATGAAGCTGCAGCTGTTTAAACAGTGTCTAAAAGGTGGCTCAGCCCCCATGACATTTGAGGACATTAACAGGACAGGAAGCTAGTGGTCAAGTTACCCTATATTAGCAAAAGTTATTCACTCGCCTGCCTTCACATGCATATGAACTTGAGTAACATCCATTAGGTTTAATATGATGTTGGCCCCGCCCCTTTTGCAGCTACAACACCTTCAACTCTTCTGGGAAGGCTTTCCGCAAGCTTTTGTTTGTGGAGTGTGTCTATGGCTAAACATATTAAAACCCTACGGATTAAAAATCGGACATTACTCAAGTTTATATGCACGTGAATGCAGGTGAGCGAAAACATTTGGCAAAACAGTGTATTATGAGGTGATTTTACATATAATGTGCAATCTGACATTCAACATATTAGGAAACAGTGCAATCAAAAATCAGTCCTATGAGAATGCCAGGTGTAAATGTGGTCTTGGACAACTCAGGAAGCAGGAATCATCAGCCAATCAGAAAACACCTGGCAGAAAACTACATAAAAATGATTGACAGGAGTCCACAGTTGAGGTGAATTTCTAGAAAGATCACTTGATGGTAAGTCTTCAACATGTTCAGAACTGTTCAGAAGAGCTCAGATTCACGCGATTCAGAAATTGGCAAAAAACAAACAAACAAACAAACAAACAAGGTAACACACATGCCTCAAGCTTCCCTGGGAAGGACGTGAGCGTGTCGGGGACGGTTTGTAGCTGCATCGTCTGCATGAACCTGTTACATACGCATGATTCCTCTCTGTGGCCTCCTGTCATGTGTACGCCAAAGTTTCTGTGACTTAAACACACACCAGACCTGAAACAAACCCATGTCACCATCATGACTCCATTCACATGATGTCTTGCCTGTCTTGTGATGAAACGTGTGTGTTGATTTTCAGTTGAAGTAAACCATGCATGTTGAGGTGTAGTGATGCTGAAACAGCCCGAGGGATCACTAAGGGGCCAGGTTTCTCAAAATAAGAACCGAGCTACTTGAGGTTGTGTTCATCGTTTTACCTGAGTGCATTAAACAATATGAGAAAGCTGTCTGTTAAATAAATTAATACAGCTTATTAACAGCTACAGTCTATTTTTGTTTTTCAGACATAAAGCATCAAAGGGAAGCTTTCCCATATTTTGTTAGATTTCACATTCATTTAAAAATGGATATAAATACTTATCATTCTATCCACAATATACAACAATGACAAAAGGAGAGAAAAAGGTGTTTGAAGTGTTTTGGTGATTCATTTAAAAAGGCCTAAAATAGCACAATAATTAAGTATTCATATCCTTTATGACACTTGCAATTGGACTCTGCCACATCCTGCTCCTATCAATGGTCCTTGAGATGATTCTACAGCTTGATTGAAGTCCACCTGTGTCTATTTTATTCATTCGACATAATTAGGAAAGGCACAATTGGGACAAAGGGCCTTGGTCAGACTGGAAACCAAGAACCCAAGGCAAATTATAAATGAGATTCTGAGTTCTGTTGTGAAGATGGGAGAGCATTAAAGAAGGACAACCATCACTGCTGTTCTATACCAATCAAGCTTCTCACTAAAACGCAAATGATGGGAGTTTCTCACCTGGGAGTTTGCCGAAAAGCCGCTGAAGGATTCTCAGACCATGAGAAACAAATCCTCTGGTCGGATGACACAAAGATTGGCCTATTTTAAATCAGGAAGTCAGACATCATTCTGTTGGGGATATTTCTCAGCGACTGGGACTAAGAGATTAGTCCGTATAGATGGAAAATTGATGCAGGTAAAATAAAGAGCTATCCTGAGTGTAAACCTTCTCCAGAATTCTCAGGATCACAGGCTGGGGCAACTGTTTACATTTCAGCAAGCCAGCGACCCAAAGCACAACGCAAGGAAAACACAGGAGTGGCTTCACAATAACTCTGTGAAAGTCCAGGAGTGGCCCAGCCAAAGTCTGGAGCTGAACCTAATAGCGCATCTCTGGAGAGAAATTAACGTGGTTGGCACACATTCAACCTGGTTGAGGTTGATCAATTCTGTCAAGAAGAAACTTCCAGAATGTGCCAAGCTTGTAGACGCATTGAAAGTAGAAGCTGCCATTGATGCCGAACTTGTTTTAACCAAGTACTAAAAAATGGCTCTGTGTACTGTAAATGGGATATTTTTATTTTTGAAAAATTAACTAAACATTTTGAAGTATTGTGTATAGAATGATGAGGGGGTGATTTTTAATACATTTCAAAATAAGCATGAAACATCAAAATGTAGAAAACCTGAAAGGGTCTGAAAACCTTGTCTGCGCAGTACATTTGTATGAAATGGAAAGTACATGTTCCACATGGATTCTCCGGCAGCCAGTGAGCCACCGATGAAAACTGTTGAAAACCCTGCAGTAATACACAACACACTAACAGCTTTAAAAGCAGACAACTGTAACTAAACGTGTAATATCTCCTCACTGCAGTATTTTGGGAAACTTGGCCTTAAAATGTTTTTTTTTAAAATCCTTTTACAGTTGTGGTTTGTGTTGGTGTTGTACTATTTGTGAAAATTTGTTTTCACACACACACACTTCAGGACCTTTACCACCTCCTATCTCACACTATATCAAACACAATTAATTTCACACTACTTTTTAAAAAAAAAAATATGTACACACAAACACCAATCGTCCATTTATCATTTCTCTCACACTCTTGTGTCAAGCACTGATTTGTCATCTTTCTCAGCTCCATCTCCGACAAAACACACACCGGTGGCTTTCCTCTCTTTCAGTCCTCTTTTTAACACGCTCTTTGCGGAACAATTTTCCTCAGAAACGTTTGTGAAATCCCCCCCCTCTCCCTCTCTTTTACATGCCAATGCATTCTGCTGGGGGGCCTAAAACGTCTAGCAACAAGACTCGGGTGCCCTTACATTTATCCTAATAAAAACTCAGACCCGGGTGCCATTACTTTTATTCTAATAAAAGCTTGGATTCGGGTGCCATTATTTTTATCCTAATAAAAGCTCAGACTCTGGTGCCATTACTTTTATCCTAATTAAAGCTCAGACCCTGGTTCCATTACTTTAACCTAATAAAAGCTTGGACTCGGGCGCCATTACTTTTATCCTAATAAAAGCTCAGACCTGGGTGAAATTATTTTTATGCTAATAAAAGATCGGACTAGGGTGCCATCACTTTTATCCTAAGGAAAGCTCGGACTTGTGTGCCATTATTTTTATCCTAATAAAAGCACAGACTTAATTCATTTACAAGTAAATTTTTTAAATGAAATTAAATAACACTTTTTTTTTTTTTTTTACAATGTTTTCATGAAATTTGTGTCTACCGTAAAAATACATTAATGTATTCATAAAATTATCAAATATAAATATGAGAAAGTATAAAATTGGCAAATTTCTGAATTTGAAGTTAATGAAACAAGGATCACATGAGCGAGTCTCTCAGCTCCGTTAAATTAACACAATCTTAACTGGATTTTTATCAACGGCATGAAAGCTGTACATTAATTTTGTATCCTGTTTGATAAATGAGGCCCATTGAGTATAATAATGTTTGTACATCCAAATCTTTAAATGTTCAAAATATTTTATATAAATATCTACATCGATCTGCTAGCTAGTTCTCACAGCAGCAATTTAACACTCCTCCTTGTAAGCTAGATGATGGCGTATATATTTTTACATTTTGCCTTCTGTGAAAAAGAAGTGTGTCCCTGTCTGGAAAAATCCCCTCAGCACTACGGCTTCCTCGACAAGGGCGTGACCAAAAAAAATGAACTGAAACTAATTCTCAAGCTTTCGCTTTCATTTCCATCCCACCTTTACATGAGAGCTTCTGTATTTGTGTATGTGTGTGTATTCACAACCTGCCGTGTACGACTAATACGCGTGTGTGTGTGCGCGCGTGCTATCTCCTGGTGCTAGTTTGTGTATTTGGTGAACAAACCAAATACTGTACAGTGCTTTGCCTTGTTGATGTTTTGTGACTTTAGTGCTTTTTCAGCCAAGATGTTAACGCAGTGTCTCTTCCATATCCATCTTAACCAGAGTCTATAATCTTCATTGGATGTGTCTCCATCGAAGTCTTGATATCTTTGTATTGTGGAAGGTCCTGTTCTATACTGCAGGAACAATGACTCTTCTTTAAAAAAAAAAAAAAAAAAAAAAACAGATGCAAGATTTTACTTGGTGGTCTTTTATTTTATTATCAGGTATTATGATGAGTAGTCTATCGCCACACTGTGATGACGGTCATCCCAGGGCAGAGCGTATTGTTTCTCACACCGTAAAAACACAGCTTTCTACCCTGGAATATGTGAGACTAATCCACAAAGTAAGACCTCACTAATAAAAGAACTGAAAATCCTTATCCTTCTGGTCATGTACACGTTTTAAAGAAGGCCGTACATCCGTGAATGACGATCCTGTCCGAGGTGGCTCGGAACCCGCTGCAGTCGTTCCTGTGAACATCTAATTCTTGCAAATCGTCAGATAACTTGTCGTTAACTTGCAGAGATGATGCATCTGTCTATGGGAACTGTACACACAATCCTTCATCAACATCGCTTGTATATTAAAGGAACTCGACTGCAAGTTATTGCCACATCCCCCATACAGTCCTGATCACGCTCCAAGCCATTTCCACATGTTTTAGCCGTTAAAGATGGTGACGGTGAGGTGAAGCCTTGCTTACGTTTCACTAAAGGTTTATTTCTCTTCATTCAGAGGCTCACAAATTTTGTATAGCAACTAGATCGCAACATTGCAAGCCAACCATTTTGTGCGTTTTCTTTCTTCGTATATTATATAAAAAGTAAAGGTGAAGTTCGTTGTGAAATGCACAAAAAAAAAATCCTGAATCTTGATTTATGAATTTAAAGAACAAAAATCTGCAGAACGGTTAAGCCACGTGAATGGCTTCATTTGTTGAACCGACGCACCTCTAAGCAAGGCTTCATTTGGACACGCCGTGAAGCAGGCCGTTCAATCATGGCTCCGGCTTACAGACGACAAAACATCAAAGATGAGATGTAGAAAAATGAAGTCATGATTAACCCTCGGGGAATTGAAGCACTCTGGCTTTCCCCAACCCCCCAAGTCATTTGAGCAGCAGGTAGTCTGCTGAAGGGGCTCTGTAAAAATGACAAGAGCTGGTACTGACTGATTTCAAAGTGACATGGCAAATTATATTGATTGCCTCGGAAATTATTTTATATGCTGTAGGAGCGTCTTCACTTCGGTGCAAGACAAAGCGACATGGAGACATTCCACTATGAGTGATCGGATTTAGTAGTGGCATGCAAGCCCCACCGCTCGGATCTTCTCCACCAAAAATTACAGTAAGATAAGAAGTAAAGAGCTCCTCTTCTAGACTCTGACTCAATGAAGCAGTTCACACCTTGTGTGTGTCCGCAACATGAGAAAAAAATAAGGCTGTCCCATAAAAGCGCACGCATTTTGTTCTCTACGTTGAAGAACATAAATCTTTTAAAAAGCTACTTTGTCTGCACTTTTACAGTCACAGCAATAAAGAGATAACTGGTTCTGTTCTTCTGTGGCAATCTTCAATCATCCATGCAACATTTTGAAAGTTCCTTGTTGCTCAAAAAAAATAATGCTGCCGTGCTTTACTCTGCTTTAACTGTCTGTCTGTCTGTCTGTCTGTCTAAATCTTTTTGCGTGTCTGTAGTTCTTAGACATCTCTGTAGGCTCTGTAGTCGTGTCTGTTGTGAAATGCAGAGATGTGCGAGTGTGTGTGTGTGTGAGAGGGACTCTCTTTCTCACTGCTGTTTGTCCTCCTACAGGACAGTCTCCCCATGGCCTCTCCTGCTTTCCTTCTCTCTCTTTTTGTAAGTATCCAGCTTTTCTCTCTGCTTCCTTAATGCCTGTCGTCCTGCTTTTTACACACACACACACACACACACACACACACACACACACACACACACACACACACACACATGCGTGCACACACTCTCTTGTTGTAGGACTGAATTGAGTTTTGCACAGACCACATACTTAACTAGTGTATTTATACATATATTTTATTTCTTATACATTTTTGTAACAGAAGAAATAATTTTAAGAGTGTACAGTGTCTGGTGTGTCATGTCTGACATGTCCATGAGCTCATACTCGCACTCTTTGCTGTTTCTGTTCTTCCAGGATGGAGGCACCAGAGGGCGCCGCAGCGCTATAGAGGCTGATATGAAAATGAAGAAATGAACAGGAAATCTGCAAAGCCTTAAGGATCTCTCTCTCTCTCTCTCTCTCTCTCTCTCTCTCTGCCACCTGACAGGCCAGTGCTCTAATGTGGACGTGTGTGTGTGTGTGTGTATGAAATTACACTTGGTCATCTATCCAACCTTCGGACTAGCAAGCAACAAGTCGCTCGCATGCACGTATATATCGTCTGTTGTGAAAAAGCAGTAGTAGCTATACGTGAGTTTTAAAGTTCGTAGTTCAAAATAAAATCAGTTTTCGCACTAATGGTTGTGCAGTTTGAGTTGAAGTGAAGAAGAAGCAGAAGTCAGCATTAACAGAAGTAAACTGAGCCAGTGTAGATTTAAAAAAGTCAGCACAATTATTTAAAAAAAAAATGTGGCAAAAAAGTAAGGCAAAGATGAAGCAGTATGTGATGGTTAAGATTTTGCAATAAAGACAGTGTTTTATTTTTTTTTTTTTACATAATCGTCATGCACCTGTGATTTCTGACTTGCTGTAGTCGATTAAACATGAACTTCTCGTGTAGCTGAACACTGCCCTCTTAGACAACTGGATCCGCTTAACATCATATCGTTTCATTTGTAAATACAAAGATAAAATCGCCGATGAAGATCAGAGTCGTAGTGTACACAAACACATCCGCTTCTGTAGTAGGAACATTCATACTGATATTCAGTTATTCAGTCACATGGACATGGCATCATCGTACAGATACAGATCAGGACCTTAGGTTAATAGTAGGTAAAGATATGAGATGTGTATGTTCCTGTCTGACAGGAGAGGAACATGATGTGATCTTCGCTGTTGTAGCTCATCCACGTAACGGTTTGATGTGCACGATGGGATGCTTTTCTGCTAACCGTGGTTGTAAAGAGCGATTAAAAAGATGAAACTTTTCTGACCTCTCTGACCAACAAACTGACACTATATAGTGAAAGAAAATCTGTAATGCTGTAGAAATGCTCGAAGCAGCCCGTCTGCCACCAACAGTGTTTGAGATCACACTTTTCTTTACGTCATGATCTTTCATGTGAACATTAGCTGAAGCTGTTGACCTGTATATGCACCATGGTGTGCATCGCACTGGTGACACTAGATTGGCTGAATATACAGTTGTTCCTAATAAAATGAGAGGATTTATCCAGCAAATAACAGACGGACATGGTGGTGAACGTCGAGCACGTGTGTTTCTTGGATAAGTGGTGTAAATGGGAACATTGTGTAAAATGTATTGTTTGTTTAATGGTTCCTTTAATCTACTCAGTGTCTCTGCTCAAAAAACAACTTGTGTGTAAAATTGCTAAAAATGTAGCGAAGGAAATGTCCTGTATAAAAGCATGTACGCTTAAATGAACCTTTTTCTACTTGTTGTTGTAATTTATGTGTGATAATAAAACTTAAAAATTAAAAACGGAAAGTTTATGGTCTTGCAACAATCCTTCCAAACACTGACCGCGCAAAACTAAAATATTGCTTCTTCGTGACATGGTATATTTCAAAATAAAACACTCAGCATTTTTGCATGCCACGTGTGAAGATGCATGTGACAGCGTCGTTGTGCAACACTAAAAGCGGGACAGTTTTAAAAAAAGAAATCATGCTTAAAAAATTCTGAAGTGATCCTGATGAGTCAATCCCTACAGGAGCTTAAAAAGTTAAAAAGATGCAGTTTTGGAGTTAAGTCTTAAAAATGCCAGGTTTAGCTAAATGATGTTACTTTGACATGACACTGAAAATATAATGCCTGGTTCGTTGAAGAATTAAATCTTTAAATAAAAATTTAAAAACCCTGCTTAGTGCTTGTTTAAAAGGTAACATGTTAAATAAACCCTGTTTATTACTTCTTTAAGGAATGAGGTTTTTAAGTGAAAAAAAATCATGTTCAATGAAAATAAAACTTGATTAGTGCTTCTTTAAAGACTGTGTTAAGAGAACAGAAAAAAGAGACACCAAGAGGCGATCTGTCATTTAAAAACAGTGCAAATATTTTAATTTTTCTTTAGTCCTGAGACAATAAAGGATAAAATGTGCTTGGCTCATTTAACATCTGAGAACATTTTTTTAAAAGTCACAAATTACACATTTCCTGAATAGTTACAAACACAGACAAGACAGTGTTTTCCCCCCTCAGAAATCGTTCACAAACACCCCTCAAGCAGCACAAAAACACATTCCTTAAAAGTTAATAACACTCAACATCTGTACGCAGTGTAAACAGTGCAGTAGTGTGCAAAAGATTGCAGTTCAGCAGTAACAAGTTTAACATGCCTCTTCAGTAGTAAAGGTAATTAATAAATAAACGTAACAGCAATGTGCAAATTGGCTTGTGACATTTTTCTTGGAACACATGCGGTGATGCAGATCTTCCTCATCTTCCTGTACTTAAAACTCAATCACCGTCGGACTAGCGGATGAGTACAGCTTTCTTTTGATGAGCTGATACTCGGGTCGGAGCCGCAGGACTCTCTCGGACCCCAGCAGCTGCTTTAACGGCGGCCAGCGCTGCAGCTCGGCTCTGAAGACCACCGACAGTTCGAAGGTGGGCGTGAGGCCGTGCTCGAGTGTCACCGTGCCCGCTTTCTGTAAACCCGACTGCGTCTCTGTGAACAGGTGAATGAGGGCTCCTCTCAAACCGCACGGCTCGTGCTCTGAAGCGCGGAGGACATCCCTGGCTACACGCGTGCTCATGCGAGCCGGCACCAGCAGCTCGCTGCACTGCAGACTCGACGCTTTTGCCATCACGAGACACTTCTCGATGCGTGCAGCCAAATCCTGCTGCTGTAGCTGGATACTCGCTTCCAGGTCATCGTCCTCTAGGCTGCACTCTGACTCCAGACCTGTGAGGAGGGGGGGAAAAAAACAAACTTTAAAACACCAGCATCATTTATTGCCTCCACGCTGTACAGGCTATAATTCCCTATGCAACACTTTAACCATTGTTACTGCACTCTGTGTCGAACATATTTAAGTTGCACTCGTCCTATGGAGTGATGTACACACATTAGAGCTGTATTATATAGCTGTTGCTGTTAGTCTTTGGGCTGCTCCCGTCAGGGGTCGTCCGCGTCTGTGTCCAGCGGCGGGGGTTTGGGCATTGGCTGAAAATCTAACCCAAGCCTTCTGCATAGGCAAGGTAGGTGAGAAACCTAACACTGAGTCTCCAATTCCTATCAGAACTGAAATACATAGCTAAAATACTAAAAATAATAAATACATTTGTGGAAAAAAAAATAATTTACCAAACTATCACATTTTTTATATATTTAAAATAATCCTTAGACGGAACTACAGGCCATGACTAGACAAAGAGTGGGAAACTGAAGCGGTCAGCAGGGGTGTGTGTGGGTTGGTCGGTCACGCTGTTATCAGCTGAGCAGATTTCAGATTACGTCAGCTGCTAACCTCCCTACTGTAAACCACATTGCGCATGCGCCATTGAGACCGAAGTTAACCTACATAATATCTTCTCCTTCCACTTCTTTTAAAACATGACACATATAACTATATAATAACTGATATTTGCAAATGTATGTCTAAAAATTAAAATAAAGTAATTCAGAACATGGATTTTTTTTTTTGTCGCGGTACGCCTGTAATCATGTTTGCGTTATACATTGCCTGTCAATTTCAATTTTCAAAAAATGTAGACAGAGAGAGATAGATAGACAAGACATTTCTCTTCACTTACTAGTGGAGCTGCTCGCTTTCTTCAGGCGTCCAGCGTCTTCTCTCCCGGCTCTGAAGCGCTGCAGCACCTTCCTCCACATCTCGGCTAGGTTATCCTGGTCAGCTCCACTCGACATCCCGTAACCGAACACCAAAGCCTGACTGTAAACCATTTTCGTGTCGTTTCTTCACTGAACTCTGAGATATCTCCGGTCGCCTGGACCCTAAATTCTCACTCTCTTCACTCGTGTTCTTGAACATTCTAGAAGCTGAAGTGCGCGACTACGGAGCGCTCGCGACACATTTATACTCCACTGGCCTTGCATCAGCTGGACCACGAAGCGCTCTGATTGGCTGCGCGTGGTGGGACGGCCACCGGTTGCTATGGGAACGTCCCAGGTTGCGCAACACTGTAGTGAAGTTAGATCAGCTTCTGCTACATGCAATTCCCAGAGACTGTTTCAGCTCTAACAATGAAATATAACGTCACTACACTTTATTTGTTTTTTTTAATTATTTCTGTTTGTTTTTCATTTTTCATTTTGAAGGTCCCAGGTTCAAACTCCTGTGCCACCAGTGTTGTACGTATCTGAGGAACTTTTGGCTAAACATCAGCTGTGTGTTTTTGTCTGAAAATATTAACCATCAAAGAAAGTGTTTTTTTTTTTTGTGTTGTTGTTGTTGTTTTAAGCTGGCAATAAATACACCCGATTTAGTCCATGGAAAAATTCAAGCAGCTTTTCCTGAGAAAAGAATACCACATTGCAATACTGTGCGAGATTTAAATAAATAAATACATGAGTTAGGAATAATAATGAGCTTCATTAAACTAATATTTTCCCATAACCTACTCTACACATACACAGCATATCAATATTGTGATAAATTATGTCAGAACATTTTACTGAGATTTTTATTTTCATTTTGGTAAACCCATTTAAGGATTTGTAGCTTTCTCCAATTTGTTTTCAGTGTTAAAATATATAGCTATGCTTTAATAAAAATACATAAAAATAAACACATTTATAAATGTCTTAATTAATAATAAGCACAGATGTTACTGTATATTACTGTCTATATAGTGTTTGGACATTCAGTGATATTCAGTGAAATTCTTATTGCAATGTACAGACAAGAAAAAAAACAGGTAAAACGTAAAACAATGAGAGTCTTCAACAATAAAAGTATTATCGAGATGAAAAAAAAATCGAAATGTCCATTTATTCAAAAACAAGTAAAAACTTTATCTTAGGTTGTTTGTTAACTTGTAGATATGAATCTAGAGTGCATTATGAACAGACAGTGATTGTGGAACGAGACTGAGAGCCGCTATTGTCGTGTAAATCAGCCTCTTTATCATAACTGTGTAGAAACCAGAGGGGGAATTTGTTGAGGATGGAAGCTTGTTGTGTGGCTAATGAGGTGAAGATGTTCCATGAGGCTGTGGTAGAAGCTCATGGGTGAGGCTCATTTACAGTTTTTAGAGTCCAAGTTCAAGCCATTTTAGTTCAAGGAACGAAAATGAAAAGTGGAACCAAGTGAAACCAAGAAACTTAACCACCGTTAACTGAAAGAAGAACAGAAATGGAAATTTGACATCTCTGACACATTTACCATTAACTCTTCATTCTATCATGTCCAGTAAATTTCTGTAAGATCAGACCAAGCTGGATTTTTCATTTATTGTTAATGGTTTTATTCCTGGCTACCATTTTATTTCTTTTTTTTAATTGTCACATCTGCTGTGATATAATTCAGTGCATCACATGTGAAAACTTTAAAAGAAGAAACAAAATGCAACACATTTAATAAAAGTTTTTTAATATAAAATCTCATTTTGTTAAAATTTTTTTGTTAAAATATTTTACAAATAACCAGGCTTCTTTGCAGTTGTAATTTATTGCTCTAGCAGGTTAACCCAAGCTAGAAATGTAGAAGTATTAGGCATTATATTATCTGAAGTACAAATTATTTGATATATGTTTATCATTTCTGCATTATTATGTACAAATCCTATTCACTATGTCCAAACTTAGCTTAAAAATTAATGATATTTCATTAGAATATTTGCATGCATGGAAGGAAAGCAACGATATGAAGGAACAGTTTTTTTTAATAGGAAAAAAAACAACTAGACTCCTGAGTTTTGCATGAAAATAGAAACGAGCGAGTGTGACAAAGGTAGCAAATCTGTATCTAAGACTACTGCTTATTTTCAAATAGTTCTTTCACCAAATACTGACTATGTTTATTTTATTTCTCTTTAGTGACCTTTATAGAAGTTTCTTTTATATAGAAATGTTTGATTATGGCATTTGTTTTGTATGTTCCCAATGTGAATGCACAGTACTGTAAGTCAAACAGCTGTTAGGTTTTACTGAGAATGCTAGAGAATACGAGTTCTTCCAATAACTTTGTCACACTTCAGGTTAGATGCAAATGCTGGACAGATTGTGAGACAAATTTATAACACAAAGCAATAATCAGGAAAGAAAATGTGGCAAAAAAAAAATCAGACAATCAGCAAACAGGTGAAATGAGGCAGAAGCAGCTATTGTTAAACCAACCTATCAAAGCCATATCTGGAAAATCCAGGGGCTTGAGAGCAAAGGTTTAGTGATAAAGTGAGACCTTTTAGCAATGGTGTGAAATTCCAGACTATTTACGGGCACACGGGATGGCAACGAGTGAGGCTGCTTTATGGATAGGTGATGACTAAGTGTTTTTTTTTTTTTTTAAAGTGAAATGAATGAGATATAAAACAAACATATATAGATCATGATATGTAAAAATCAATATGTAGATGAATTCTTTACCTGTGTTATGTTTTTTTTGTGAGTTTTGTCTGTTAAATAAAATGTTTTAATTCTAGAAACACCTGCATGTAATGTGAACGTACATCTCAGGGTACATATGCTAATAAAATACAGACATACATGCTGTTCCCACGAGGGCACAACAGCGCTTCCTAAATGAATGTAGGTACATTGTGTTACTTTTCAAGGGAGCTAAATGTACCAAAGACACACCCATGAGGAATCTACCCCAGTGCCCCTAAGACATTAAAATATATAGTTTGGTACTGTGCGTGAGAAGCTCTTGTATGTTAAATATCCTGCAGTGATATTATTATTATTACAGAATAATTCTACCTTACTGTACTTTAGTTTGGTCACAACATGAATGGGGCATGATCGAGAGAGTAGGTGTGTGGGTGTGGTGAGCGGAGAGTACAAGAGAGAGAAAATTCCACTCTATGAAGTACACTGTACGATAAATTAGCAGACATCTTTATGTATTGTGACATATGCCACCCATATGACTCATCCTTAACAAATCTTTATACTAGTTCAATAGTTCAGTATCTAAGACATTTGCCCCAGGTAAGAGTCTGACGTTGGTCCAGGGTTTATTTTGGGATCCTTTTGTATACAATGTTGTGCTCCGTTTTCATATGATCCCTACCAACGCTGGGCCAAAGTCAGCTGACGTTAAGTGACTGGATGACAGGCCGAGGCAGATCAGTGAATCGATGGTGCTCAAAACAAATACACTGACTGTGAACTGGAATAATAGACCATGTGACTGGTCTATTTTAAAGCTTGCACTCCACTGATGAGCAGTGCATTATGGAAGTTGCATATTAAGGAACACTTTTGATTAAAGCATGATAAAGTATTTAAATTAAACTGATTTAAAATGAAAGTAAAAAAAAAATTATGTTCTTTAATGTTGTTGTTTTTGTTTTGTTAGAGGTCGCTACAATGAATGATCTGATCCACAGTTTTTGGTTTTGGCACAGGTTTTCATGCCAAATGCCCCTCCTGAAACAACCCTCCTATATTTTTCCAGACATTGGACTGGCACTAAGGTTCTTGCAATCCTAGTGATTGGGTGGTTGTGTGTGGGTACTGGCTGGGAAGTCCAAGTCTTTCGGGTGACAAATAAGAATTCTACCATTGAGCATGATAAATAATAAAAACAATATATAAAAAAAAATCTGATTGGGCTCAGACCGATATATTGCCAAAGCTGAGAGATGCAATACCAGTCAGACATCGTGCATGATGGGCAAGATGGACTAGCCCGGCAGTGTCCAAACTTATCTGCATGTTTTTGTTCCAACCAAACCAGGAGCCACACCTGATTTAAGGATTTTTGACCCTGGATTGTCTAATAGACAAAATTACATTACATTGAGCTAATGCTGGTTAGTTTGTTACTTCAGATCAAGCTGAATCAATCAATCAATCAATCAATGAACACATGGAACTATTTGTGTTTTTTATAGTTGGTGGTCATTTGAGTGCTTAGTGAAGAGCAAGTATTTGTTTTAAGGCAGCCAGCGACTCTTTGCACTGTCAGAGGAAGGTCATTCCACCAGTCTGGTGTGAGGTCAGACAAATACTGTATACAGTACCCGTCAGTTGTTTGGGCACAATATTTTTTCAATATTCAATATTTTTTGTTTTGTGATTTATTTTTCTACATTCTGGAACAATACCGTTTTTTTTTTTTTCAAAACTATGAAATAACACATGAATTAGGTAATTTAGTAACAACAACAACAACAACAAAAGTCAGTTGTTATTTTTTAAGACATGAAGGTCAGCTGTTCTTGCAAGAACAAGATTGTCAAATATTGTCATCATTATAGCAAGTATTGTATTATACAAGTATTCTATTATATTGTTAACAGTATTGTTAGAAAGACTTAAAAGCAGAAGTCCAGTGTTTCATTGGTTTGTTCAAGCGACATAAAACAAACAGATTTCTTTCTTCCTTTCTTTTCTTTCTTTTTTTCTTTTCTTTTCTTGCTTTTCCTTTTTTAACCACCAACCTAAACACCTTTTCCTTGTCTCCTTCCACTCTGTCACCTGACCGTTTGTTTCAACATTATTTCACTTTCACAAAAAATAACTAAATAAAAATGGTGAAACGCGATATTATATATATATATTGATTTGTCTTCAGGAACCTCTTGACAGATTGCTCTCTCCCTCCATAAGATATACACCCATAACCCTAGGGCATACATTGACATACAGACGCAGACAGGTGTGCAGCAGTGAGTCAGACTTTACCCCCGTAGGTTTTGATGAGGCAGTATGAGTCAGACATTAGCCGCAGGTGACCCAGACTCAGACGGGAAACGAACGTTGAATATTTCACCACTGCTTATGCTGACACTGCTTTCCCTTCTGCTGAGATCACTGAATCAGGCCACCTTCCACCTGACCTCGCTTCACATGGGAAAGTCCTGGCTCAGTCTCAAGTGCCACTAATAAATGATTATTGAATTTTATAATATCACATAGCAGTATAAGACTGTTAATGACACAGGAAATCGGCACATTCCCCATACAGTCCTGACCGGGAAACAATATTGAATAACTTGAAGTACTTTAGGGAAGAGATGAAATGCACAGGGAAAAACAGTAAAAAGTGTTTCTTTACGTAGGAATAAGGAAGAATAATTTCCAAAAACTCTGACTTAAAAAAAAAATTTTTTATTTTTTTTTTTGCTACTTCTACTATTACTAGCTGTAGTTACTCGATGATTTCTGATTCCTTATAGTAAATAATATTGTATGGAAATAATAGCAGTAAAGGTATTAAATATTATAATGTGAGAGATGTTCAAGTCAAACCAGGACTTTAGGTTTTACAGAATAACAGAATACAGTTACTGTATTAGCGTAAAAACTCATTTTATTATAGATTGTGTGGACACAGTCAGATCAACCATGCGCAAGTTATCTGTCAATTTTCAGAGATCAGACGTTCCACCTGCTTAATGTTAACAAATAATTGCTATAAAGAAATTAATTAATTATAGTAAGTGCAACTAATTCACCTTCATCTGCCTTGCTTCTAATTTTTAATAGGTATACTAGTTAACAGTTAATTGGTGCACTTACATATAGTATATCAAATCAATAAAAAAGAAAAGTAGTTTAAAAATTAAATGTTTGGCCCAAAAAATATATACTTTTCAATATGTTAAACTTGTTTTTTTTATTATGGTTAAAATCTGGTTCTAATGTAAATGTAAAATAAGGAGTGAACACCAATGTATATTTCACTGAAATAATCTTTATTTCAATATATACAGTCTTATGCAAAGGTTTGGGCACCCCTTAATAAACAACAGATTTTGGTGAATTTTTTAAAAAAGATGTTAACACAGTCTCTCTGGGAAAATGAACACTATTTACAGCAAATATTGATGCATAGTTACTTCTTATGCCATAAATTAAACAAACAAAAAATAATAAAAAAAAACACATTATTATGGCGCTGTGCAAAAATTTAGGCACCCTACATAATCAGTACTTAGAAAACCAACCAAGTACTTAGTACGAAACAAGTACTAGTAGAGATGCAGTAAGAAGCCTGGTCTGAGAACTTTAAGCCTCCTTGGTAATAAAAATTCATAAAGAATATTGTTAAGTATTTAAAACATGGAATAGTTTGGATTTGTTTTTGTCACTGCATAATTCCATGTGTATTATTTCATAACTTTAATATTTTCCTGTTCCTCTTCCTGCAAGCATTCTTCTAAGATCAGGTGTGTCTGTGCCGATAATGCATGTATTTAGCTTACTGACTTAAGCAGAATTTACCCTAATGCTTAAATTAATGTAAAGCAACATTTACAAAAGTCTACTCTAAACAGTAAAGAGTGTGCAATAATCTCAATTTAATCCATACTTTTACTGTTTAGTGGGTGCGTGACACAAAGCACGAAACATCTTTCTGCCTTCCAGCTGTTTGTGTATGTGCATGTACATGCATATGTGAGTCACTCTGGTGTTTTTCCCCTTAATAGTGACTTCACCTTCGCTCATGAACACTGTTTACTGTAATGGAAGGTGTGCTGTGCGTAGAGCTGTGCGGTCACAAGAATACAGAAATAAGGCTTTTTAGGAACTACTTGAGGAAGTTTTTGTACGGGAACATGAACTGGTTTACCACAGAATTTGTCAGAGAGAGAAAGAGACTTGAACTTTATTAAACATTTGAGCTAAAAACAATTACAAAGGAACTGATACAAAAATAGATGAAGAGATGTGGCATCAAAAAAAATGTCTGGGAGGAGGCACGAGCAGTGGTAGTGTTCTTTCACCTTTGGGAGCCAAAATCTATAAAGTAATTTTCTGAACAGCTTTCATTCATAAAGAATGAAACATTAAAACATTCAGTGAGCCCTAGTACCCTGTGAAAGAGGGCGTCGTCTTGGAAGCCACCAAGACAGAATAAGGATAATAGGTCAGAATAGCTTTGTATTGATTTGATCATTTTGCTGCTCACTGACAAACTGTCAGTAAACTGGCACCCTATTGGAAATAAACGTCAAAACGTTATAATAATAAAGACATGATTCTAATTTCTCATCTGATGCTTGTGAATTACATGAGCAGTAAAACTATAAAGGGCCTAAAGTTTAGCCTTGTGGGACAAACTTTCAATAAAGTAACAGAGTCAATGTTTACTTTAATTTGTTAATCATACCTAAGCCAGTACTTATTGCTAAGCATTACTTTGCACCCTTTTGTACTGAGGTTAATTACACATTTGTAGGGTCCTGGTGGACTAGTTATAAGCATTTGTTGCTTTCACTGCCATGGCCCTGGTCTAATTCCTAGTGATGAAACTAACCCAAGTTGCTTGTTCTAAGCCCAAATAAATAGTGCAAAAAGGGCAGCCGGTGTAAAAACCCATGGCAAATGAAATTTACAGATCTGGTGGTTGGCTGTGCTGCTCCTTAACAGGAACAGTCAAAAGAAGAAGAACAACAGTTACATGTTGATCATTTAAACATTCTGTGGACCTGTCACAAAGGGTTCATTCAGTTTTCAAAGTATTGTAAGAAAATTTTAAAAATTATATTATTTATATTTGCATTCATAGACATCCTATTGAATAATAATATTAGCAACAACAACAACAACAACAATAATAATAATAATACTGTAATAAAATGCAGCTCATTCATCACCTGATACTTCTAGAATTAATAAAAAGGTATAGCTGACGTTATTTTAATTTCTCATCTGATGCTCGTGCATTCCATGAGCTGTAAAACTATAAAGGACATAAAGCTTAGCCTTGCGGCACACCATATAACGCTTTAAGCCTCCAGGAAGCTGGGAAAAGGTCTGAGTGGATGATGTAATATCCTGACTCACCTCAATAAAGCAATACAGTACTATGGATAAATTCCCTCAGGCTCCTTTCTGGATTTTTCCCTGATCCTTCCTTGTCTCAGGGGCTTTTTTTTTCTTAGCTCTGTTTACCCTGGTTTGTTCATTAACCCCTTAGATATACTACAAAACAAAGAAAGGTTATGGATCTAAAGCTACGTCCTGATTTCGGTTAAGCAGCTCTCTGAAAATGTCCATTCATGAAAGAAATATACTTTGTAAACTCAAAGCTTCTCAGGTGATTTTTGACATGCCTCATTTTGAACAGTGTATGCTTCTACCTTGTGATCCGTCATACTCAATCACGAGCTGCCCATGAGTGAAAGACCGGTTATCTTTTTTTTTTTTTTTTTTTAAACCAATAGAGAATCACCGGCCCAGAACCGGACAGACGCGTTCTCTCAGTCAGCTGATCTACATATGACTGAAAACAACATCTTCAAAATACCTCCAGGCCAAATGCATGCAAGATACCTTAATGCTAAAGTTTTATCTGATATATTAGCTTTAAATCTAGGTGAAACACACACACAAACAATTATATAATTTTATTTTGGCTGCAGTAAAATATTTGACTTGTGCAAACGTTTTAAAAGAGGCCGTATATCCCTGAATGACGATTCCAGTCAAGGTTTCTTTAGCACCCACTGCAGTCGTCCCATCAGCATTGAATGAGTGGAACGCTTGATTCTTGAAAGTAGATGGATAATTTGGCACAAACTCATGGGAGAGACGCATCTGTCTGTGGGAACTTTACACACATTCATTTACCATCCATTCATTCATTTAATGTACACCACTTGCAGGAACTCAGATGGGAGTTACAGGAGTTTAATGGAGTTCCTGGGAGGTCAGCATTTCAGATGTAAAAGCAGGCTGTCACGAACTAACCAGAGATGAATCAGAAGACTAGCAGTTAGCCCTGTAGCGTGGATGGTAAACCCAAACGCGGAAGTAGCGCGAGCAGGCAGGATAACCACGCTAGTTATTCTTAGAACTCTCCCGAAGCGAGAGCAAGAGTTTACACAAATAAACCCGCGTTCTAAATACACACACCCAATCAGAAGCGATAACCCAAGAAAGTGAGTACTCACGTTTAGACGAGCGAGGCGTCGGCGATAGCATGGGCAGAACTCAATGACTGAGCAATGTGAGGCACCATCTTGTTTCCTTTTATGCTTCCTGAAACCCGACCGTATTACTTCCGGGTCCTAGTGCCGGTCGTGTTACGAGTGTGCATGACAGTACCCCCCCGTCCAGGACCGACTCTCGACGGTCCTGGGGTGGAGGATACCCGACGACGGTAGTCCCGGATGAGTTCGGGGTCTAGGACAAACCGAGCCGGAATCCAAGATCGCTCCTCGGGACCGTAACCTTCCCAATCCACCAGGTACTGGAGCCCTCTGCCCCGAGGACGTGAGTCAAGGATCCGGCGAACGGTGTAGGCGGGACCACCCTCAATCATACGGGGAGGAGGAGCAGGGTGGGTGGGTGGAACCATTGGTGAAGTGATGAAGGGTTTGAGCTGGGAGGTGTGGAATACCGGATGGATCCGGAGCGCCGCAGGCAGCTGGAGCCGGTAGGTGACAGGGTTAATCCGGAGGTTGATGCGGTATGGTCCGATGAATCTTGGTGACAGCTTTCTTGATTCAGTCTGCAGGTGTAGGTTTTTTGTTGATAGCCATACCTTATCACCTACTTGGTACATTCGTCCCGGTGGGTGTCGACGGCGATGTTGCAGAGTGTAACGGCGGTTGGCCTGTTGAATGGCGTCATTTGCTTGTCTCCATAGCCGTCGACACCGGCGAACCAACTGTTGGGCCGACGGTACCTCCACCTCCGGTTCTTGATGGTCGAACATCGGAGGTTGGAAGCCGTAGCATACCTCAAATGGGCTTAGGTTGGTGGCAGAAGACATGTGGAGGTTGTGAGACAGCTCAGCCCAAATGAGGTAGCGGGCCCAGGAGCACTGGCGATCAGCAATGAAGCATCTCAGGTAGCGCTCCAGTTGTTGGTTGGTTCGCTCCGTCTGACCGTTAGTCTGTGGGTGGTAACCGGAGGACAGACTGCAGGTGGAATTGATCAGACGGCAGAAGGCCTTCCAGAACCGGGACGTGAACTGGGGCCCCCTGTCCGAGACGATGTCCTTTGGGAACCCATGCAGGCGGACTACGTGCTCTAATATCAGCTCGGCTGTCCTTTTAGCTGACGGGAGACCGGAGAGGGCCACCAGGTGAACAGCTTTGGAGAACCGGTCGACGATGGTGAGGATGGTGTCTCTTCCTTCGGAAACCGGCAGGCCCGTGATGAAGTCAACGGCAATGTGTGTCCAGGGTCGGCGGGGAACCGGGAGTGGTTGAAGTTCCCCTGGCGATGGTCGGTTGCTGTCCTTGGACCTGGCACACACTGGGCACGCCTGGACGAACTCGTCTACGTCCTTCTTCATACTGGGCCACCAGAAAGCACGTTGAACGAAAAGTAGGGTACGCCGCTTTCCGGGGTGTCCAGAAAGTGGGGAGGAGTGTCCCCACTGGAGTACTTCGGCCCTGATGGCATTGGGTACATAGAGTCGGCCAGGCGGCACACCTGCTGGTTCGGTCTCCGTAGCTTGTGCCTGGCGGACCCTCGTTTCCAGGTTCCAACTGAGCGGTGCGAGGATCTTGGTGGGTGGCAGGACAGGCGCAGGGTCCGCCCGGGGGACGTCTTCCTCGTGCTGTCGGGAGAGGGCGTCGGCTTTGGTGTTCTTGGACCCCGGGCGGTATGACAGGTGGAAATTATAATTCTCGAAAAACAGTGCCCACCGCGCCTGTCTGGGGTTCAGTTGTTTTAAGGTGCGGATAGTGATGAGGTTTTGGTGGTCGGTCCAGACGATGAACGGCTCTCTGGCGCCCTGGAGCCAGTGTCGCCATTCCTCCAAGGCCCACTTTATGGCCAGCAGCTCGCGGTCCCCTACTCCGTATCGCTGCTGAGTGGCGTCAAATTTCTTGGAGAAAAAACTGCAGGGGTGCAGTTTTTGGTCTGGACCTCGCTGGGAGAGAACAGCCCCGGCGCCCACATCCGAAGCGTCCACCTCCACAACGAATGGTTTGTCAGCATCCGGGTGAAGGAGGATGGGAGCAGTGGTGAAGCGGCGACAGAGCTCATGGAAGGCAGAGACGGCAGTTGAGGTGAGGTTGAAGGGGTGAGATGATGGGCGGGTCAGAGCGGTTAGTGGCGCTGCAACGGTACTGTAGTCCCGGATAAAGCGGCGATAGAAATTGGCAAACCCGAGAAATCTCTGGAGTTGTTTAAGAGTCTTGGGTAGGGGCCAATGACTCACAACTTCCAGTTTCTGCGGGTCCATGGCCACACCCTGGGGCGAGATGACAAAACCCAGGAACGTGGTGGAGCGCTCGTGAAAAGCGCACTTCTCCAACTTACAGTACAGCTGGTGGGCGAGCAATCTCTTTAGAACCGCTCTGACGTGCTGGATATGTTCGTTGACGGTTCGGGAGTAGATGAGGATGTCGTCAAGGTAGACGAACACCCAACGGCCTAACATGTCTCTGAGGACGTCATTGATGAATTGTTGAAAAGCGGCAGGTGCGTTGCAGAGACCAAACGGGATGACCAGACTCTCGTAGTGCCCTGTAGGGGTGATGAAGGCCGTCTTCCACTCATCGCCCTCTCTGATGCGCACCAAGTTGTAGGCGCTCCGGAGGTCCAACTTAGTGAAGATGGTGGCACCAGAGAGGGCGTCCAGGGCAGAGTTGGTAAGAGGCAGTGGGTGTCGGTTTTTTATGGTGATATTATTGAGCCCCCGGTAATCGACACAGGGACGTAGACTACCATCGCGTTTTTTCACGAAGAAGAACCCCGCAGCGGCAGGTGAGGAGGAGGGCCGGATGGTACCATGGCGAAGTCCGCTGGAAACATACTCCTCCATCGCCTGCATCTCGGTGTTAGATAGTGAATAGAGGTGGCCGCGGGGTGGTGTCGCACCTGGCTGAAGATCGATTGCCAGGTCGTATGAGCGATGAGGAGGTAGGTGGGTAGCGCGTCTCTTACAGAAGACTTCAGCCAGGTCCCGGTAGTCTAGCGGGATGTTGTCTGTGTCGACATCGGGGGCCTCGGACTCCCTAGAGCACGTCCCAGCCTCGGCCCGTAGGCAGAGCTCGGTGCAGGTCGGCCCCCATTGTAGAATTCGATTTTGGGTCCATGATATGAGTGGGTCATGATGCAACAGCCAAGGGTGTCCGAGGATGATGGGTGGTGATGAAATGGTGGTGGTGTAAAACTGAATCTGTTCCCGATGCTGGTTGATGATGAGGGTGATAGGCTGAGTTTGAAAGGAGATGGGACTGGAGGAAAGAGGCCGACCGTCGACTGATGTAATGGTTACGGGCTGGGATAACGCCTCGATCTTTATCCCCAGTTTTTTGGCATATGAAGAGTCAATGAAGTTACCTGCTGCCCCGGAGTCGACGAACGCGGTACTTCCGACCCGTTTGTGGCCAAACTGGAGGTGTACTTTTACCGTGAGACGGGAATCATTAGTCAGGGTGGTGGAGAGGAAGATGGGACCCGGTGAGCTACTCTCATTTCTCACCGGGGCTGCGCGTTTCCCGGCCGCAGAGGACAGATGGCTCGATGGTGTGCAGCGGATCCACAATACGCGCAGAGCCCCTCTCTAAAACGGCGTTCCCGTTCTGCAGCGGTTAAGGAGGCGCGCCCTAATTGCATGGGTTCCCCGGCTCCTGTGTCAACCACGGCGGGAGGTGGAGTACCGACGGTTCTGGTGGGTGCTGCAGTGAATGAGGCGTGGACTTCTGGAACTGGAGCGTGGGAGAGGAAGGGTGTGGTGCGAGGTAGTGCTGTCGTGATGGGTGGCAGGGTACGGGGAGCTGGCTTGGGGCGAGCGAGCAGACGTTGGTCGATCCGGAGGGCGAGTTGGATTAAGCCCTCCAAGGTCGCTGGGAGCTCTCGTCCGGCGAGCTCGTCTTTTATACGTGAAGCCAGTCCCTCGTAGTAGGCCGTCCGGAGTGCGGAGTCTCCCCAGTCGGTCTGCACGGCGAGAGTGCGAAACTCCGCGGTGTAGCGGCTCACAGACGACCCTCCCTGCTGTAGATGATATAACTTAGAGTCGGTCTCCACCTCAGCAGCCGGATGCTCAAAGGTGAGTTTAAGCTGACGGGTGAATTCTGTGTAGGAGTAGGCGACGTCTGAATCTGAACGAAGAACCGCCGTGGCCCACTCAGCTGCCTGCCCGGATAGCAACGAGACGAGAAGAGCAATGCGCAGTCGGTCTGTGGAGTATCTGGTGGAATTAAACTCAAACACAAGATCCAATGCAGTTAGAAAAACACTGCACTTCCCATCCGTGCCATTCCATTTGTCCGGTAAAGCTAGAAAAACATCAGAAGGTGGGGAGGGGGTTGGCGGCGCAGCAGCCGCTGCGATGGGCGTGGCAACAGCCGGCTGAGCGGCCGCCCCGCGGAGGATCGCATTCTCCTGTCGCAGCTCCGTCACCTCGCGGCGCAAGACCGCGACGCCCTGGAGCTCCGTGCGGAGAGATGCGACTTCACCACGGAGCTGATCGATCAGCTTAGCATGCCGGTCAACCACATCGCAGAGGTGAGCAAACTCCGCTGGGTTTACTGCAGATGGCTCAGTCATTCTGTCACGAACTAACCGGAGATGAATCAGAAGACTAGCAGTTAGCCCTGTAGCGTGGATGGTAAACCCAAACGCGGAAGTAGCGCGAGCAGGCAGGATAACCACGCTAGTTATTCTTAGAACTCTCCCGAAGCGAGAGCAAGAGTTTACACAAATAAACCCGCGTTCTAAATACACACACCCAATCAGAAGCGATAACCCAAGAAAGTGAGTACTCACGTTTAGACGAGCGAGGCGTCGGCGATAGCATGGGCAGAACTCAATGACTGAGCAATGTGAGGCGCCATCTTGTTTCCTTTTATGCTTCCTGAAACCCGACCGTATTACTTCCGGGTCCTAGTGCCGGTCGCGTTACGAGTGTGCATGACACAGGCAAGTCGATGGTATCCAAGCACCAGTGAAACACCGGGATAAATGCATTGATGTAGTAGGGGATTATTCAGAGAAATAATGGGATTTTTATTCACGGAATTGTGTTCTGTTAAATCAAATTAAAAATTGCTTTAACTAAACCAAATAAACTGGTTTAACTTAAATGCCCCATTTACAGTACTACCAGTTAAAAGTTTGGCAACAAGTTTGGATTTATTTTCTACATTCTAGAACAATACTGTAGATTTGAAGACTATGAAATTAGGCAAAGTGACATATGGCATTACGTAATTAACAGTAAGTTTTAAGTTTTAAGTAACAACAGTAAGTTTTCATTTTAAGACATGAAAGTCATCTTGAACAGTTACATTTTCAAAACCCATCAAGGACAATGATGAAAATCGCTTTCATAAAGAAAACGTTTCAGCACTATCCTTATAGATTGTGTTCATGCAAAATCTTTGCTTGATGCAGCAATCTTTGCTTTTTGGCCAGGCTTTGTATTTCCTCGTTACTCATTCACACATCTTAATGCTACTTTGATTTTTATAAACAGATCTACTGATTTGTTGCCCGATTACATTATCAGGGTTATTTTAAGTAATGGAATTAAAAAAGTTTTCACTTTTGACAGATGGAAAGAAGGAAATAAGATTAGATTTTAAAAAGATAACTTCCTGTCTGTTGAAATGAATATAAAAATGGAGCTTTGACAAATGATTGGCAGGAGGTTTCAATTTCAATTGAACATTAATCTGATATGATACCAGTTAAATGGTTTAATCATGACTGACATGATCTGACACACCTATTTTTAGTGTTTCCTCATAGATTTCCTGAAAAAAAAAAACACAAAAAGAAGAAAAATATGTCTATAAATAGAGTTTAAAATATTGTGTTTATTTCACAATAATCTCATAATGAGAGATTTTATACAGGGCGTTGGACAATGAAACTGAAACGCCTGGTTTTAGACCACAATAATTCATTAGTATGATGTAGGGTCTCCTTTTGTAACCAATACAGCTTCAATTCGTCTTGGGAATGACAGATACCAGTCCTGCACAGTGTCCAGAGGGATTTTGAGCCATTCTTCTTGCAGAATAGTGGCCAGGTCACTACGAGTAGTGACCCAAAGTAGCTCAATAATCAATTTAGATCTGGTGACTGTCCAGGCCATGTGAGATGTTCAACTTCACTTTCATGTTCTATATTCATCCTGATACATGCACCACTTTCAGGATGTAGAATGTTCAATGTTAGAACCACATGGTTTGGTAGACCTGGGCAGTGACCCATCTAGCACAAGTATTGTGCCTAGGGAATGCCATGATATTGCAGCCCAAACTGATCTACATCTACATCTAGGCATTTGGCAGACGCCCTTATCAAGAGCGACATTTTTTAATTATCTTATTATACATCTGAGCAGCAGATTAAGGGCAGGTTAAGGGCCTTGCTCAAGGGCCCAACAGGGACAATTTGGTGGAAGTGGGCCTTGAACCTGGGACCTTCCGAACCGTAGTCCAATGCCTTAACCACTGAGCTACCCCTGACCCCACTGATCCACCCCCATGCTTCACTCTGGGCATGCAAAGGTTGGTACACTTCTTTGGGGCTTCTCCACACCGTAACTCTCCCGGATGTGGGAAAGACAGTGAAGGTGGACTCATCAGAGAACAATACATGTTTCACATTGTCCACAGCCCAAGATTTTCACTGCTGGCACCATAGAAACTGACGTTTGTTATTGGCACGAGTGACCAAAGGTTTGGCTATAGCAACCTGGTGCACATTTAATTCTGTGATTTTTTTTTTTGTGTGTGTGTGGATACAATCCGGGGTAGCACCCGGACATCCCTTACAGACAGCTTCCTCTTGCGTTTACAGTTACCCCTGGTGAATGTGGTTCGTCCTTCTTGGTGGTATGCTGACATTACGCTGGATACCGTGGCTGTTGATACATCGCAAAGACTTGCTGTGACAGATGTGCCAGGGAGACACGCACCAACAACTTGTCTCCTTTGTAATCTGATATGTCAAAAAAAAAAATTGCAATATTTGAAGCAAAATTGGGCTATTATTCGGCTAATTAAACCTTCACATTCTGGTGGAATTTGCAATCAATGAAGATTGGCCACCAGGTTTCAGTTTCATTGTCCAACCCCTGTATATACTTACTGGCCACTTTATTGGGCACAGTCGTACGCTTGTCCTGTACATGGCCCTGGGGGCCTGGAGCCTGTCATGGAAGACTTTAGGCACAAGGCACTATGGGCAATTTGGAAACACCAGTTAGTTGAATATGCATGTCATGATTACGGGAGGAGACCAGAGTACCAGGATGCAAGCACAGAGAGAACATGAAATTTCCACACACACACACACACACACACACACACACACACACACACACACACACACACACACGGCCACAAGGCAGGAATCAAACCCTTCAACCTTGGAGGTGTGAGGCCACAGTGCTAACCATTATGCCACATATAGATACTGGTTTCAGCTAAGATTTATATCTGAATGCAGGACAATGTGATCTCTGTGAGTTCAAACATTAGCACTAAAACAGTCTTTTAGCCAGAATGGTGTCTTCAGAAACAGCTTGTTGATGAGAGGAGAATTGTTAGCTTGGTTCAATACATTGAACCTTGCTACAGTAGAATCAGAACTTAGACTCAAACTAGACAGAAAAACCACTGCCAGTCTACTATGTGACTATATTCAAGATATTTTCACTTGCTGGAATATTTAATTGACTTAAAACAGGAGTGGCTATAAGTGTGACACGATTTAAAAAAAAAAAAAAAAATAAATAAACTTTGGAAACATCAAAATCATGGTCCTACATAGTTATACTTGTATAATATAAATTTTAAACACCGTCTAGCATTACACACACACACACACACACACACACACACACCGGTCCTTAGCTTTTTCCTCTTAGTGATAATGACAATCTTTCAGTAAACAAAGCTAAACAGGTTTTTTTAATTGTAACTCAGACACCTGGCAATCAGCTTAGTGCTGACTCACTAGACAGCGATATTTCTATAGTGTTACTAAAGCTACAACACAAACACAAAGACACTTCTTTCTTTGATGATGTCATTGTCTGTAAATATAGTTGTCATTCACTTCTGTCATACAGTCCATACATGGTGCTGAACTCCACATCACACACACACACACACACACACACACACACACACACACACAGACACAGACACAGACACACACACACACACCACCACCACAGTAGATGTTAGCACAATATTTCCCCACTTCCCATGTGGCATTTGTCATGTAATTTATTAGAAACAAGTCTTTGGACAACCCAGCACATATATTAGTTCCACATATGTTTTAAAAAAATCTCTTTTAAACCTGACATGTTGATCTGTGCAGTGGGATTTAACCCTCTCTCCATGTCTATTTAAAGAGATTCTGCTTTAACCCTTTAGTCTGGCCAACTGTTTCATCTGTACAATTTGTTAAAATTCTTTTTGTTATTTCATGTTAATACCACCATCAACACTTCCACACGAGATGAGCCAGTTCTTTCCTGTAAGTCGGCATTATGTCTGAGCTCATAAAAATTCCATTTTTCTTCTATTAAACCACAACATAAGTGCACTAGCAATGTCTTTTTGTGACATCAGACAACTTGTGACTTCTCACAGGAATGACAAAATATCTATATAAATAAACGCAAGGTTTTGTCTGTACATTGGTCAAAACTCGCTCTTCCAATGATAACTTTATGTTTATGTTACGACTCAAAACCAGTCTCAGAAAGTTTTCTGTCTGTATTAATGAAACTTGGCCAGTCCTTAGGTATTTCCCTAAAGTAAAACCTGCACCATAAACGAAATCAAATGTTGAGTAGAAATGAAGTTCGAGCAGTTTTGTGTGAGTTTATGAACAATAGGTGTTGACAGCGTACTGTGCATGTGTCAAACTGTGGGTGCGTCTAACCTGCACTATAAGTGAAATAACATTTTTTGAGTAAAAGCAACAAGCCAAAAAGATTATGAACAGTTATGTGCCAGATTTAATAATGCACTTTTAATTTACTTTAATGTAAACAAACACCTGCACCAATATATAGTACTGTGCAAAAGTCTTAGGCGCCATATTATCTGTAGTACAAATTTTGTTATATAAGTTTATTATGTCTGCGTTATTATGTACAAGGACATTCCCTACGAAGATACATTAAATTAATAAATAAATAACATTACAGAAGAATATTTGCATTCCTGTAAAGAAAGCGACATATTACATGACAGACCAGTTTTCAGATTGGAAAAAAATCAGTGATGTAGACTCCTTGGTTTTGCATGAAAATAGAAAGGAGCAAGTGTGACAATGTTACCAAAAGAACTCATATTCTCCAGCATGCTCAGTAAAACCTAACAGCTGTTTTACTTAGAATCAGTGGCGGCTGGTCAATACGGGGCGCCCCCCCCCCCCTTAAAGTTGCTATTTTAACATGTAATTATATGACATAATAATTATTTATTTTAATAATGAAATAAAGTCATTTAGACACAATACCTTAAGAATGAAAGAATTAATTAATTAAAGAATTAAATTTTAAAGAATAAAACTTAATTTTCTTAAGAATTAAAGAATAAAAAAAAATTCTGTATGCGATGTGAGTCATGCCTTCATTTTATACTAGTAGTAATGATGCTTAATTACCTGATAAATGGCTATTTACAGTCAAGTATTAAAAGTTTAATACTGCACAAATCTGTATCGAACACGACCGCTTATGTTCAAGCGAAGAGTTTCCACTTTATTGTTTATGTTATTACTTAGTGCTTTTTATAGAAGTTTATTTTAATGTAGAAATGTTTTTAAAAGCATCATTGCAAATGGCTTTTGTTTGGATGCTCCCAAGACTTTTGCACAGTACTGTAAATAAACCAGCTGTTAGGTTTTACTGAGCATGCTGGAGAATGAGAGTTCTTTTGGTAACTTTGTCACACTCGCTCCTTTCTATTTTCATGTAACAAAAATTTGTTTATAACAAAATTTGCACTACAGATAATATGACGCCTAAGACTTTTGCACAGAACTGTATAGTAATAAGAAAAAATGAACTAAATATCTTTATTAGGATTAATTCATATTTTCACTAATGAAATAACAACGCTGAAGTGGTGTATGTGAATTTTAACATGCTGGAGTCATTTTAAGACAAAACTTCATCTTTATCCGATCATTTTCGGCTTCTCATTTGTGATTGTATTTGGCTGTAGAGGAAAGAAGTACAATAAAAAAAAATATTGCTTTGTTTTTATAGGTTAGACAGAAAGGCTGTACAGAAAGACAGACAGACATGTATGTGGGCACAAACCTGAAATAATAATATAACTGATTACATTAAGGCTGATCAGAATATTTTTAGCTTTAACTTATGTTTGGAACTTTGTGTAACAGGTCCCCTTTAAACATCCCACCTCATTGAAAAAAACTGTTCTTCATCTTGAAATGTTGCCATCCTTTTTCCTAAAATGTTCTTGAAGCTATCTGTGAAATAACGTTTCCAAAGTGATCAAAACCATATGGAAATGACATTTACTGGAATATAAAGCACCAGCTGAAGATTTGGACAGAAGTTTGGATTTATTTTCTACATTCTAGAACAATACTGGAATTTGCCAAAATGATGAAATAACACATATGGCATTTGGTTAAAAAAAAAAAAAAACAGTCAGTTGTTATTTTAAGACATGACGGTCAGCTGTTCTAGAGCACTTCTCGCAAGAACAGTATTGTCAAGTGCATTTGCCAAACCCATCAAGCACCATGATGAAACCGGCTGTCATGAAGTCCTTCCCAGGAAAACAAAAGCAAAACTTACTTCTGCTGCAGAGGAGAAGTGCCATTATGAAGTGATTATTACATAAGATTATTACATATTTTGAATGCCTTCAGTATTGTTTTGCAGTGTAGAAAGAAATAAAAATCAGAAAAGATTTTAGAATTAGAGGGTGTGTCCAAACTTTTGTCTGGTAGTGTTTAATATGAAAAAACATTTCTGCATATAAATAACAAACATGCAAATGATTTATTGTAGGGAAATTAAATAAAAAAGTTTTTAAAATGTGATTGTTAATATTCACATTCACACAAAAGAACAAATATTCACTTTGGGGTTAAATCTCAAATAGTTTCACAATACACTATATGTGCTTAATACAGTACATATGACATGATGTATTGGAGATATAGAACCAAAACTTGTTTTAAAACAAATGCTTTTTGAAAGAGGAAGTTGTTTTTTGAAAACATTGAAATATGTCAATGTAGAAGGAAATATTTGAGGACAAAATGTACCATAATTATTTTGTAAAAAAAAAATGCAAATGTGGCCACAAATTTCATGAATTGTGTTTTACAGATTATTACAGAAAGCACTTAAGATAAGACTTTTCTTATAGCCATTGAATGCATACATATAATCACAATTCAAAAAGTAGAAAAAGTGAAATGTTTTCTGATAAGCATTATGAACAAGAAAAAATTTTATTATGTTTTTATATGTTTGTGTATCACTATGAATCATAACTATAAGGTGTGTAGAAGTTTCCTACCACTAATTTACATACAGTGGAACCTTGGATTACGAGCATAATTTGTTCCGGAAGTGTATTTGGGCTCGTATTCCAAAACACTCGTAAACCAAATAAAATCTTCCCATAAGAAATAATAAAAACTCAAATAATTCGTTTCACAGCCCAAAAAAAATAAATACAGAAAAATAATTATTAATTATTAATACAATATATAAAGTAAAAATAAAAAATTAACCAGCACTTTACCTTTAAAAAAAGTTCAAATAAATCCCAACAGAAGTGTTTCCGTTTGTGCGCGCAGGTGCCGTGTATTTGTGTTTGTGTGTGTGTGGAATTAGCCCCTTCCCTCGCCTCGTCTTACACAGTAAAACTCCTCCTCCCCCCATCTCGATTTTTAAGTTTCACAACAAACACACACAACGGAAACACTGTTTTAAAGGGAAAAAAGAAATCTCTCTAATGACACTCACGTGAGCGCAGACTCACAGAATCACTGCTGTAAAGTAAAAAAAAACAAAAAAACAAATGAACCAGCACCTTACCTTTGAAAAGAATTGCGACAGAGCAGAGTTTCTGTGTAGAACAGAGTGTGTGTGTCTGTGTGAACCCGGGGAGGGGGCATGTAAAGGCAAGTGTGTGTGTGTGTGTGTGTGTCGATGTCAAAAAACTCGACATGATCTTTTTTCAAATCAAAATTTATTCAAAATCTTTGCTCGTCTTGCGGAACACTCGCAATCCGAGGTTCCACTGTATCTCTAAACACACCATAAAAACACAGTATGTACAGGAGGTAGTGATGGAGAATCAGCTTATCTGCATCTGTTGTTGTTATGGTGGGTGTTGGTGTAATCTGTATTCTCCTCAGGTTCTGATCTCAGAGACTGTGGTGCACTGATCATCAGGCTGGGCAGTGAGCTGAGTGGCTCCTCCTGCTGGCGGAGGTGAAACTGAGGCGTATACTCGCCGTGCTCTGCCACGGGCTGGGGCAGGTCCTGAGGGAGGTCCATGGGGATCTCACGCTTCTCCTGCTGCAAGTGCTTGATGATCTCAGTGGACACATAGTGAGGGTCGTTGTCAACTTGCTGGTCTTTAAAAAAAAAAAAAGGTTATCAGAGATAATATAGAGGAAAATGCTTACAAGAAATTGTTAGGCATGTATTGTCTAAAAATTTTCATTTAAAAAAGTGAGCTAAAATTGGATTGATCAGAGGAAATTTTTCACAAAGTAAAATTTAGAACTTTTTCTGTGTTCAAGTGCTTTTTTAGTATAAAAAAATACTTTTATTGTAAGCTGTGATGGATTGACTTTCCCTACACTGCCATCATGTGGCCAAATCTCATTATTGCGCCTAAGGAAATTAATCTCTAGGTGAAATGTTGTCTCTGTGTCTTTAAATTGTGAGGGGAATCCTGGACGCCATTTTGTCTTAGAGCTGTTTTCCACTGAATTTGACAGTAAACTCTTTTTTGTTGAGGATTTTCCGAAATTAAGATTATTTAAATCAGGACAGCTTTACAGGACGGATATTTTCTATCATCATGCTCCTGGATTGATTTATTGAAACCAGCGAGATGGACTCATTTCTCCTGCACTCCCACCTCGCTCCCAGTATTTGGTGCACTGCAGTGTCTATTGGACAATACACGTGAGCTACTTCCGTGATCCACCCGGATGTACAACCAAGGTCCATTCGTATCTGCTGAAATTCATAACTTGAATGTTCGTAAATCGGGCATTACCTGCACTCTAATACTTTAATACTCGGTTCCCAATCGCCCTGCACAGTTTAGTGATTTCTAATTTCCCGGTACACCTGATTTAATATCCTCAACTGAAGTGGGTGTGTTGGAGCAGGTACATCACTAAAATATGCAGGACAGTGATCCCCAGGAATAAGGTTGAGATCCACTGCTAAATCCAACCCTGCGCACTAGTAGGCTCTGATGATGCTAAATACATGGCTAAATCTGACCTTGAAAACGGAACTAAATTAGTAGAGTACATTCCCACCCCTTCCCAACCCCCCAACTGAATGCAGTGCCAGGTCCCAAGCCCGAATAAAATGAGAAGCCTAAAATGTGCAGCCTTTGTTAAAGAAATCTAATCTTGATCCGTCTGTGTTTTCTAATTACAGACCAATCTCCAAGCTACCATTTCTGTCTAAGATTTTGGAGAAAGTAGTTTATACACAACTAATAAGTTATCTTAGTGAGCATGGAATTCTTGAGGTTTTTCAGTCTGGTTTCAAGGCTCTTCACAGTACTGAAACAGCTCTGTTAAGGGTCTTAAATGAGATCTATCGTATTATGGATTCCGGTGATTCTGTGATTCTTCTGCTGCTTGATTTAACAGCTGCCTTTGATACAGTAGACCATGACATCCTTCTGTCACGCTTAGAACACTGGGTGGGAATTTGGGGAACAGCTCTAGACTGGTTTAGGTCCTATCTTACTGATAGAACATTTTCGGTTAGTTTTGGAGATCTGGAGTCCTCATCAGCTCCTCTGACATATGGGGTCCCACAGGGTTCTATCCTTGGACCCCTTCTTTTCTCATTATATTTGTTGCCACTTGGTTATATCCTGAGAAAACATGGCATCTCCTTTCATTGCTATGCAGACGACAGTCAAATCTATCTCCTGTTAAGAAGGAAGTCTACTCTGCCAATGCTCTGTTAACATGTCTAGATGACATAAAGGCATAGTTAGCCCAAAATTTTTTACATTTTAATGATAAAAAGACAGAGTTTTGGTATTTGGTCCTGGTGCCAGAGGTAGAGTTCCACCTCTGGATTTAGGAGCTTTGGAGCAGTATGTTAAACCCACAGCGTCAAATGTAGGTGTTATTTTTGACCATTTATGGCCTTAAATTTGATAAACAGATCAGTGCTGTGGTTTTGGTCCAGTTAAGGCAATTGGCAAAACTTAAACCTGTTTTGTCCTTTAGGCTTTTCGAAATCGCCATCCACGCCTTCATCACCACTCGCATTGATTACTGCAATGCCCTGTATTTTGGGGTTTCTTAAGCATCATTACATCGGCTACAGCTGATTCAAAATTCTGCTGCTCGACTATTAACGTCTACGCATAAAAAAAGAACATATCTCTCCAGTTCTGGCTTCTTTTCATTGGCTCCGGGTACAGTATTGAATAAATATTTTAATTCTTTTGGTCACGTTTAAATGATTACATGGCCTTGCCCCGCCCTAGCTCTTAGATCTGCTTAAGCCATATGCTCCATCCTGGACTCTCAGATCATCAGATAAACATTTGCTGATGGTACCCAAGACCAAGTGCAAGCTCAGGGGTGATCGGGCACCCAAACTGTGGAATGACCTACCCTTGACCATTCGTGAGGCCACATCACTGAGGGTGTTTAAGTCCCATCTCAAAACTCACATGTTTTCACTGGCATTTAAACCAACATGAGATGTTGATTTTACATGTTGTTTGATTAGATTGTATGTGATGTGATTTTAATTATGTTCCTTTTTAATATTTTATTATTATTGATTTATTTATTTTCCTAATTTAATTCACTTATTTTATTTTATATTTATTTTTATTATATTACTATATTATTTTATTATTTATGTGAAGCACTTTGGGGCATTCTTGTTGTTAAAGTGCTATACAAATAAAGATGAGTTGAGCAGTGGACCTCGGGGAATAAAGTTGTTATTCACTTCTCTAGTAGATACAAATTCCATGGATAAATCTGACCCTGCATGCTAAATTACTAAACAGTTGGTGTCCAGGTGTCCAGGGCAGAAATTATAGACGTTCATGATGTCTAAACAATTTATAGCAAATCATGAGTTGTAGGTGGAGTAGGTGAGTTCATAGATTGTGATGGTATGGTGAGAGTTTGGCATGGTACATTTTAAACATTCATTCATAACGTTTCATAGGTAATGCATAGCATTTAGAATTTTAGTTTGAGACAATTCGGCAAGACATTTATGCATGTGTGAAACCCCCTTTTGGGAAGCTAACATTTAGACACTGTATCCATACATTCACTAAAGCTTTTTCTTATAAGACTCACTGTCGAGCAGGATAAGGCGGTAACGGTTGCGACACTCCAGAGAAGATTCCAGGATGTGACTGAGAGTCCTGTAGAAGAGCAGAACCTGCTGTCTCCTGTCCTGCTCGCTGAAACCTGCAGTGCTGTCCTGAGACATGTGATAGAGGGTGAGCAGAGGAGTGGCGTACTCCACCACACAGTGATACTCCTGGAAAAGAGAAACAGAACTAAGAATAGAAGGTAACGTTATGACACTTATGTTAAACTTATAACGTTAAACAGTACGTGCATACTGTAATGTTACAGATCATAACAATTCTGCAATATCTAATATAATAGTGCTGTGTTAGAGCGTTCCTCGTAAAACATTCCCAGTAAGAGGCTGAAAGATTAATCATCAAAATGTTGTAGGAATGTGTATATAGAGATTCAAACGTTTGTTTAACTGAAACGTTCAGAAAATGTTCTGGGAAGTTAACGTGGCGTAAATGAGTGGCATGTGAGTTCATAACCAAGTGCTATAACAGAGTGTTAGGTTAGGTGATATTATCCACATCATGGTGCTCGCAACATGATTATCACTGTACAGATTGCTTAATTCTTGATTAATGAACATGATAAATATTTTAAAGATTATTTTTGTTTTACAGGCTTTTACATGAATTTTTTATCTGCCACAAGGAGAGATGAAGTGTGTGAAGTAAGATTTATGTACTGTATCTATTTCCATAAATATTGTTGTTAATAATAATTCATATAATGTAATCCAGGCTTTTTCACAAAGCTGTGAGTTTATGCCAAGATAATAATTATTAATACACTTTTAAAGTATATAATTAAAACTAATGTTAGATTTTATATCCTATCTCACATAGCTGTTATGATTCCTGCACTGCTGCACTTTGGAAAGATGATGCTCTAATGATATCTCGTTGTTATTCATACTCTGCTATTTATAACACTGACAATAAAGTTAATTGAATTTAATTATATTGAATATTGTGCCATAAAGAAAGCAATATTTATCTTGTATTTAACAACCTCAAGAAAGGCAATTGTTGCAAAGGTGCTTTTAAATCACTAATAATCACAATACAGTGGAACCTTGGATCATGAGCATAATTCATTCCGGAATTTCAAAACACTCATAAACCAAATCTTATTTTCCCATAAGAAATAATGGAAACGCAAATTATTTGTTCCACAAAACAATAAATACATAAAAATAATTAATACAATATATAAAGTAAAAATAAAACAAATTAACCTGCACTTTACTTAAAAAAAAAAAAGTAAAAATAAATCCCGACAGATAAGTGTTTCTATTTGTTGGATGTGTGTGAGAAAGTGCACGGTGTCAAATGAATGGGCGATACAGAGACAGCATAAACATAATAAACAGTACATGCGCGCTGTGCACACATACATACAAACACAAAATACGCGCACTTGCGTGGTCACAGTGTTATAGTGAACAGTACAGGCGTGCACTGATGTTGATTACACCAGGGAGAGACGCGCACTTAGACCCATTTCGGGGGATTACCCACAATTTCGCAGCACGAGAGAAAAAACATTGGCTTAGTTGTGATCACGTCATGCTCAGCATCAAAACAAGAAGCGCATGCGTGATACATAATACGTAAACCAAGACTTGTTTGTTTTCCAAATCAAAATTTATTAAACATCTTTGCTCGTCTTGTGGAACACTTGCAAACCGTGTTGCGCGCATTGACCCAGGTGTTTGTATAACTTAGATTTGAGCTGTATTTACGAGTATTGCACTAATAAAAAACTTATTTTGCTAGACTGAAAGCTTCATTCTAATATACTTATTATAACTTCTGATGAAACCATATCCTGTTCACTCAGGGTTTTAGAGTGCATTTCAGTGCTTTGCTCCTCACCTCTTGTTTATCGTCTCTGATTTTATAGATGCTGTGCTTGAAGACTCTACCCCTGACTCCAGCCCGATCCACCTTCAGCTCTGGGAGGTTTGTGTAGAAACGTATGTTTTGGTCTTCTTCCTCTATCTTTGCCGGGGCAGCTGCACTAAGAGGCAGGAGGATGTGCAGTCGGGAGGAATGGAGATCCTGTCCAGTCAGGGTTTTGTGTTTTTTCATTTGGTTTTCCAGCTCTGACACACACATACACACAGGGAAGAACTGAATAACCAACCTACTGGTGAAAAACATGAAGTTTTCCAACTGGTTTGAGCTAACAGGAACTCAAATCGCAAATCCTTGGAACTATGATGAGCAGAAAAGTACGTCAAAACACGCAACAGACTCGAACAGTGAAACCACACTGGCTTTTCCTCCTATTTCCTGAAAAGTGTTTTTTTTTTTTTTTTAGAAACTATACGTTTTGTGTACATTCATAGTTAGATAGCTTTTAGAATATTACACAATAAAGATCTTCAAATATGTGTAGTACGGTTTTATCATATAATACTGTAGCTCTGGTCAAGGAACGTGTTGGCCAAAACACGGTGTTGGTGCTGATTTTATTTTTTACGTTATACATATAATATGGAAAATGTGTGTGCCAAAGAAGATGCACAGAAATACATGGAAGTGACCAGCCTTGCACCCCTAAAACTGCTGTTTTGCATCTTTATGAGCCCCAAAACCCTCCATTTTTCAGTTATACTGTCTCACTCTAAACAATAATCATTTTAAATACAAATTATTCATATTTCTTTATGAGTATTGATGCTAAAATTGTGTAAATATCTAGAAGCATATGATTTGTAAAAAATGCTGCTTGAATACTTTACAGATGTTTTTTTTTATTTTATTTTATTTTGTGTCCGTAACCATGTCAAATTCATGTTGCAATATCTTAACAATTTTGCATTTTAGAATAATAAAATTTTTCAGGTTTTATGTCTTTTGTGAAACTTAAATTGGCCAAGGTTCATCTGAATGACAATTAAGGTCATTAAAAGTTACAGACACTATATTAAAGGGCAGGAAATTATATTCAGAAAATGTGTTTCTTTATATCTGGTAAAAATATAAATGTCTGTGCATTTACCCAAAACTAAACAAAGATCAGGAGGTTAAGTATTGTGAAAAATGGTGTTATATGGTCCTATCTGAAAATTTGAGCTAACAGGAACTCAAATCGCAAATCCTTGGAACTATGATGAGCAGAAAAGTACGTCAAAACACGCAACAGAAAATTCTGAAAATTCCCTTGTTCGCCTACAGTAGGTGAGACACGTTTCAGCACCAGTACCATGTTGCGTGTGCCAAGTTTGTGGTGTGGTATTCTTATAATAACAGCATGAAAAAGTGTCTGTGTGGAAGCTTGTGTACCTGGGAGCACAAATTTCAGATAACCTAGGTAAAAGGACCAGGCCAAGCCGTGGGCTACATTCAGCTTCCTGCTCTCACACACCTCCAAGATCTCCACTGGTGTAGGGCCCTAAGAGAGAGAGACATCTAGATGTCAAATTTTTAGAAGCATAGAATAAAAAATCTTCAAGAGACTTCAAGAATGATATGAGATTGACAGAGTTGACAAAAGTATGTGCCCCCTCAACCATCAGAGGTTGCTGAACATCCCATTCCAGATTTATTTCCCCCTTTGGAGAATAAGCTCTCTCTCCCAGAAGGATTTCCAATAAATTTTGAATTAGCATGGCTGTTTGTAAGAGTCCTGCAGTGAGGTCACTGAGACTGAGTTCCAATTCATCACAAAATGTTTAGATGGTTTAAGATTGGTGCTTTGTGCAGGACACTTGTGTTCCAACATACAAAGACACTTTATACAGCCGTATGCTTCCAACTTTGTGGCAAACGACCACAGATGGGCTTAATGGTCAGGTGTCATGTGGGGCATGAAATGACTTTATTTAACAAAACTTAAAGTGTCATAATATTCAATTTCCTTTACTTCCCTCACTAGAATTATGCAGAAGCCTTGTTTGCTGTTACGTCTGAGCTTGTGATCAGAACATTTATTGTAATCACACTTTTATAGTCAAGTTAGTTCCTTTCAAGGCCAAGCCATGTCATAATCACTTTTTATGTCCAAATCAAACTCACGCCTCTCAGCTTCCACTATTAGTTCACACCTCTTAATCTTTTAGTACTGTATGTTTAAATGGTTCAAATTACTTTATTGCTGACCATATCCTTATGTCGAAATATACAGCACCACAAACTCTGGTGCAAAGCTTTTTATACAAACATAGCTATAAAAACCAATCTAGATAAAACCACAGCACTAACTCTAAGCAAATATAGGAAGTCTTCGGAATATAGATTTTACTTTTCTTCTAAGCCTAAGCCACCATATATTAGCTATAGCGGTTTGAGAGAATTAAGTTGTACCAGGCTAGATGTTCTTTCAATCATTATTAAGCTAAAGAACCCAATGAAAATTTAGATACCAGTTTTGTGAAGACATACAAAGGATTCTGGGGTTATATTACAAAAGAAGGTTTAGCATATTACACAGATTAGCTCAAGAGCTAAGGACGTGAAGCAGGATGGTTCAACTGGCAAATGTTGGTTCTTGAGATACAGAGGTGACCATTCCTCATGTCTCTAGGACTTGTGGTTCTGGCTGCACATTTCATTTTAGGGCAGAAAAGACAGAAATGTTTCCAGCTGTAGATGCTTGGACCCCTAGAAACACCACCAATATAAAATAAAGATGGACATGTTTGGGAACATTTGGAAAGTAAGTAGTGCTGTTGTGAACTTTACCAGAACTCCAAAGGCCTTCAGCAGCAGGTAGAAAGCGCAGGTTAAGACACATAAGACAATCTTGTCATTTGTCCATGTAAATCCTCCCACCAGCAGAAGTGAAATGACTACGCACATTCCTGCAAGAGTAGCTCTGCTGAAACAGGCACTGAGCATCTTCTGGAATCTGCCTCCATACCTGACAAAGAGCAAGAACCGAAAGAGTTGCTTGTGTGATTTCACATAAACTACTGTAAATAAAAAGACGTATTTTGCCTAATTTTGTTATTCGTGAATGTGCAGACAGCATAAGTCATGTTTTAATTATTTCATTTTGTCTTCATTAATTAGACATAACTGGGATTTGTACCCAAATGTACCACAATGGTTGTACATTGATACTGTTTATTACCAAATATAACATATACCTATTACCTACCTACTCACCATGTACTGTACATATGGACCCATACCTTCATTGCTATTTACTTTAAATAAAAAAAACTGTATTTGGTTGGCTAATCTTTTCTAGTCTATGTAGTCCAACTAGGGACTGTGGAGTCAGACCGTGGGACTGTGGGAGGAAACCAGAGTACCAGGAGAAGCATGGGGAAAACATGTAAACTCTATGCACACAGACCCCAAGGTGGAAAATTAACCTGGACCCTGGAGGTGCAAGACCACAGTGCTAACCACTAAGCCACTGTGCCACCAATCTAATCTAATCTAATATAATCTAATCTAATCTAATCTAATCTAATCTAAAGATCACTAATATGATAATATTCAATATTTGCTGTGTAATTCACAAACTCTCCATGTTGTTGTTTTTTTATGTACATGGGAAGTAAGCCAGTCATTACTATCCCATCATGGACAACTGCAAGCTCATGTATTCAAAAAGCTGTCAGCACTTTCCTCCCAGTGTGGTCAGCTGCCTTGTAATGTGGCGTGAGCAGCATATAGAAATGATGGCTGGCTTTACACAGTATGCCTCAGTGGAAGCACTCATCAGATCTGAGCGGTTTTTGATTAGCGGTTGGAAATTACCTTTGTACCTGTTGAGTCATGCCAGACCATCGTTGGCACAACATTAACGCTAATGTATCAGACATGTGATGATAAGAAGTACAATGTATCTGAATTCTGCTTAGAACACCCACAACCCCCGGTACAACCAACACAATCCACAAGCCACCATATTGGCCTGATACTTCAAAGGTCTCTGCCCAGGTCTTGTACAAAGCCTAAGGTTAAATGAGTTAGCTGAGGAAGAAAAAAAACCCTCAATTTCCCTAATTCTTGTTAAGAAAAATTCTCCTGACATGTCTCAGTTCTCATTCCTGGGGGAAAAAAAAAGTGAACTGTCCTTAAGTCGGTACTTTCCTTCCCCACCCAATGATGTCTACCTTTTGTTACAGCACAATTCTTCGTTCTTGAAGCTGCCAAAAGCAGGGCATGCTATCATGCTGGAGGGAGAATTGACAAGCAGTGTTCCCACACCATTTACGCAACACCACTGACACACTTCAGTCTGCTCGAGGAGGAAATAACTCCGGGAGCTCAATGTGTCATTAACTGCTTCACAGCTAGGTGGCGGTCATTAACTGCTTAGTATTCTGCACTAATGGGTGGTCAAATAATAACCATATACTACAAATCGACAACTAGAAAAAAACTCTATGCTGAATCATTTCCTTTTTTTTCTGTTCATTGCTTGCTGTAAGGTATGTCCTCTTTCTTTAAATAAGGGTCAATTTGGGTGCCTCATTATTTTAACATTTTAGTCCTGATATTTTGAACAAAGATCTAAGGATTTTTGGAAGAATGGCTCACATACAACAATCCGAAGGATGCCTCATTGCTTCAATCCCTTTGTCAACCATTCAAATACATTCAATACCATTAGGGCTATAGAGAATGGAAAATCCTAATATAAAAATATATATGAATAAAATCCTTATTTGTGACCTCTGTCACTATGTCACGTTGAGCTGTACAAACGCAGTAATGCTGCATAGTTGTAAACGTGACCCGTTCTGATCCTACAGCATCCCACTTGGGAAAATCCAGTCAGTCATAAAGACAGATGCATCACTTACAGGTTATGAATTTACACAGTAGGTCAGGACACAAATAATGAACGGGATTCAAATAACTTTTCTGGAGCGCTTATGTGGATACCTCCGAGACATTTTTTATGCACACCGTGAAGTTGAACTTCACTACATTCTGGTCTGCACTACACCACATTTCCATTACATTTCAGTCACTATATATCCACTATTTTTATTCGATATTCTTTAACCTCTTTATATTTATCTTATTCAAATACTTTATTTCATTTCTATTTTTATTCTTATTCTATACATTTTGTAAATAAGTGTTTCTTTATTTTAAATATCTTATTTCTTTTTTGTTGTAATATTGTAGGTCAATATAACATTTCACTTCATATCATACTGTGTATGACTGTGTATGTGACGAATAAAAATTTTAATTTGAAATTTGAATTTTGAATATGCTGTCTTCAGAGACACCGTGTATAAACACAGCTGCTGTAGTTTAAGTCCTAACGTCCCCAGAGCACCTGGCTGTGAAACCTGTATGAGAAGACGATCCTTTTCCAGCATATACAGTACTGTAGCATCGAGCATACTGTATAGGGCAATTGTTTGTGTTAAGAGGATTTCAAATACAAAATGATGAAAAACACGAAGCTACCGTTGATGTATTTTACTTTCTTCTCCAGAAGAAAGTAAGTGTAAAATTACCATGCGGAAGTTGATTGTATCTGAGAACCTACAGTATAGGCCTGATGATAGCGAGGCCACAAAGCCATTCCAACCGATCAAGCAAACCTCAGTGCAGTTGCATGGTACTGCATGGTACTCTATGATTTTCCACTCAAGAACAGGGATAACATTAATAATAAATCATTGTTTTCATGACGGTGTAAAGATGATCATAGGGGCTTCTGTTTATGCACATGGAGGAACGATTGCATTGAAGCGCACCTGAATCCAGGATCTCCTCATACCAAGAAATGAATGTGTACCAAATAAAAATAAAAATAAAAAGACCATTTTAATTTTATTGGATAGTAATGGACATTTCGGGTCAGGTGATGCTTGCTACTGTAGCTTAGAGTAAGTGTTCAAATAATACTCATGACTCATGCTCTACTGTATATTACAATGAATAACTGTAATAAATACTGTATTTTTTGTCCATTATTTTACTTTTAATTTGATTTTTAGATTTTATCAATCATCTTGTCAACATTGTAGCCTTATAAAATCCAACAGGTGTAAACTTAAACCAGTTCATACTGTACAAGCAAAAGTCTTACCTCTGTCTTGAATGAAACAGCCACTCTTCTGGAATCAGGCAGAGGCTGTGCAGTGTCTCCCCCAGGATCAGAGTGAATAAGACAAGTCCCGATGTCTCTCGTGTTAGCACGGCGTCTTGCAGCCAGACTGGCACAAACAGCACACTAAACAACACCACGGCACATATCACCGGCAAACAACCCCGAGGCCTTGGAACCATATTCTCCTTCACCATCCTCGCCTGTTTTTAAACATAATGAATACGATTCTGAGTAAATCTGCGCCTGCTCAGGTTAAACGCAGCAAATAGTTTCAGCATACCACGCCATCCGGGTCCAAGTGTCAAACAGCCTTTCTTCTCCGTGGTGTATTACTAATTGACGTTGAATCTAACTATGTATGTCCTAACCTGTTCTACAGGTCTGTTCCATTTTAAAATACACAGCATTTTTGTGCAACACAGTTGTCTAATGGTTAGCTAGTAATCTTGATGGACATGGCTGCTGTATTTCTGAGATCTGAGATCAGGGAGTGCGTCCTTGCCGCCGTTGCCCTCAGCTTGCTCATCAGGCACTATCTAATCATTTTGATTCATACACACGCTTCACATTTCATACAAACGTCCGTAATTTTCTTTCAATTGTTCTAACCTGCTTTGCGACAATGACGATTGTTAAAAGCGCTATACTAATTTTTTTTTTTTTAATATTGAATTTAATCGAATATCTCTTTATTCCAAAAACTCCACACTGAAACACATTAAATGTGTACGACATATATTTCAATATCCATGATGTGCTTAGCGATTCAGTTGGTAATTTCTGGTTTGGTGGATTATGCTATGAGGTGTGTTCAAGCCAAACTAGGTGAATGAAGCCGTAAAAAAAAAAGATATTTATCTTTGATCTTTGGAATGCTGTTCGATTGTGCCGTTGTCATGTTAGAGCCTGTATCAATGATAACATCAGTGTGACTTATTCAAAGCAAATGAGTTTACAGCTTTCCAGTCTACTCTGTCTCTCGTTGTATATACTGTAAGACCTGTTTATTAGGGTTAGATCGAACATTTTTCATAGCATCATGTCCATACTGATGGACAATCAATTAAGGTCCTTATTATATTTGAATGTAAACAGTAAATCAACCCCCAAAACAATAAACTATTTATTGTTCTTAGTCTTTACTAGCTTGTTCTACATAAATAACACTATGTAACAAATTTTCACTTTTGTTCTGTTCCTGGGTTGAAAGTGTGTTTTCCTAACCCGTTAGGTCTAGAACAGAAAGGAACTCGCTGTTATTCCAGAAAAACTTTGCTTCTGTGACAGTGGAATTTTGAAAATCGCATGTTTTCGAGAAAATTCTCGATTCGCTTTCAATACCGAGCTTCCTCCTAGAACATTCCTGAACTGCTAGAGTTGTCCAGATGTTGCTACAATTCTCCTGAACACTCTAGAACGTTCAAGAAACTTCCAGAACTAGTAAACCCAAAAAATCGTCGCACCGGCAAAAATGCCACTCAGATGGTTTATCCGGACATACCTTCTTCCATCGCCCCAGTACCACACAGCCCCGATCTGCCTGTTCCGACTCCTCCTAGGCGGCATCGGCCATCTTCAGGAGACAGCAGCAAGTCAGACAGCGAGGCAGATACTGGAGATATGGACTACGATTCGGCAGATGAAGTTGGGGATAGAAAGCCGTACTTCCCTAACCAGAAAGACGTGAACGATTTAATTAGGGACCTCGGGCTTACGAAATCGAATGCTGAGCTTCTGATATCCAGGCTCAAACAGTGGAACTTGGTTGATGATAGCATACAAGTCACGGATCAGAGGAAGCGGCATGAAATATTCTCCAACTTTTTCAGTCAGCGTGATGGGCTGTGCTTCTGCAACGATGTTGCCGGTCTATTCCAGGCTATAGGTATCGCATGTAATCCTATTGAATGGCGCCTGTTCATAGACAGTTCATCCCGGAGCCTCAAAGCCGTGTTGCTTCACAATGGAAACAACTACCCGTCTCTCCCGATGGCCCACTCTGTGCATCTCAAAGAGGACTACACCAGTGTCAAAATGTTAATGCTGAGTGCATTAAAGTATGACGACTACGGCTGGGAGGTCATCGGTGACTTCAAAATGGTATCATTCCTCATGGGTCTTCAAGGAGGTTTCACGAGATTTCCTTGTTTCCTCTGTCTCTGGGACAGCCGTGACATTAAGGCGCATTATCGCAAAAAGGACTGGCCACAACGGACCGAGTTTTCTGTTGGGAAGAGCAATGTGAAGTGGGAGCCGCTGATAGAATCTCATAAAGTGCTTATGCCACCGCTGCACATCAAGTTAGGCCTCATTAAGCTATTTGTCACTGCTCTTGACAAGGAGTCAGCAGCATTTAAATACCTCCAAGATCTTTTTCCAAAGCTGTCCAAGGCTAAGGTCAGGGCTGGAATCTTCGTCGGACCACAGATCAAGAAGATCATAGAATGTGAGGATTTCGCAAAGCTGTTGAACAGGACGGAGAGAGCGGCTTGGAGCAGTTTTGTTGCAGTTGTTCATGGCTTCCTAGGTAATCACAAAGCTGAAAACTATGTGGAGTTGGTGCAGACTCTCATAAAGAATTACACCAAAATGGGATGCAGAATGTCTCTGAAAGTCCATATCCTTGATTCGCATCTCGACAAATTCAAGGAGAACATGGGCGCTTACTCTGAGGAGCAAGGCGAGCGCTTTCATCAAGATATATTGGACTTTGAACGTCGTTACCAAGGACAGTATAACGAAAACATGATGGGGGACTACATTTGGGGGCTACTTCGAGAAAGTGATTCACAGTACAATCGTAAATCTAGAAAATCTATGCATTTCTGAACCTTGTTGAGTGGTTTCCGACTGTCTATTCCTTGCGCTAATTTTTGTTTTTACATGATCATAATGATGAAAATGAAAAAAAAGAAATCGTTTATTTTCACAAAAAAAAAACGAGTTTTCTTCATGCTGTTGTCATGAAAGCAAAGTTTGTGCTTAATGAAGTCATTTTTTCACATACTTTAGACATAAGCAATTGAAATATAACACTTAGAAGCCAGGAACAAAAATTGTGTTACATAGTGTAATAATAATAAAAAAGTACTTTTTTTAACCTAGGGTTTTTTTTTTTTTTGAATTGGCTGAGTGGGAATTTATATATTTATTTTTACATGATTTCATTCATAGATTTAACCTTTTTTAAAGTCATGCATGGTCCATTTAGTTACAAATCAAACTTTTATCGTGTGATTTTACATTTAAAATAGAATGAAAATAGAGAATCTAATGAATAATTTGCCAATAAATCGCACCTGTATTCAGCCCAGTCATACATTCCGAATAAAGTGTGTACCTTTTATTATAATTTTTTTTTTATCTAACTTTGACGTGGTCTCTGGGGATGTGCTGTGGTGTCTGGCACTGGGGAGATAGTGATGGAGCCTTTGGGTGCTGTGGGTTGCAAGGTTGGGCCTTCGAGGTTCAGACTTGTTTGTCTGGGATATTCTATGGTTGCTCAATTGGATTGAGAAATGGGAAATTTAGAACCTGGATTAACAACCTTGATCTCTTTACCTGCTAAACTCCAAGAGGTACTGACCTTTTTTTCATAGTTAGCATTGACTTTTTTTTCAGAAATTTTTACTTTTCTGTGGAATTGGACCTGACGGTGTAAAATTAGGTTCCCATGATCCTGTCACCAATTTACTGGTACATAACTGTTAATTAATATTATTCAATTTACCCGGCGTCTGCGTTAAACGTTATGTTGATGATGTATGTATATAAATTATGAATCATATATATATATAATTCTATACATATAAATGTATATGTATTTATTTATTTATTTATTTAATTACAGTTTTCTGTGAATGCAATTAAAGTTTCACCCTCAACAGTGTCTAAGACCTCTGTAGCATTCTGTCTGTTACACAATATTTGCATGCCTGCTTTGTGGTCATTTGAATTGCTGATTCATAGCAGCTTCTAAGCCACTTGCAAACAGCAATGCTTGCACCATATACAGAAACATGATCTCATCATCGGACAGGGAAATGGTTTTAGAGTAGAATCAAGCAATTGTGTGTCATAAAAATAGAAATCAAGGCTTTATCTATCTGAAACTACAATATAATTAGACTGTAATTGCGGATTCAATTGTCACACTGACTCTGTGCTGAAAACGGACCACTTTAGGTTAATATGGAGGTTTGTGCTGACAACCTTACTTAACTTTCTTCATACTAAACCTTTCATTGACTCGTGTCTTCCTAAAAATGTTCCCTAGATGTCGGATCCACAACCATGTAAAAAAAATAACTTCCTGAAAATTAATGATTGAAAAAAAGGGCAGTAAATTTTACGGATAAAGGGGTTAAAAAATGAATGCAGAAAATCTTTATTTTGTATCATTGCGATATAATAACCTGTTTACAGTTGATCTCTTATTTAGAAATTTTGCTCTTTTGATTCACCGTATTTTAGATTGTTTCTTTCTGGAGTTAAAGTTATAAGTTCTCAGGCTGATTAAAAGTTAATTATTCCTTGTGTAAGTGAATATGGAGTTCTATAATAATATAATAACAGTGTAACAAGTATATACAGTAATAACAAGAAGCAGAATGGCAAAAGGAGATGCACAAAACATCATGGAACAGCAATCCAAAAATAGTCACACTTCCTAAAAACTCAATTCATCTAATTGCCTTTCTCGTTATCATGTTTTCCACTGTTTACAGCTATTCACTAATTAATAAAGATATTGTTACATTTAAAAGCTTTTGATTAATGTTAATTACCTGATTTAGACTACTCTACTGTGTCCTACTAATTTGGGATCTTACTCGCTGTTGTGTGTGACAGTGTGTTGACATCAGGTCAATATTTTAGGTATTTTTGGCGGGGGTTTCCCCAGGAGGAATCAAAAATGTATTCACTACAATCTTAAATTTTCATTACATTCATTAATCAATATGTTCAGTGTGATACTATATTTCAAGTGGGGTTCTTTCCTGATTATTTGACATTTTATAAGGACATGGAGAACCTGTTTGGCGCCTTAAAGACCTTTTGTAGCCCAATGATCAAATCACTCTGTATAGAGTTTCTATTTAATAAAAGTCATTTGTCGTAGTGATGCAGATCCTGAAACAGGTTTTAGACCAACAGTCACTGAACGTAAACATGTAAACATGATAAGTCTGATATCTGAAAGGATTATTGTGTTAGTATGACCATAAACCTCTTCCTGTGTAGATAAGATACTACAATTCCCATGCATAATAAATTGAGTGTACAACAATGCTTACAAACTATTGGCGGGTGCAAAATTAAATCAGAAATACATTACGGCAGTATGTACAGGAAATGTATATGAATGATTATAAGTGATTAAAATCATGACACAGTGTGCACTAATTACATCAATAAACCATTATAGTGAAACAAAAGGATGAGACTTACCTGTAGTAAATTCTGTAGAGGTGTCTCTCTCTCTCTCTCTCTCTCTCTCTCTCTCTGTGTATATATCTCACACACACATACACACACACACACACTCACTGAAACTATTACTCTTTCTCTCGTTTTTCCCCCTCAATGTGCTGACATTCTTCTGTCTCTCTCCGGCATCTCCACACCCTGCCTTTGACTACCTTTTCAGTTTCACTTTCAGTTGGAAGTCATGTGACAAACATGTCAGCCTTCTTGCTGTTGTTTTTCCTGTTTCATGTCTAGCTGTTTATTTAGGACTGACAGAAAGTCCAAATTTGATATTGCAACGAAACCACACAAATGAACAAACAAGACAGTAGTGTGTGTTAAACAGATGTGCGCCTTGAAACTTTTGTGTTTTTGTTGTTTATGGATACTTATATAAAAAAACTAGACATCATGACTATGATTTTATAGCTTTTTAAACAACGTTACACTGTTACGATGGCCCGTCCACTTCATTGGACATTGAAAAAGAAAAAAAAGAGAAGAAGAACACATTTTTAAATGCATTCCAAACAGAAAAACAATATACAACTAATAAAAATGTACAATGTTGCAGAAAAGTGTTTGCTTGTCTATGCAATATGCATGATTCAGACAAAAAAACAAAACAAAAAAAACAATGAATGTTAGGGGTTACCTGAAAAATACCAACAAAAGAATTGTGACAAGTTTCAAGAGCAACTGTGTTAAATTCTCCAGGATGTTCTTTTATCCCAATATTTGATTTCAATCTCAAAATCATAGGAATCCTATGGAGATTACCTGGTAGTTTGGTACATCTCGATACAGGTTAGGAGAAATTAGATAGCAGAACAAGGCTGCCTTCATACGTCAGTGTGCCAAAAGACATTGTTCTATGTACATCCGTGGAACTGGTGCTATTATGACCACAAGCTATTTCATCATGGACAGAAAGCTAGAATATAGAGCGAACCTGAAATTTTGTTTGAAACTGGACGAATCAAATTCATGGCGATGCTGCAATGAGTCGTTCGAGGCGTTTTGAGTGGAAGAACATCACCAGAAGATGACAAGAGATCAATAAGACTTTCAACAAGCTAAATCAGCGAAAATGGTGGTCTGAACCACCCGGCAATTTGTGCATGATGATTGTCAGAGAACAATCTACAACACTGCTGCCATTGTCGGTGCATCATACAGATCAGTCCAGGCAATCCTCACGTCAGATTTGAACATGCGCAGTGTTGCTGCCAAGTTCATCCCCAGGCTGCTGACACAGGAGCAGAAGAAACATCTCATCAAAGTCTGCCAAGAGCTCCGTCAGCGTGCTATGGATGACCCGTCCTTCATGTGGAGGATCATTACCGGTGATGAAACTTGGGTGTATGTTTATGGCCCTAAGACGAAACAACAGTCTTCACAGGGGAAGAGCCCAACACCGCCACGACACAAAAAGGTGAGGCAGGTCCGCAGCCCAACCACACGCCTGCTCATTGTGTTTTTTGACATTCGCAGCATTATGCATAAAGAATTCGCCCCCAGGGACCAGGCCGTCAAAAACAACAGAGCATGTAAACAGAGCTAATCTCTAAACTTTTTGATACAACTTAGTAGAACAAAAGAAGAATTTTGTTTTGACCCGATGCCAAGCCGGATCCAGGAGGGTTTAAGGAATAAAAATAATTATTGTCTCAAACTTGATCTTATTAATAAACCAAATTTCATGGATCAAAAAGCTTTTTTAAAAAAATGTCTCATTCTTACAAATGCAATCTTTTTATTTGAAGAGACTTTAAACAAACATTTTAGTATAGCTTTAGTATATTTTTGTATTGAAGAAGATATGATGGGTAAATCATTAAACAGTATAGTTATAAATTAGGTATTCAAGTAGGTACTGTATCTCTCACGGAAACGCCAGGCTCCACCTCCAATCTACGTTCACAGTCACCAGAGTTCTAATCACACGCACACCTGATTCTCATTAACAACTCTCGTCTCCTGGTTCGTCATTCCCCTGTGTTCTGTGTTCTCTGTGCTACTGCAAACCTCCACCAGCTCCTTCACCGCCATTTCAGTTAAGACACTCCAGTCTCCATATTCACTCACAAAAATTTCTCACAAACTGTTAATAAATCGCCCGCTCGGGTTTTCTCACGATCTCTGCCTGTTTGAGTCTGTTTTCTGTAACAGTATCAGTGGCAGTAGTCCACTGTTTTAACACCAACATTTAAATAATGAGATTTCATCAGCACATGAGATATTCCACACTGTGCATTCTGGCATGCAGTTCTGGATTTATTAATTATTCTATTTGAGCTTAAGCTTTGTTTTAATGATTGGCCAGTCAGCATTTTAACATCATATTTCTGTAGATCTAGCTGGTGCACCAAAGACAAATAAAAGCCAGCAAACAATGCACACCTCCTCATGGACAACGTGTCTGAGCAAGCCCTTCTGTGAAATGTAATAGAGTAAGACATTAAGACATGTTTCCACAAGGGTGGTATAAGTGGGAGTGTGGAATACCATGTCTGGAAGAATGGAGTTTGATTCTGACCTTGATGTTACTCCAGAATTCTCGTCCTGCAAGATCCTGCTGTACTAGTTTTGTCTCAAAAGTTCTGTTTGCAAATCCTTTTTTTTTTTTTTGGTGTGTGCATGGTGGATTTTGAGTGTATGATAGGTTTTGTTGTTGTGGGTTGTTATTTTTATTTAATGTTTTTCACTTTTGCTGTTATGTTTCCAAATATGCATTTGTGATTTTGGATTAGTTGTGCCTCCATATAATTTTCTTTACTTACTCCTTGTGCCTTTTTTTCCTTCTTCCTTTTTTTTAATTGGGGTGGGGTGTTTGTGTTGTGTGTTTTTAGGTTAAAAATTGTGTGAAAGAAATAAGTCACGGGACAAAAGGACAAATTCTCGGATTCGTCCAGATGGCACCAGACACCAACACAGGTTTTACAAACCCTAATATTGTCATGTTGTAGCTGGTGGTAGTTGCTGGCTAGACCGGCTGATATAGTTGCCGTGGGCATATATGGTAGGCATGGACGCAGAGGGGTGTGTGAACAAAAATAGTCTTTTATTTTATAACACAACTCAAAAACAGAAACAAACAAAGGAACCAAAACAACAAACTCAAACAAAAACTAGGGCTCAGGAAAAACACAGGGAACCAGGAGCTGACACAGGGAACCAACAGAGAACTAGGGATGAGGAAACATGGAGCTGGAGCTAACTAAAGACACACAGGGGAACTTTAGACGAGACAGGGCTCGCCAGGAGACTGGAGAGACTAGAGACCGGATGGGTTAGTGGTTAGTGAGGTTAGTAGCTACATGGAATACTGAGACACTGCATGCTGACCTAACCGGGTTAGTAGCCAAGGGATTAGTGGCTAACCAGGTTAGTACTGACCTAATAGGGAAACAGAACACAAAAGGCAGGGCACACATGGGGCTATACCAAACTAGCAGCTAACCTACTGGTGACCAGAACCACTAGCAGTCAATCCCACTAAAGGGCTAGCCTACTAGAGGCTAACCCTACTAGGGGCTAACCCTACTAGCCATCAAGGCCTACCAGCGGCTAACCCTGCTAACGGCTAAGCCCTCATGTGGCTACACATACAAGGGAATAAACCAGAAGACAGAACAGTACTTACACAGGAGGAGACACAGCATAACTAAACACTGAACAAGACAGCTCCATGAATCCATCAGAACAAGGAACATACAGAAAACAAAACGAGTGCCCTCTGAAAACAAAGGTTACAAAACATAAACGAAATATAAATGTAAAGAAACAAAAAGGAATGCCCACATGACGGTATATACAAAAACAATTACTTACTTACTCACAAACAAACAAACAAACAAACAAACAAACAAACAAACAAACACAACATACCAAACAATGCTCGACCCAGTTTCCCAGAACAAACTGCCATTTATAGAAACTTTAATGAGCCACCTCAGTTCAGGTGAGCACTCATCACCTGACTGAGGTGCCTTCTGGGAAACTGAGTCAACCAACAAGAACTACACAGACATGAACAGTGACCTCTGGTGGAGGTTCCTAACAAATATACTAATAATCCAATGACGCAATACTAATCTCACAGCTCATAATAATATAATGAGTTAGATAATATAATATAATAATATTATTAAATAATATATATATAATAATAATAATAATAATATTAAATCAAATTACATTTTTATTTATTTTCCTTTTGCCAAAGCTATTCCATTTAGAAAAGCCCAGACAATCTTTTTTATAATAATAAAATGAACATTTAATTAAATTGTCATTTGAACACCCCATGTAGGAAATATCAGAAGGATTAGCATGATCTAAACATTCCATTTTTTCCCCCTGATTTAAAAGCTTTCAGACATTTTCTACCATTAGCATTCAGACATGTCCACTTAAATCATTACATTACACATTGGGATAATATCATCCTAGTCATTAACAGAAACAAATGCAAAATTTCCAATCTGTCATCTGTGACAATTTATACGCAGAAAATCGACTCTTAATCAATGTGAACTTGACAGCATCTGAATGTTCTCGATGAACTGAACAATGTTATTACCACTTTCTCCAGCTCTCAGACTGATTCAACAAATTTTTGTCATGCTTTCAGATTTACTTTTGTGATTTTAGACTTATTGTATTCTCAAACAGTTTGGTTTTCTGGTTCCTTGTGTGTGTGTGTTTTTTTATTTTCGTGTTTTTTTGCATGTTTTGGGTTTTTATGGGCTTGTACAGTTATGGTAGTGTTGTTAGATTTTAAAAAATATTATCAGTTTTAATAACAATAATATTATTAAAAATAATTAATATAAATCGCTTTTTTTGTGCTTTAGCTTTTTCCATTTTTTTATTTGTGGTGATACTTTCACTTTCGGTGTATTTTACATTTTGTTGTTGTCATTTTTATTCAGTGTTTTTCGCTTTTGCTGTTTTGTTTCCAAATATGCTTTTGTGATTTTTGGATTAGTTGTGCTTCCTTATAATTTTCTTTACTGGTTATTTGTTTTTTTGTTTTTTTTTATTGTGTGTGTATGTGTGTGTGGGTTGGGGGGGTGTTTAGGTTTGTTGTTGGTTTTTATTAAAATTTCTGCATGTTAAGTTTTGCAAATGTTTTTTTTTTGTCAGTTTCTGATATTTTTTATGTGACAAAGACTGTTTTTTCATTGTTGAGAATGTTTACCTGAGGTGGGGATGAACAACAGCAGCTTCACACTCACACACCTGAGAAACTAGTTTGTGGTTAATGACCTCAGGGGGAATTTGGACACACCTCAACTTCACGGAACCTGCAGAGAGAATGTGTGTGTGTGTGTGTGTGTGTGTGTGTGTGTGTGTGTGTGTGTGTGTGTGCGCGAATGTTGTTCTTAAACAAGTCTTCATAAATTCTTTTATTATATTGATAGCGTACTCATTTACAATTTTATTATTGTTTTACTAGTCATTATTACACTTACGTTTTCCAGTATATAAATACTTTATATATATATATATATATATCTTCAATACAGTTTGATACGCTGGCCAATCTCCAGATGTTTGGACTGTTGCTATAATCAGATACAGTGTGAAAATGTGCATTGATTTCAGTGTGGAGAATGTGTTTCGAGAGTGTGTGAGTGCATAGATATTTAGAGTGAGCACAGAAATGGCTAAAGGTCCATGCATATTTTATTCAAGAGTAAAAAAAGAGACTTGTCCCATTGGGGCATGCATACACTGTGTGTAGATCAAAAGTCCAAACGGCAAAACTAAGAGAAAAATATGAAAAAGAGAGAGTGAGAGAGTGAGAAAAGCCAAAGATTGAGAGAATCACAAAGAACTCATGAACTGCTTTAGTTTTCAGTTTTAAAGTAAAGCACAATGAGTGACCAAACCAGAAGTGAAGCCAGAAACAGCAGAAAGCTCATTTTATAATAAACAAGAAGAATATTGAAGAGAATAATGATGACTGTTGAAGAATATATCTTCTTAAAAACGTTAGGACGCCGGAAGGAGCGTCCGCATTTGCTTTACATTGTTGAGTTTCCCATGCAGTCATGCAGCCTGGATGGCTTTGCAAACAGTTATACGATCTTTAACGCAACTGAACGACTGCTGTACATTAACAGAATAGAGAAAGAAAAGGGAAATAAATTAATAACAAAATTCACAAGCGCCGTCACTGAACTATACAGCGACGAGTAAACGAGTAAAATTGCAAATGAAAATGAACATAAATAAAAACTTAAATAGAAAAAAATGTGAGAAAAAAAAAAAGGTCAACCCAAAAAAAAAAAAAAAAAAAAAAAAGTATCTTTTACAGTTTATGTACAAAGCGAGATCCCAAGGCGTGTTCTGAGCAGCTGGATCAGTCTTTTGCAGCTGGACAGTCCAGGACCTGATTGAGACCATACACTAGGTGTATATATTTGCACGAAGAATGTCAGTGCGTGAATGTCCACATACTCCAGAACCTCATGATCCCACCGGTCCTCCAGGACAGTTCGAGATATAAATGCGTGATGTGAATGTGTGCCTCTTGTTGAGTCCAGCTTGTTCGGGTCCTGCGTGATTATGGCTGGTAAAATGCGGCGACAGCGCACAGAGCGGACGAGTAAACATGAACGGGGGGAGAAAAAAAAATTGCATGTCTTTGGGTCAAAAACGTCCCGGTTTTCATTCGACCGCACTGGAGGCTAATCTGATAAATACTAGTAGCAAAACATGGTATAGAAGAGCTAGAGATTGTGAAAGTAAATACTGTATATATATATATATATATATATACATGTATTATATGAATATTTACTGTGCAAATGTCTTAGGTCATCCCTCATTTCTTCATATTTCATTCACTTAAATTCTGTGGATTAAAGAAATGGGAGCAAATGTTTTACTGTGACAGTGCTGCAAAGTGCCTTAGCATACAATTTTAAAATCAGCGACCTCGTTTCCCCTCTCGTCTGTTCCACCCACTCAGCATTCAGCATCAGCAGTATACTAATCACCGGCCTGATCGTCTGCACCTGTTTCTCACTGGTTCTTGCCTAAAGTTAGATGTTGTTTTTATGTGTGAATGATTCGCGGGCTTAACAAAGAAAAATTTTAAAAATTCTCTTAAAATGCTCAGGTACAGGGATTAGACTAAAAATTGCTCAAGTACACGAAAATACCAGGAAGTCTCGCTCTTCGGGAGCAAAATATGAAGAAATGAGGGCGGGGGGGTCAAGACTTCTGCACAATACTTTATGTACACACAGACACACACAGGAACGCAAACACGCTCACACACATACTGTACTGTAGTCGGGCTGTCGGGTCACATTTTACATTTGAAACATTCATCATATCAACAAATCGAGAACGTTTCACTGGTTAAGACATCATGTTCGCGCAGACTTTTTACCTAAATAAAGCCGATGTTAATAAACACATCAATTAAGGCTACCTTTATTCTTTTACGTATTAAAAACTACATATTACGGACATAACACAATCTACTGTAAGTCTTTGTTCAGATTTATCGGTTCCTTTATTTTGAATTTAAAGATTCAAAGACCGAGAAGCGTGTGCATACCGCAAGTGGGATTGCTTTCTGTGCTAAAAGTCTAGATCACAATTTTTTTTTTTTTCCTGCGATATTTTATACCAAATTACCTCTCAAAATATATACCAACAAGTCTCTGAATTTTTAACCTTGACCATTCGATTACGTGACACAGTTACAAATTTACGACGTCAATCATGATGTATTTTTCTGTTCATGTCCAATACACTCCGTCAAGCCTGTGCAGAACACTACATACTCTAGGGGCTTTGCAGTGAGCATTTATAGTGACCAGAAAGTCGATTAGGATTTTACAGAAGTTGAAATTTAGCCTGACTGAACAACTTCTGTATCAGCGTACTGTATGTGCCAAGAAAATCCAATATATCACGAACAAATAAATTTTGAAAACTGTAAACGTTCAAATTTAAAAATATGATTTCTTTAATTTTCAAAATGACGTTAAACTTTTGATATTTCACTACTAATCCTACAAATGATACAAAATTGCATTTTTAATTAAATAGACAGCCCTAACCGACTTGCACACACTTTTGCACACACACACACACACACACACACACACACACACACACACACACACACACAAACATACACACACACACTCCACTGTCAGTGAATGGATATCACAGACGCCGTAATTTTCAGTTTCCAGCAGGCAGGAAAAGAGGAACAGTCTTCTGTGATTAAGTCTACTTCCTTACAAAATAATTACACATCAACCGACTGCCCACACACACACACACACACACACACACACACACACACACACATACAGCAGACACGAACCTATCCAAGAAAACAGCGCTCCAGCATCCTATTATCAGTTATCATGTCATTATACTGTACAACCCACACACTTGTCTCTCTCCTGCACACACACTTTCACACACCCGTCTCTTTTCTACTTCGATAAAACATGACCAGACTGAGCTTTAAAGCAGGACATCCTCAAGCATCTTCCTCCAGCATTAAGGAATAAAAAAAAAAAAATGAAAAAAAAAAACAGGCTCTTCCGTATTTCACTCAGGCCGCGTCTCATGTCACAGTCGGACATCCACTGTGAAAAAAAGAGCGACGCAGACGGATGGAAAGAGAGGACAGAGTGAGGGAGAGCGAGAGTACAGACGGGGATGAAGAGGAGGAGGATGAAGATAGAGAGTCACTGAAGGTTGCTGTTGTCGTCGGTGCCGTTGGACTCGGCCATGTTCATGCGGCCCATAGACAGACCCACGCTATTGAGCACGTCGCGGCGCGGGGGCATGCGCTCGTTTATCCGGTCCAGACCCTTCGCCTCCTCGAAACTGCTGATCTTATGCTGCGGTGAGAAACCACGGATAGCTGGAGAGAGAACGAGAGAGCGGGAGGAGGAGGAAGAAATAATCAAAAAGAAACAGATGAATCAGGAAGAAAGATGGGAGAGCAAAGGGACATAGATGAAGGAGAAGCAAGAAGCAGGATCAATGGAAAGCAAGAAGACAGAGAGAGAGAATGAAAAAGAAATGAGAGAAAAGGAGTGAGAGAAGTATAAAGAGAGGGATGAGAGAGAAACACAAACAGTACAGAATCATGGTTCTGCTGAAACAATGTTTTGCATATTCTCTCTCTCTTACACACACACACACACACACACACACACACACACACACACACACACACACACATGCCCATGCTTTATTTAATACCTGCCCCCTTCTCACTACCACAGCATCTCTGTTCCTTTAATACACCACCCAATCTTAACTAATTACCCCAACCATCCACTCATTCTTTAATACTCCTCCCATTCATTCTTTAATACCCTGCCCACTCATTTTAATACCCCCACCCACTCTTTCCTTAATACTCCGCCCACTCTCTCTTATACCCCCCCACTCATTCTTTAATACCCCGCCCAATCTTTCTTTAATACCCCCCCACTCATTCTTTAATACCCCGCCCACTCTATATTTTATACCATGCGCACTCATTCTTTAATACCCCGCCCACTCTTTCTTTAATTCTCCCCCACTCATTCTTTAATACCCTGCCCACTTTTTCTTTAATACCCCGCCCACTCATTTTAATACCCCGCCCACTCATTCTTTAATACTCCGCCCACTCATTCTTTAATACCCCGCCCAATCTTTCTTTAATACCCCCCCCACTCATTCTTTAATACCCCGCCCACTCTATCTTTAATACCCCGCCCACTCTATCTTTAATACCCCGCCCACTCTTTCTTTAATACCCCGCCCACTCATTCTTTAATACCCCGCCCAATCTTTCTTTAATACCCCGCCCACTCATTCTTTAATACCCCGCCCACTCATTCTTTAATACCCCGCCCACTCTATCTTTAATACCCCGCCCACTCTATCTTTAATACCCCGCCCACTCTATCTTTAATACCCCGCCCACTCATTCTTTAATACCCTGCCGACTCACAAAAACTGCGTTCACATACAAGGGGTACTGATTCTGAAACTTGTCAGGCTGGTCAGTCTCTATGTCTAAAATTATTACATGAGAATTAGTAACTGAAATTTTACCGTCAAGTTTACCATCAGTAATAATCATTTATCTCTCACTCACGTCTATACCAACTAGAAACCGTGGAGGCCAATGGTGGCCATTGTATTTTTTTTTCCATTTGAACGGTCTTGATAGGAACATGCTCATTCACACACTATTCACACTAACTTTGAAACGCCACATGTCTTTGGACTGTGGGAGTAAACTAGAGTACCCAGAGGAAACCCACCAAGCACGGGGGGAACATGCAAACTCCATGCGCACAGACAGCAAGGCGGGAATCGAACCTGGACCCTGGAGGTGCAAGGCAACAGTGCTAAACCCCTAGCCACCATGCCTCCATGAGCATTTATGCTATAATAATATAACTATAATATATTTATTTATTTATTTAAATAATTTTATTTATTTATTGAATTGTGTGGGAATCAAAATTGAAATAAAATGTGAACAATATATATAATCCAGTTAAATAATAATTAAAATCCCCCCCAAAAAGGCCTTAATGTTGGAACTAACAAAACAAAAAGATAAAACTGGAAAAAAAAAAAGGAAAAAAAAAAAAAACAACAACAGAAGATCAGAGTAGGACAGCGACCAAGAGAACTCACACACTCTGGCATACACAACCGAAATATACACACTCATATCATCTACTCATTCACACTTTCAATTTTCAGCATAAAATTTCACAAAATACATACACACACAAAACAATAAATAAATTTGTGTGACCTGAAGAGGAGGTCACTGACTCTTTTTTTTTTTTTTTTAATCACATTCTGAATCACAAGGAACTCACACAAACACCAATGTTTCCATTAGAAAACGAGACCAGGATCTACAGCAGTTAAACATCTTATGACGTCTGGTCCGCTCTGATCTCATCTAACGGAAACATGGTGGAGATGATGTGAAACGCTGCTCTACAGGGGGCGCATTCACAACACAGCATTAGAAGAAAACTTTTTTATATCTATATCTATATTTTTTTCCTACTGTGTTTCTTAGGTTTCGAATGCCCGGGTTGCAGAGAGGTCACATGATCTCAGCATAGGTCACCTGCTCACGAGGGACCAATCACAGAGGCAGCAGTTGTGAGGCAAGGCGGGGCTGGACAAGGGTCTTGTAATAGCATCTGTGTTAATATTTAACACATAATAATAATAATAATAGATAATTATAATATTTATTTAATATCAAGTGACATATTGTGTCTCAAATCATGTAATACTGTGTAAAAATCAGTGTGTGTTAAATAAGAATTTTTATTTTTTCCTGGACAAGGAATTGAAACAGACTATTTTTAAAGGTTGTTTTTTTTTTGTCTTCTTTATTTAAAAAATCCTTAAAGGTGACAAAATTTAACCAACATGACTAGCTACTGATTTTCAGCTGCTCATTCAATAAAACACTTTGAGGTGTATGATTATAGGAAAATTATTAGCAATTATTATATATATTATTATATTATTTATTTATTTATTTTAAATAACAAAAACTTTTTTGTCCATCACAATTACGCTGAACAATTGTTTTGGAACAATTTGGCATTCATGCTATAGCAGCACCAGTCTGTATATGCATCCCTCAAAATGTTAAGATTATTTACAAACTTCTCAAAAAGTTCTCAAAAGACTTCCCAAGAAAGTTTCGAGTTTTACCTTGGACTTTCATGAAGCGCCGACACTTTGAGAGTTTTTCAATAATGCCACCTTTTTTGCCAAGTCAACAATTATGTTCGAGCCCATTTTGGCGCCGTGTCCACCGCACAAGCCCTTGTGTAAGCGGTTATCATACAGTAGAAACCATAACATATTAGTGCTTCCTAACTTAATTCCTGGAGGACCACTTTCCTGAATATTTTTATGTTTTCCCTGCTCTACAACTCTACCACTTCAATTAAGAAAAGGCTGTTAATTAGTTGATTAGTTAAATCAGGTGTACTGGGAGCTGAGAGAGCACTAAAATGTGCAGTGCAGTGATTCTCAAGGACTGGAGTTGAGAACTACTGGTCTATTGGTGTGATTTGTCTTTTTCATATTGTATTTGTATTTTGTATCTACTGTACTACCCAGGTGACTCGGTAGTGGCCCTCCATGTGAAAGTCCCAGGTTTAATTTGCAGCCAAAGCCCAAACCAGGGCATCCTTAATGCTCGTCACAAACCCAGATAGAATGGAAGAATTGTGGTGTAAAAACTGTGCCAAATGGTCAGATGGTCCACGGTGGCGATCCTTGTCGAGAGCAGCCGAAAGAACAACAACATCTACTACGCTGCTAATGAACTACTTACAGTAGATATTTATTGTACACTGTAGCAATAATTCCTCTGTATAATGTAAAAAAAAAAAGTGACTTGCTCGCTTTAGGTAACAGTTTCCGCTGCTTTAGCGTTTAAATTGTCTTTTTATTTACTTGCGCAAAATTAGAAATACCTTCTGTGTAGGCATTTTAGACAATAAACAGTATCCATAAGATCACGGCAGTCCATTAGACCAGCAAAGAAAAACACCACTTAGTCATGACTTTGCCTATAAATAAGTGAAAGTGAACTGTTTAGCTTCGACTTTTTCACCTGAAGGGGTGGCGTCCGCTGGTGGGTAAGAAATAGGGCTGCACGATTCTTGCTAAAATGTGAATCATGGAGAGTTTTCTCCATGGGAACTGAGTTCTCAGTTCACAATTCTCTCTTTTTTTTAACCAAAACATTTACTGCACTCACTCATCATCTATACCACTTAATCCAGTATTAAGGGTCACGGAGGGCCTGGAGCCTATCCCAGGAGACTTAGGGCACAAGGCGAGGGTACACCCTGGACAGGGTGCCAATCCATTGCAGGGCACACACACTCATTCACACACTTCGGATGTGCCAATTAACCTAACCTACATGTCTTTGTACCCCGGAGGACACCCGCCAAACACGGGGAGAATTCCATGCACACTGAGACGGGAATCGAACCCGGACCCTGGAGGTGCAAGGTGACAGTGCTAACCACTACCCCACCATGCCGCCCTTTACTGCACTCATGTTAAAAAAAAGAAAAAGGCTGCCTATGTACACAGGACTTTCAACTCTGAAATTTTAATAAAGTATTCATTTATTTATCAATGTGAAAAACAGAATGTTAACCTAACTAATAAATAGCACCTGTGTACAGCCAACTACACGACTTCATTATCACATGTGTTAGATTATATTATTATTATTATTATTATTATTATTATTGCTATTATTATTATTATAAGGTAAACATCATGGATTTTGTTTGGATTGCTCAATAGGTCTTATTGCTTAACCTTAACACATTGCTAGTATACTTCTCTGTAGCTTCTGATCTGTTCTCAGAGTCTCTGCGTAACAGCTAGAATAAACACGTCAGGTTTAATTAACTTATGTTATTTAATTAATTAAGTTATATCACAATTAGTGCTGTACATGCATGTCTCAGTTCGGATTTTTGTTTTTAATGTGTATGCGCACGTGTGTGTGGGTGCTTGTGTGTCTGTGAGACATGTACACGTACCTCAGTCTAAGAAAAAGAAATGTATATAAACAAACATGCGATGATCACGTATATACACTATATATTGTGTGTACTGTATGTACGAATTGAGATTGTGATTTTTTTTTTTCCGATTAATCACGCAGCCCTAGTTTGCAAAGACTTGCAAATTTTTTAATGTACTGTTTTTTTTAATGTACTGTTTGAGTTTTTACTCCAGAGGCAACAAAAATCTTTAAAAATTACAGACAGAACCTTTAACTGCTGTAATATTTTTGATAAACCACGTCTATATGCTACAGATCTAGATCTCACAGCTTTCAACCCTACCGCTGCTAAAGGTCGGCCATGTTGTTTCTCTATCTGTTGTTCTTGTTTGCTCTGCGGTGCATGATGGGATTTCAAAATACGTACAGTATGGACTGTTTAGTGCATTACATTTGTTGATGTTTATAGAGTGAACACTGAAATATCAGTAAAAACAGTATAAATTGGAGTATTTTTGATTTGAGACACAGCTAATGTCAGGTTTTAGTATTAGCAGTCAGTGTGTGTATGTGTGTGAGAGTGTGTGAGGATATGTGTGTAAAACCATCTGGTATTTTTTTTTTTTTTTCAGTAACATCAGATGACCCAGCCCCTGACCTTTCATAGCCACCTCGAACTAAGTTAGCTAGCGCACCCTAGCTAGCTAGCGCACACTATGGGTGGCTATGCAACCTCTGAGCAGCACAGATAGCGAGGCCGGCTGGTGATTACCTTCACTGTCCTCAACCGCCTCGATGGCTTCAATGGCCTCGATGGTAGCTGAGAAAGCACAGACAGACACACAGAGAGACGGAGAGACACACAGACGGAGAGACAGAGAGAGGAGGAGTGAAAGGAGGAGCGTTATTGTGGCAGCCATGCAACCGGCACGAGCCGCCATGAGTCCGCCGCCGAGGCTGGGTATTTAGCGGTTTAGCGTTAGCCAGGTAGCACCGCTAGCCAGTTAGTAGTACAGTGTAAGTGCATAGAGTTGCTCAGTAACAAGACAATAAAAACAGTGTAAAATTAGGGAGAAAGAGGAAATGTGAGAAGAGATAAACAAAAGTGGTGACGATTTTAAATATGTTTTTTGCTCACCGCTCTGTAAGGTCTGTTTGCCTCCAGAAAGAACGCCGCTGGGCAGCATGCCGGTCGGGGTCAGACCCTTCAGAGTCAACACGTTCTCGCTCTCCTCACTGTAGTTTGAGAATCGCAATGTAAGTCACAGTGAAAATAGTTTGGGGAGAAAAAATATATGATATAATGAGAAAACTCCTTAATACTTTCAGTATAAGGTCACGCTCAGAGTAATCAGGGACGCTGAAGATGTTTGTGGACTTATACCTTATTCTCTTTTCTTTCTATTTCACATCTTAAAATGTTATTCTCAGAATCAGACATTTATTTTTTAAAACTGTGGCTCCTAAACTTAATCGTACACTGTTCAGCCATAACATTATGACCACATGCCTATTACTGAGTAGGTCCCCTTTTGCCACCAAAACAGTGATGCAGTGTGTGTTCTGACACCTTTCTACGGGAGTCAGCGTTAACCATTTCAGCAAATTCTTTGGCATCTGTCGACATGGACCAGCCTTCGCGCCCCCGAAACACATCAGTGAGCCTTGGCTACCCAGCACCCTGTTCTCCAGGTCACGGGTTTTCCTTCCTCTCAGCACTTTTGGTAGGTCCTGCCCGCTGCAGACCAGGAACATCCCACAAGAGCTGCAGTTTAGGAGTTGCTCTGACCCATCACACCATTTGGTCTTCCTTAGAAGAGCTGCTGCTTGTCTGTGCAATGTTGTCCATGAAGTTGATATGTTGGAAGCATAAAAAAATGGGCAAGTGTAGGTCCTACCTGCCATACGTAGCTGCCTCATGGGTCAAATTCAGGTTGCGGTGTGTATAGAGTTTCAGTGCTTGTGTAGTTCCATATAATGCCACTTTAAGGCCTGTACTAGACGTAACGCATAACCTTTTTTCAATTAACTGACATAAAGTTCAAATTGTACATCTTGGTAGAATGGAAGGTACTACTCAACATCACAAAGATGCATTTGTTGTCATCATTGTACCAAAATCTCTTTGAAAATCCACTTTGTTGCATTTGACGGTCTCCGACTGTGTGGTTTTGTCTTCAGTGCTGTTTTCTCCTTCTTTAAACTTCTTCATCCATTTGATGAAGAATGCGTGTCATCTTCGTAAACGTTCTGTAGCGCAGTGGGGGACCATCAACTGTGACAAAGGGGATTTGCAAAGAGGATTCGAAAGTTGGGTTTGATGATGGCGCGGATGCATGTCTTGTGATGGAGTTTATGTTCAGTAGTACATTTGTTATACTCTGAACCCCTGGATACATCTCACAGGACTGTGTGCCCACAATGCCTCATCACTCGCTACCAGACAGGCCTCCCTGCCCTGAGCAATCAGTGGTCATCTGAAAGCTGTTCGGCTCACAGCACGTTCGATATCCACAAGGTATGGTGTTCCTGCTCAATGTGTGTACCCATCATCCCTTTCATCTCATGATCCGAAAAACACTTTGGTGTAGAAATATAAGCCAGCTTTTACTTGCTCTTTACTCACCGCAAGACGGAGAACATTTTGGCCATTTTGCCAATGGCACGGATTTTGTTCCTGATGACCTCCTTACGGGCAGCTGCAGCATTCGCTGAGCGAAAGAACATAACACACACACACACACACACACACACACACACACACACACACACACACACACACACACACACACACACACACAACACAACACACACACACACACACACACACACACACACACACACACAAACACATGTACGCACACACACACACACACACACACACACACACACACACACACACACACACACACAAAACAAGTGAGAAAAAGTCTTCTCAGAGCTAGCTCTTACCTCTGTTCATATTTATAGTAGATTAGTCTCCCTAACTCTGACCTACTTCTGATCTTATTTAGGATGCAATGCATAGCCAAAAGTATGTGGACAAAAGCACATATGGCTGCGATGACTAGGTGTACACTGTATTACAAACATTGGGTAATATATTGTAGCTAAAATCTGGGATTTGACCTCACCGTCATAGATCTCTTCTCCATCGTTCATGAGTTCATCATCTGAACAGATGCTGAGGACGTTCACCAGCATCTCAGTCACTGTGGAGAGGTCAAATGTCACAGAGTGAAAGAGAGAACTGCCTCCAATCTGTCTATCTATTCACAAAGGTAAAGGTTTTTGTGGTTGTATTTTTAAAATAATAATAGATCTGTTCATTAAGTTATATAAAAATGCATACAATATATAAGATAAATATAAATTTTTTAAAAAGGTTCATAACAAATATATAATTCTACATTTAGGACGTAACAACCATGATCATCAATATGTCCATTCATAATACACACTTTGTGCAAATGTTTCAGGTGTTTTTTAATGCTCTGGTCCAATTTAAAATAAAGATATAATAAATAAGTGTAAGACAAACAAACATTACATAAAAATAATTAAAATCAACACATATTGAAACATGATTTAATAATCATGTAGTTGATGTAGGTGTAATAACGTCTGGAATATTTTGACAAGACAATATCATTTGGGCGGTGGTAGCTCAGCATGGTTAAGTCTCTGGGTTAATGATCATAAGGTCAGTGGTTCAAGCCCCAGCTCCAAAGAGCTGACATTGATGGGTCCTTGAGCATTAACCATGTTTGCCCCTGACCCTGCACTCTGACCATAGTCCCAAAACTATGAAAGAATTTCACTTTGTGTGTTAACAAATAATAATTGAATAAAAAAATAAATCCTTGAGCAATTGTGCTTCTCTGGATATATGATAAAAACTCCACCCTGAAACACACTAAGAATAACTATATTCAAATATCCTCATTCCTCATTCCTATGTTCATTCCTCACATACCTTTCTCTCCCACAAAAGGCAGAGACCAGGTGAACACGTCCATGAAGTTAGGCAGCCAGTAAGGGTGCGGCGAGCAGTTAAACTGACGTATGTTCATCACGTTGTTCTCGTATTTTAGCACAGCAGCTGCACAAACATCAAATAATAAAGACATGCATCAGTGTCTGCCCACATACACACAACCTGCACAGAGAGATGTGCATCCAGTGCTAATGTTAATTCATCAGCCAGCCGAATAACTGTTACTTCAGAAATACTAGAGCCTCAAAATCAGTGTGGTCCATTAGCACACCAAAGAAATTTTTGTACAACCTTTATTATTGTACACGTCCAGGTAATTGGGAGCGGAGAAGATGGTTATGAGAGAAGGGAAGCCTGTCGTCTGGCTTTTCCTGTACATCCGATAACTGCAACAACAACAACAAAAAAAGCAGAAGAGGTGATAACAACAACAATAAGAATAAAAATAATGAAATGGAGACGATTCTATACTGGAGGAGAAACAACTGGATGATGGGAAGAATGGTGAGCAAACTGGTAAGGATGGATAAATGACTGAACAAAAATGGATAGTTGGAAACTAAAGAATAATAGATAGGTGGATAGATAGTGTTCAGATCGGCTGACATTTTTGGATGGTGAAGAGATATAATGCAGGTCAGGAGAACCCTAGGTGGGTATGGATGGATGGTTGATGAATGAATGATGAATGGTGGGCAGATGCTTACAGGTGGATGGATGGTGGATGAGTGCTGGGGGAATGGATTGGGCAAGTGGCGAGATGGATGGATGGTGGATGAGTGTAGGGGAATGGAGTGGGCAGAAGGGTACAGGTGGGATTGTGGATGAGTCGTGGGAGAATGGAGTGGGCAGATTGGTACAGATGGATGGATGGTGGGTGAGTATAGGGGAATGGAGTGTGCAGGTGGATACTGATGGATGGATGGTGGATGAATGGTGGGGAAATGGTGTGGGCAGGTGGATACAGGTGGATGGATGGTGGATGAGTATAGGGCAATGGAGTGGGCAGATGGGTACAGATGGATGAATGGTTGATGAGTAGGGGGGGGGGGAATGGAGTGTGCAGGTGGGGAAATGGATGGATGGTGGATGAGTGGTGGGAGAATGGAGTGGGCAGATGTGTAGAGATGGATGGATGGATTAGTTTCTACCTAAAAATATCTAATACGTTAAGAGGAGTAACAGAAACTGCATTATTGGGGGATAAGTTTTTGTTTACTATTCTTTTTTGAATAGTTGATGCTATCTATAAAGTTTTTCCTTATAACAATTTTTTGTCTGTTCTCTGCAGAACCTTTTCTTATAGGGCTTCATCTAAAAAGCTGTTAGGGTGTTAGACAGAGTGTCTTTCTGCTTCATGATGAATCATTAACACAGAATAGTGGGATTTATGAGTAACAATCGTTAAGGTGAGATTTGTGGTTTAGTCTCCACCCAGCCGTTACTCCCCTCTATACCGCTGTCAGCGCCAGCACAGTCTTAGTTTTAGTCATGCTGTTGACTCAGAGAATTCTGTTAGGGGGAGTCCGTTAACAGGGGGTTTAAAATGCGTCAGAATTTTTAAAGGATATTTACTGGATTTACATTTCTCAACCACGCCCTGAGGAAATAAATGGTCAAATCTCCTCAGTTATCCGAAATGGGACAGTCTGAGGTAAAACTGATAGCATGTAAAATCAGCATATGTGCATACTGTCAGTTCCGCATAAACTTGGGTAGGTCTAAAATACAAATATAAAACGAGATTTCGTGTCACAGGTTTGCACAGTGTTAATGTGATCTTTCAAATGAATTATCATACTAAACGTGTACGCTCCATGGAAAGGGATTAAGAAATACTGTAGGCACAATCGTAAATATAATGTCAGGAGTTGTAACTCGAACTTTTCTAAGAAAGGAAAGATTTAAAAACCGAGAGATTTGTGCTTTATAGTTTCTCAGTAACTGCATTATTTCATCTCAATAGCTTCAGGAGAGAGAACAAAAGATAGTCTGGTGAGGGACTGCCTATTTATAGCTCCTATAATATATGTGAAAACAAGAACAAGAGCAGAAGGGGCCTGATGGAAGGATTTTTATAAAAAAATTTATAGGATCTATAAAAAAGCGAAAACGTAACTGTAAATGGATAGAAAGTATGATGTTATTCTTTAATTATACGAGTGCTGTTATTGGAAAATAATCAAATTGATTGATTAAATCTGTAGCAGAACTTGCATCATACACTGATTCTCATTTTATAATAAATAACAAGCTTTACTTTTGTTTCTTGTAATGTATAGCACAAAGGTCAATCAAATCTTCTTTTTAATCAACAAAAAAATTCCAGGAATGAAAAACGAAAAAAAAAAAAAGGTTTTCATTTGACTCAGCATATGTGTGTGTGTGTGTGTGTGTGTGTGTGTGTGTGTGTGTGTGTGTGTGTGTGTGTGTGTGTGTGTGTAAAACCTATTTCCCACACGAATGTCTCCTACCAGTGTGCAGTGATGCGGTTAGATGTTTAACTGAAGTGGAGTTCACTGTTGTGGAGTTTACTGATGCTGCAGTGATGCTGAGGTTTATTTTAAGTGAAATCAGTGATGTGGTTCTAATGAAAGTGACTGTTTCCGCTTACCCTGCGTCCTGTGCCTCATGGGCTCTGATCACCGAGAGCAGGTTATTAGTCTGTAGAAACTCACACACCGCAGGATAGCTGGAGGGAGAGAGAGAGAGAGAGAGAGAGAGAGATTTAGTATTAAAATATAAGAAAGAAAGGAAGAGGGAGAAACAAAGAAGAGACAAGGAGATGTAAGTATAGTGGAAGAAACAGAGACAGAGATATACAGTATATAAAAGAGAGGTGGATAAGGTAAGACAGAAAAAGTGAGATATACAGAAGTATAGAGAGACAGAGACAGAGTGTGGATTAAATCGAAAGAGGAAGAAAGGGACAACAAGATGGAAAAGATTAGAGCATACAGAATGAGAGTGAGACAGAGATAAAAAAAAAAAAGACAGTAAGACAGAATGAGAAACACAATGAGACAGACAGAGAGATAGAGATGAAGATGAGACAGACAGACAGAAGCTGTGACAAATGCTAAAAGCAGAAGAGAGGGAGGTGTATACTATGTTGAAAGACAGGGAGAGACAGAGACAAAGTGAGAGACACAGAGATACAGAGAGACAAGCATAAGGTAAATGGATAGAGGAGACGGAGAAAGAGATCTACAGCAGGTTACAGTATTTAAAATGAAAGAAATAGAGACAGACAAACAGACAGACAGACAAAAAAAGAAAAAGACATCATGAAGAGTAACACAGCGAGACAGAAAGAGGTTGGAATAGAGAGAATAAGTTAAAGAAAGGGAGAAAGAGATGTGTGTATACTGAAGGATATGTGGAACGAACAATACAGAGGGAGATAGACAGGGAGAAGGAGTGTGTGTGTGTGTGTGTGTGTGTGAATGTTAGAATGTGGGCTTGAATGAAACTCTTTTTTTACACCATTATATACTATATCCCACAGCCACAAGATGGCAGCACTGAGCACATTAAAACAAAAAAACAGACATTGCACATTTTAGAGGTGAAAAGTGATCATTTGAAGAACAGCTGAGCAAAAGTGCATTTTAGCATTTTAATCCCTAAAATTAAACACAAACTAATTAGTAATGTTAGTTTGTTAACTTTATGAAAATATGTGCTCAACAAAGCTCCTGTATGTGAAAATCGAATGTAAATGCTAGAACAAAACACATGCTACGTGTTCAAAACGTGTATAAATCATAACATGGGATGGGTCTGCATGGAGATTTCACGTGACTGAATGAACACATCCACTTATGCTTATGAATTATTTTTAAATCACCATGCCCCCAGAATTTCATCATGATGCTACAGATTAGCCGGAAGTGCTAAGGGATCACACGCTCTGTGTTCTATAGCAGCCTTTAAAACGGTTTATTAATATTTAACCAAAAAAAAAAAAAAAAAAAACAGAGAAGCTGCAATAACAAAATGAGCAGATGGAAATCTCACACTGCGCTTACAGAGTGCTACTCTTTCTCCCTGCTCGAGCGCTCCTCTCTCTGAGCTCAGTGGGAAAACTGCTGCTCAAAAATCACCCCGCTCTTAAACCTCTTTCAGAAATGACTTCATAGTATTTATGATTTTGCAGGCCTTGCAGTTTAAAGGAAAGTTTGCCAGAATGTTTGTCATCAGTTCTAGATGTAAGAGGGCTGGACAATGAGATGATGTAATCAGATCGAAATTGGTGCTAACCTTAGCCAGAAGATGATCTTGTTTTTATAAATGAATGGAAGTGACTACATGGAGTACCATGGCAGGTAATATGGCACTTCAGTGGGTGCCACAGAAGTACTATGGTGTGTCCTACAATACTGTACTGAATTAGGAATGTACCTAATACAGTATTTTTGTAGAGTGTTTTATCTTTTCCACTGTATTACATAAAAATGCATAACATATTTTGGACAGTATCCTGGTACAGTAAGTGTTCCATAGAACCATAATACACTACAAGGTAGAACCATGGATCATATTATAGTACATGTACTGTTGTATGAAAATATGTACCACTGTAGAACCACATGTTTAACATATGTGTAGCACCACACTATAGTACATGGTTCTACAATGGTACTTGTACTATATCAGTATAAGTACACTACATAGACAAAAGTATTTAAGGTCAATATTTTTTTATTTGTTGGATTTTTCCCAGAATTTAGTCGTGCCCAATTCCTCCCCGTCACTAGGGGCCGCCCACATTAAGGCTACTACTACCACTCAGTCGGGAAGGCCGACGGCAGACGACCGCATCTTTTTTGAACTGCTCACTCACGCACTGTTAGGGGCGGTGTAACACACTCGGGGGACAGCACTATCCGCTTGCGTGAGTTCACAGACGCTCCTGGTTGGCTGTAGAGCCGTGATTAATGTGAAAGCACCAAATACCTTTCATCCCTCCCCTCTGAGAGAGCTCGGCCAATCAGCTCTCTCTAGACCTCCGGCTACAGAGAGAGGCTACAGCATCACCCGGGAATCGAACTCGCGATCTCAGGATGATAGGGCGAGCACTTTATCACTACGCCGCTCGGAGGCCCGTGAAGGTTAATCTTAATGCATCAGCATACCAGGACGTCTTGGACAATGCTGTACTTCAAAGCCCTTTTCTAAACCAACATGACTGTGCCCCAGTGCACAAAGCAAGGAATATAAAGACATGGTTTGTTGAGTTCAGTGTGTAAAAATTTGGACCCTATCCTCAACCCCATCAAACACCCTTAGATGATCTGGAACAGAGATTTCAAGCCAGGCCTTCTCATCCAACGTCACTGCTCTACAGAACGTGTGGACATCCTTGCAAAAAAGAGTGGAAGCTGTTATAGCTGCAACAGTTATAGACCGATTCCATATTGAAGTGTATGTATTTGGATACAATGTCATTGCAGGTTTGGCCAAATTTGATGTACAATTGCACTATACTTAACTAAGAAATGAACCAACATGGTTAACATAAATAAAAAGTGAGCATGGTAACTTCCAACCGTATTTGCACCAAAAAATAAACAAATTGAAATGTTACTTACTCGATATTTATTTAGAACTATTATAATAAATCAAAATCACAATCGAGTCAAGCTGTTTCACTGAGTATCATAATGATACTAATATTTAGTATATCTTCAGCTGCACTCAGCAAGTTGTACAGTTGGGCCCTTGAGCAAGGCCCTTAACCCTACCTGCTCCACGTGGCACTGTATCCAGCTCGACCCTGCGCTCTGACCCCCGGCTTCCTATCTGGGATTTGTGAAAAAATCATTTTGCTGTGTTGTATAGTACTTGTGACAAATAACTGAGTCTTATTCTTAGTCTTAAGCTATTAAGGCTCGGGCATCAAACACGCTGCTCTGGTTTTCATTTTCCATGAACATGTGCGTGTTGTTTTCTCCGCCTTTGCCTGTTCCTGGATTGTACTGATTGTTCTCCGTTTATACCCTTGATAGGTATGTGCATTTATACACTCCTGTCTCTTTGCCTCTTGGATGTTAGTGCGCCTTTATTTATTTATTTTTGTTTTGTTTAATTAATTATTTTTGTTAATTTTATGATTTTATGGCCACTAGAACAACCATTAGTATTAAGTTGTTTTTCGAATGTTAGAATTGCTTTGATAACGTGATGCCAGACCACCGTTGGCTATACTGTATGACGTTAAGATAATATTGAACAAATGACTTTTATCGAACGCCGTATGTCCGCAAATTACGTTCCCGGCCGAGGTGGCATGGAGCCCACTGCTGTCGTTTCTCAGAACGTTCAGCAAGTGGAACTCCTGATCCTTGAAAATTGATGGATCAATTGATGCAACTTGCAGAAGAGACGCATCTGTCTGTGGGAACTGTACACACAGTCATTCACCAACACCGCTTGCACATTACAGGAACTCGGCTGGGTGTTACTGCCACATACAGGACGTACAGTCCTGACCTCGCTCCAAGCCATTCCCACATGCTTGGACCATTAAAGGAGTTCCTGGGAGGCCAGGGTTTCAGACGTGAAGCAGGCAAACCGGTGTCCAAGCACTAGTGAAACTCTGGGATAAGTGCATTAGTGTAGCAGGGGATTAAAGTATATAGAGGAATAAAGGTTGTTTTTACTCTCGTAACTTCAACTTTTTTGACTCTCGCTTGGAATGCTTGATTGATGATTTTTGCTTTGTCTTTCCTGAACAGCATAATTGTGTCCTGCTTAATCACAGGCCACGTTACAGCCACTGGATTCAGTCTAACTCTGTTCAGTTCAGTTTAAAAGAGTTCTCTACTATTTCCTCCTGGCTGCACGTTTAACACACGCACAGCTGATTTATACAGTATATACTGTACTCTGTATTCCCTCCTGCTATTGCACTGTCTGTTATCCAGAGTTACCAGGCGCAATGAAAGACTACAATGAACTTCTTTTTTAGGAGACATGGGGGAAAAAATGGCATAACAGAACATTTTCAACATCTCATCTCACACACACACGCACGCACGCACACTACATCTCCATCTCGCCCGCTCTCCTTTCATTGATGTCGGATTTCATAAGATGTGGGGGGGGGATCCATCTCTATTGCTTTTGATTTATTTATATATTTATTTCTCTCGCTTCTCACTCTCTTCCACTCACTCTTCGGCAGTAGTAGCCGGTTGTCATAGTAACAGCAGATCGCCCCGATTTCCCAGAGGACCGTGGGAATTCTTGTGTTTTGCCGAGCCTGACCGCTGTTTGGGCTGCTTTACAATTCCAATTACAGACGCAGGCTCATTTTCGCACTACACCTAATTGCCCAGAGCACACGGCTCTGCACACATGCATGCACACACACACACACACACACACACACACACACACACACACACACACACACACACACACACACACACACACACACATACACGCGTACACACTTAGTGCTCAGCCACTGAATATTCCAACACAAGTAGGACCAGGTCCGTGTTTCTGTCGGAAAATTCACACGGCGAGATTGCAAAAAAGAGACAAGAGTCACAGCACTTAACATAAAAAAAGCTTTGTGCACATCTTTCCTGCTGGTGCAGCTAAAACTTAGTCGAGTATAAAAAAATATATATATTTTTTTTTAAAAAAAATATATACCAGAGGCCTACTGAACGCTTTAATCTGATTAGTTAGGAGGTGTTGATTAAACAGCAGTATCGGCTGTAATTCAAATCAGGTTTATATTAATCACTTGCAAATTGCTGTGATGGAAGAGGAACAAAACGTGATGTTATTGGAAAATAATCAGCTTCAGCGTGATGACTGTCTGACCTCATTCATTACTGATTCTTTTCCTATAACCTCACATCTTAAAGTGTTTTTCTATTATTAATTTTTTATAATCCCTATTTATTATAACTTTATAAGGTAATAACTATTATAAGGTTTGGACACACCTTCTAATAATCCCCTTTGAACAGTTGATATTGAGATGTATCTGCTACTTATGATCTGTAAATCCTATATAACGGCTCTAATCTGAGGTGCTGGTTGTTAATTGGTGATTTCTGAGGCTGGTGACTCTAAATGAACTTCTCCTCTGCGGCAGAGGTATGTTTTGGTCTTGCTTTCCTAGGAAGGTCTTCATGAGAGACAGTTTCATCATGGAGCTCTATGGGTTTTGCAGATGCACTTGGCACAATGCTGTTCTTGCAAGAACTGTTCCAGACCTTCATGTCTTAAAATAACAACTGACTGTTTTTGTTGTTGTTACTTAATTACATAATTCCATATGTGTTATTTCATAATTTTGGGGGAAAAACTGTATTGTTTTAAAATGTAGAAAGGGTTCTCCTTGTGCTTGGTGGGTTTCCTCCGGGTACTCCGGTTTCCTTCCACAGTCCAAAACATGCAGATTAGACTATCTGGCGTTGCCAAATTGCCCAAAGTGTGTGAATGAGTGTGTGAGTATGTGTATACGTGTGTGCCCTGCAATGGATTGGCACCCAGTCCAGGGTGTACCCCGCCTCGTACCCATAGCATAGTGGAATAGGCTCCAGGCCCCCGTGACCCTGTATAGAGGATTAAGCTGTATAGACAATGAGTGAGTGAGTGAGAAAGATATAAAATCAAAGATTTAGCAAACATGTACTATAGTGTGACACACATATCACTAAAGAATCACAGAACTAAATTTTGGAGCATTTGGAGCATTTTCAATTTGATTCGATTCAATAGCACTCATTTTTATTTTAGATATAGAAGATGAAGAAGCCATACTTTGACTAAAGTACTTTACATACCAATTTGTATTTCCTGCGAAAGTTGTACTATGTCCTCAAGGAATTCGTCAATTTTAGACCAAAAAGAATGACTCAACGATTCAATGAATTGACTCTACCTACTAGACATTGAATAAACTTGCAAGATCGATTTGTCTTTTATATATGTACTTTTTTTTTTTAGCCAGCACTAAAGGTGTTAGCTTTACCTGTAGAAGTAGGAGCAGCCACGGACAGTGTTGTGGCTGAAATACTCTTGCGACTTCTCGTTGCCAAAATCTTCTAGCGGATCTGACCACAGAAGATCACACATGGGCCCAAAGGCTGGAGGCTCTTTAAACCGGTCCAGCTGGAGCACAGAGAAAGAGGGAAGGGGGGTATTAATTTTTCATAACTCATACCTTATCATACGAAGCCTAACACAAAATGATACACTAGGTTACTTTGATCACATCAACACCTGTGTCCTGAGTCTCAGCACATCGCATTTAAAGACCTTTTTTGTGTGTATGTATAAAATGCACGTTGGGATTTTCACTGGAAACACTGAATTTGAAAGATTCATTTTGCTTTA
>QNUK01000128.1:782500-922500 GCA_013621035.1 Clarias magur | reverse complement strand
TTGGTGATAATTGAATAGACTGGATGGATTGATGAACAGAACAGAACAGGATGGATGGATGGATGAATGGATAGTGGACAGAATGATAAAATGGATAAATGGATGTCCACACAGACTATAACATGGACGGATGTTGGATAGAAAAGAGAAAATGGAGGGATGGGTGAAAAATGGACAGACAGATATATAAGTATGACACATGATTGTATGCTTGAACAGGATGTATGCTTGGACCGTTGGAGAAAAGAATGATTAGATAGATAGACAGAAGAACAGACAGCACAGATGGATGTATAGATGAAAGAACCTTTCCTCGAAAGATAGCTGTGGGTGAAGGGAAGGGGTTACAGAGATACAGATCAATGGAAACAGGGAGCTGATGGAAGAATGATGCATTGTGGGTAAACAGGAGATGGAGATGGAGAAGGAGTCTCTAGCAAAGTAAGACATTTAGTGGATACAAAAAGGAGTGTGTGGATTTGTACTTACATTCCTGTTTGAATGTGAAATATTCAGTCAAGTGTCTACATTCGTGGTTTCCCCGCAGCAGAAATAACGTCTTTGGGTAGAGGATTTTCAGGGACCAGAGATACAAAACACACTGAGAGGGAGAGAGAGAGAGAGAGATCACAGAAATTATATAAAGATTATTTAATCTTTATATCCTGTTATTAAGATTCAATATGATCACGGATCAATGAAACTTTAAGTACAATTACTTTTAAAACTATAAAAAAAATCATTTCACTATATTCACCATGAACACACTGATGGGTATGCTGAAAAAAATGCAAACATTTCCATTTTCTTGTTCTATTTTGATTTATGGAACTATAAATTTATGTCTGAAAAGAAGCAAAAGTATCTGCCAACAGGATAAGAAAATGTAAAGCTTAAAAACAGTAAACCGAAGGGTGTTCAAGTCAAACCGGGACTTTTGATTGTGCAGAATGGCAAAACGCAGTTATGAGTGAAAAACTCTCTTTATTTCTCTATATAATCTGCTGCTACACTAATGCACTTAGCCCAGTGTTTCACTAGTGCTTGGATCCCATCAAGGTAGAAATTTGTCTCAATTCGCTTGGGATATGATCAGATTGCCAGGAGTTTCCACAGACACACTGTAAACCCTAGTGCTCAAAGTAATTAAACATATGGAGTACTGTTAACTTAAACAATTACAATTAGTTTAAATTTATAGACCTTGATGAGTATTTAGAACTTTTTGGTGTTTATGAGTTTGTAGAAATGACACTTTTCGAGTTAGCTGAACAAATTTGATATTTTAAGCCACAGTAACTGTCTCCTTAAAGTTCCACCAACTTAAAATCCTTCAGCTTGGCAATTTTGTGTCTGATGTCATCAATGCACATGTAAACTGCCCACACTGAATTGTTTTAATCAAGATGGTGGACTTATCTGTCGTCACATTATCTTTACAAATCTGGGCACCTTAACGTTCCAGAGCACTGGTGGCTCAGTGGTAGGTGTTTCGCCTGCCATGTGAAAGGGCCGGGTTCGATTCCCAGCCACTGGATGAAGTGCCTGTCCCAAGTCCAGATAATAATGGGAGGGTTGTGTTCAGAACGGCATTTGGCGTAAAAAATTGTGACACTACAAACACATGGTTCACCATTTAGATCGCCTACTGTACAAAACGAGAGTACATGAGCAAGCTCCATCTCACTAACCTCGATACTGAAGTAACCTCGGTCCACGTAGTCCCCTAGGAAGAGGTACCGCGTTGTAGCTGGAGAGCCTCCGACCTCGAATAGCTTCATCAGGTCGAAGAACTGCCCGTGAATATCTCCACACACTGCAGTACACACATCATGTCAGAACGAAGCTAAAATTCATTCTCAGACGTCTATACAGATCTAATCTCTTGTATCTTGTATACCACATTCTGTGCTCTGATTGGTCAGAAGGTGTCGGTGCGTTTTCTTTAACAGCAGCTCTGACAGAAATCCTGCATGCAAGGTTTATAATAATGGGCTTGTCTTGGTTATGTTGTCGTTTCTATAGCAGCAGGTATTTATACAGCCGGGACCTCAGTCAGAGACAGATTGCTTTTAAGTACGTAATCGATGATGTACAGTCAGTTGAGCGGACGTTTATTCTGTGTTTAGGGAAGGAGCCTCCAGTGTCAGTGCATTGTGGCTATCAGACGTGACACATGTTCGTGTCGTGACACTCCAATGGGAACGGGGACTAACTGTATTTAAAGACACAATTATAAACATTAAACCTTAAACTTTATGACTAAAAAGTGTGATGCTGTAATTATTATTATTAAAAAATAATAATACTCAGGGACACACTAATACTGGAAAATACTGCTAACAGAAACTCTGCTTTGTGGCCGGCAGCATCACACATCGTCGTTGATCATTTTCCTATAATAGAATGGCCCCAGGTGTTTTATTCCTTACTTAGTACATACTGTCTTCTAACAGTTAGCAATGAATTATTAATCATTTCCCCTTTTTAAATATGGTTTGACCTCATCTTAATTCAGGGCTGCTGCATAAAGGTGTGTACAAATGTGTGAATCAGATGATTGGTCTCTCCGATAAAGGTCTGTTCTTTAGTACAAAAGGCTACACTTGGCATGCCAAAGTTCTGCATAAAAATCTACTTAGGGAGAACTTTCACTACAGAAAGTTAAAGGTAAAAAAGATGAAAAAAAATAAATAAACACACACATTGAAGAACCATCATTTTAACTCTAAGGAACATTTCAAACAGTGCTGCTTGTAGTTCCTGGATACAGGAATGTTGGAACGCAGAACCTCGACCAGGTACCATTAGTGGAATTTGCTGTTAGGACAAACTCAATAAAAACGTATATTTTCTGTATCAATTTGGCATTTTCCATAGTGCTACTGTACCTGTGCAGTGGAAACACAGAACAGGAACTCGTCATGAACCCCAGTAGAAGCGCGCCTTTTAACTCCAATCTGTAATCTACTGTGATAACCTGTTCGACTGATCTGTGAAGTATTTCCAAAAATGGAAACCGAAACCCAGAGCACCAATGAGTTCCTCTCCTCGTACTGCTTCTACATCAAAACCGCACATTACTGTACACTCTCTCACCAGTCTTCAGATATCGATTTCCATGTGTCTGGATAAAAACTAGAGATTTAGTCTACCTTGAAGAATCTTTTAAACCATCAAAGAACATAGTATTCACAAGTTCCCTGCAGCCTGCAAACTGGACAAAGTCTATAACAGCTTATAAGTGTCTAAATATTTTATCCAGTCCTCTCACTTCATTTGAAATAGTCTTTGCGGCAGAACCAAAAGTCCAGGGGTGGAGCAGGACCTCATCTACACATGATGTTATACAATTTCTGTTATCAGTTATCACCCAGATGAGGACGGGTTCCCTGTTGAGTCTGGTTCCTCTCAAGGTTTCTTCCTATTGCCATCTCAGGGAGTTTTTCCTTGCCATTGCCGCCGTCACCCTTGGCTTGCTCATCAGGAACAATCTCATTATCTAGACACATTTTTCTTACACATATACACTTCCATAAGTTTTCTTTTCATTTCTGTGAAGCTGCTTTGAGACAATGACCATTGTTAAAAGCGCTATAGAAATAAAATTGAATTCAATTGAATTGAATCTACATCCTGCTTTAAGTATGACGCTAAACCTACTCCTACATCCCTAACATACCAACATACATACAAAACACTGACTCAATTCTGAAAAAAGTGGTTTATTTATTTATTTATTTATTTATTTATTTACCAGTCAAAAGTTTGGACACAGCTTCTAATTCGATGGTCCTTCCTGGTTTTTTTAATTTTCTTTCTACACTGTAAAACGATGCTGAAGGCATTTATCCGAAACACACAATAAACAAACAGATATCGAGATGTGTCTTCTACTTATGCTCTCTAAAGACTTCATAACGGCTCTAATATGAGGTGCTGGTTGTTAACTGGTGATTTCTAAGGTAATTGGTAACTCTAAATGAACTTCTCCTCTGCAGCAGAGGTAAGTCTTGGTCTGGATTTCCTGGGAAGCTCTCCATGAGAGCCAGTTTCATCATCATGGTGCTGGATGGGTTTTGCAAATACACTTGACACAATACTGTTCTTGCAAGAACTGCTTCCGAACATGTTCCTGACTGTTGTTGTTGTTACTTATTATATCTTTTTCTTTGTATATTATACTTTGTTTTGCATTTAGTCACCATGTAGATGCATGGTTTGACGATCTTGCTAGTGCAACTAAACGTCTATTGTCTTACTATCCTTGCTACTGGATGTTTGTAAATTCCTTTAAGATTAATAAAGTATCTGTCTACTTAATTACCTAATGCCAGTTTTGAACTCTACAGTAGTGTTCTAGAATGTAGAAAAATAAATCCAAACGTCTTTTGTCCAAACCTCTGAATGGTGTGTCCAAAGTTCTGACTGAAACTGTATCTTGCAATTTTCGTATAATCCTACAGGTGGCACACTCAGGTGGCAAACGATTCACAATTTGTGTGCTAGGAGCAAATTATTTTTGTTATTATTAAGTTTGTTTAGAATTGTAACAAATCTAAAGAAAATGTCATATCTAATAAGGATATTTAAAATGATTAAACTTGAAACACCTGTACACCCTCTGTATTATTGTTTGACTCCCCACAAGAAGGCGGAGCTTAATCAGGACTGACTCCAACCCTTGATGTTTTGGTTGTGAAGTAGGCATGCAAACTTCGCAAACCATTTTATGTGAGGAATACCACACAAAGGTTCTATTATATGATTATTATATGGATTTAATACCATATATTGATTGCATTGGTGTAAATTAATTTGAATGGACGGCTCTTTGAATTCCTTAAAAATACAGCAAAGCTTTCACAGAAAATAGAAACCGAGTGTATTGCGTCTTCTTCTTTAGACTTTATGGGCAGTTATTGTAATACCGCCACCTACTGGACTGGAGTGGAGCAGAAGACAGGCCATAAACAAAATAATCACTTTTCTTATGCGGCATGACTTTTATCAATCAACAATCAATATATCTTGCACACCATTTATAACATTCATTAAATAATTTTGGTAGTTTTAATACTGTAGGAAATATAGCTGCCTGAAACAAAACAGACACAAAAATGCGGCTGAATTGAATCAAAAATCGCAATGCCCAAATATCGAATAGATATGCACTTTCTTGAAGTTAATTAACCAAAAACCACAACTTGTCATATTACAGAGAAAGCAGAACATACTGTACAAGGTTCTCTGCCCTGAAGATGCATTTAGTTGTAGCTGTTTCAAAGTGCTGACACTGGAGACTCCTTAACACATCTCTGTACAGCAATCATCGCAGTATCAGTGATTACATGTTGTTTTCATACTGTTCAGGCAGAATTGAGCCTCGAGCAGATAAAGTAGTACATTGTACACTTGAGTTCATTATTTCATAATAAGTGATGGCTCAGAGTGATAAGGCACTCAGTTACTGATCGGAAGGTTGAAAGTTTGTGCCCGAGCTCCACCAGGAGTTATCACTGTTGGCCCATATCCGATCACTCTGCACTCTATGACTCTGTGCAGCTATGCAGTAATGAATATATGACAAATTATGACTTGACTTAACTTAAACTTTCCACCATGTTATGGTAGCACACACACACACACACACACACACACACACACTGAGCTGTAAGAAGAAAGTCTACCAGAAAGTTTTGTTAGAATTGACTCTATACCATTTAATATTTGATAACGTTAGTAAATTAATGTGAAAGGTAGTGTTTAGAACTTTTTAGTTGACCTGTAACCGGAGCCTCGATGTCCAGCATGGTCTTCTCCTGTCGCAGGATGGAGGCTCCTTCGTTGATGATGCGCAGGGCGACAGGTTCCTCTACACGGCCCTCTTTGGTGAGGTGAGCCTTCAGCAGGTCCACTCGTGGCTTTCCCTCACAGTCAAACACCTCCCGCATACTCAACCTGTGGCTCAGCGGGAACGGGACTGCTACAGAGAGAGAGAGAGAGAGAGAGAGAGAGAGAGAGAGAGAGAGAGAGAGAGAGACATTAGCTAAAAGTCCAATGGCATCTAAAAATAGAAAATCAACTCTTCTTGATCAAAGACGCTTTTTTAAACAGTAGACAAACATACAGTAATATATGACCAGAATCAGGATGGTCGGCTGATTCTACGTTTATGTTTTTTACTTTATCTTTCCAGACAACAGACCAAGGGTGACTTACATGAGACTTATCCTGTTCTACAATTCTACACTTTACACCAAATGAGCTGTGCTCTCTTGTAGGTAGGAGGGGATATACACGCTCTGGCCTGTCAATCACAGCCAATCGTGGATGCCTTTGAGCTTGGGTATTGTGGATGAGAGTAGATCGCCTTTTATATCACGTGAGTTATGCTGCAGATTGAAACGATGCTTTTGACTTGTTTCACAAGAAGCCCGTGAGATCATTGGGAAAGGTCATTATTGGTTGTTTTATTTTGATCGCAGTGCTGCTTCACAGACAGAAGAGGGCAGTATAATTAACAAACTGCTTCTTTAAGGGCAGAAAAAGAAATTATACAGTATGAGAAAGAGAGTGTGCTGATCCCAGAGATATGGTACTGTGCCAGAGATATACAGGCTCTATTTAACATGGAAGAAAAAACATATACCACATATCGTGCATACAGGGTCGCGCAATCCATGGCAGTGTACACACAGTGGGCAATTTGGGAACACTAATTAGCCTAACCTGCAAGTCTTTAAAGGAGTACCCAGAGGAAACCCACCAAGCACAGGAAGAACATGCGAGCTCCATGAACGAAGACCTAAGGCGGGTATCAAACCCGTACCGTGAAGGTGCAAGGCGGCAATGCTGACCACTACACCACCATGCCACATATATAGAGATTTGAGAATCTTATAGTGTAGATGAGCTTTAAAATACATCATAAACTAAATGTCTGGATGTAATGATACAATGTCTATCATGCTTTACAACAGTAGCATGTTATTACATCTTGCATATAAGAAATCTACAGGGTATAAATAATACTACATTTTCCATCGCTTCTCAGATTAGATTGAAACAAAACCCTTTGGATACAATAGCCCCCCCAAATTGAACATGGGCATAGTGAGAACATTTTAAAGACAACATTTTTGGGTTTATTGAATATGAAAGCACGCTGAGGTAAGAATCTCTAGAGGTGATTAGATTTGATTTTGATTCATAGTGACAGGATGGGATTTCAAATATATATATATATATTCTCTTACTGACCAAATACATCCAAATGAAATTAATTGTTGTTTTGAAATTGCCCGTAGTGTGTAAGTGAGTGTGTGCAATGTGCTGGACTGGCACCCTGTCCGGGAGATACCCTGCCTCGTGCCCCGAGTCCCCTTGGATTGGCTCCAAGCACTCCACCCTCCCCCTCAAAAAAAACAAAAAAAACATGCACAAGCCTTTATAAAAAAAGAAACTTCTTTCTACCGGCATATACTGCCAGAACTGGGGCAGTGGGAGAAAAATAAAGTAGAAAAACAATATGCAAAATAATATTACATATAAAGACGCTATGTTGAATTTTAAACCACTGCACTAAGTTACTCGATATACATCAAATGTTTTATGACATAGAGCAACTGAGGTATAAATTGCTGGATTTTGTTTATGGAGTTCCAGGAGAGGAATCGACTGAAAAAGAAAAAGGTAGTGAGAGAAAACGCAAACTGTGACAGGTGTTACCAGGGCAACTGTAGCCACAGGCTAGTATGGCATTGGTCATACACACAGAAACACACACCCACACATAGACACACTACACACACACACACACACACACACACACACACACACAAACACACACACACACACACACACACACCTAGGGGCACTTTAGAGTCCTCATTCCAACAACTGGCACATTTCTAGAAGGTGGGATTTGGTGGAAATCCACACAGACGTGAGGAGAACCTGTGAAACTCCGCATGGACAATAACCCAAGGTCAGGGACGAATAAGCACCCTGTAGCTATGAGGTGACAACGCTGGCCACTGCAATGACGAGTTAACAGAGGTGGACACATCATGGACACGAGCACCTGTTTAGGTTGTAGCCTTTCTATTTACATTTGATTGATGGACAAGTGATGTGCAATAAATCTGTCATATCCAGTAGCTCTAATGGTAAGACAGTACACAGAGAATAAATGAGGATGAAAGCTGGAGTCGTGTGCCTGTATAAAAACACTTCAGCTGAGGTTTCGTCAACACCAATAACAGGATGTGCTGTTCCAGAAGCTTCCTTGGCCAAAACAACAAAAAGATTGTTTTTTTATGTTATACATATAATACAGGAAAAGTGTGTGCCAAAGTTGCTAATTTCCACCGTTTTGGAGAGATGATTTTAAATGTTTTTTCAGGGTTATACTGTCTCGCTTCAAACGATAATCATTTAAAATGAAATTCAAATCATTCATATTTCAGTATTGATAAGAAAATTGGTGTAAGCTTCTAGAAGCACATGGCCTGTAAAAAGTGTTGCTTACAGTACATAGTTTCGGGGTAAAGGCTTAAAAATCTGTAGTGTCCGTAACCATGTCAAATTCTTGTCGCAACATCTTAACAGATTTAGCATTTTAGAATACTTTTTCAGGTTTATGTCTTTTCATGTGAAATATAAATTGGCCAATGTTCATCTGAATGACAATTAAGATCATTTTTTTTTTCATAGCATAACCTTCCTGTTTCACTCCTCTTCCGAACACACTGTTCCAGGGTCTATGTAAATGATCTACTGCCCAGCCACGCCCCTCCGGACGTGAACAGTTTATATCTTCAGGCTTTCACTCATTTAGGGAAATGTTTTTTATTCTCTGACACACAAGGTAAACTCATTTTAGAAGCTATAGTGGCCGCATCTTTTTGTCTCATGACCAGCCAATCGCATCGCTTCTTTCTGTCACCAGATCTGCGAAGCAGAACTACTGTACAGGGGATAAAATAAATGTGTTTAGTGTTTCATTTTTGAACAAATGTTCATTTACATTTACACCCTATTGTCACTGCAGTCCCTTCAGCGGTTATAAATGACAGGTCGCTTAACATCTGCAATGCATTCTGTGTAACAGCACAATATGCGATCTGGATGTTGTTCGAACACCATGTTATAAACAAAACACTGTGGTGTAAGCACTGTGGTGAGCCTTCTGTTTCACTTCCCAATTGATACTTCTCTTTTTCTTATCACTGGCAAGGCAATGGGAGACATGATGCACTCATGGCAATATTTTCGGAAAGAAAATGAAGCAGACAAATAGCGATTAGGGTACAGGAGACATGAGACACGCGCTGTTGGTGTGGAACGCTGGTACAACCGCTTTGTCTGGTTCTGTCCGTTCCTTCCATGTTTTGTTTTAACATTAGGGGAGCACTGATGAGTACGTGTGCGGTTGATGGACAAATGAACGTTGAAGGGGGCAGACCTGTACTAAGATAGGGAGCTGCTGCCATGTACCAAAGTGAAACTAAAACTGGTAGACAAGGAGGCTTGGGATGCATTGTTCAAACTGGAAATTTATTTAATAATTATTCGCTTATCCTGTACATGGTCACGGGAGTCCCGGTGTATATCCCAGGGAACATCGCAGGGGCACGAGGCGGTACAAGACTAACCACTACTCCCTATTTAATAAGTGATTCTTAGTTAAACAATACAGGTTTTAAATGTATTTATTACTAGTCTTAGGACTTTGATCAATAGTCTATATGATAATGCGCATGCTGACTTTTCACTAATTCCATAAATATATTTATTAATGAGATTAAGATTTGTAAGTTACACAAGGTGCGTTCAAGTCAAAACTGGGACTTTATTTCTCTATATAATCCCATGGGACACTAAAGTACTTATCCAAGAGTTTCACCAGTGCTTAGATATCATCAAGTTTTCTTAGTACTTCGTGCTGCATGCTTCACGTCGCAAACTCTGGCCTCCCAGGAACTCCTTTAATGTCATTTTCCTTTATAAAAAAGAAATAAAAAAACGGCATTCTTTTTTGCAGGAAAATGCACAACCTCATACTGCTCATCACACCTCTTGCACATTACAGAACAGGGAGTTATTGTACCGTCCTGACCTCGGTCCAAGCCATATCCACATGTTTGGATCGTTAAAGGAGTTCCTGGGAGGCCAGCCTTTTACACCTGAAGCAGCAGGCAATCAGATTATGGCTTCGGTTTTTACGGGAGTAAAAGGGAATTTTTACTCTTTCTGCATAATCAAAAGTCCCAGTTTGACTTGAACACTAACAAGTGCATGCAGGGAACAGAAAGACGAGAAACGAACAAACTGCCCGTTTCCAGTGAGGTCAGCAATGTCAAATAGATGGAAGTGACTACTGTGTCAGCTACATCAGGCACACTCTGAAGTGTCACAAGGCATGACAGAGTAACTCACGACTTCTTCCAGTGGGTCTCTCTAACATTTTTCCAAACCTTTTACTACACAAATATCAAAGATTTATGCTAATAAAGCCTTTTGAAAGAGAAGAGAGGAAATGTGGAGGTCAAGAGGCTTTCATAGTTTTCATTACCGTACACGCGTGGGGCATTCTCCATTCACACTATGGGAAATGCTTCACATAAAATCCTTTAGCAGTGGACACACACATCTACACAAACACACACTGAGCTGTCAGAGCCAATGGCGCAGCGCAGGCTGCTCTTCATTTCAGCACGAGTCTTGAATATGACAGTAGGAAAGTATGCGACGCCTCTATTTGTGTCTGTTACTGCTGAATGCTATTACGTGCTGGAACACAATGCTTTTTTGAGACATCGTGGGAAACGGGACATCCATTGATATATGTGTGGGTCAAAAATTGAGACTGAAAATGAACGAGAGAGAGAGAGAGAGACAGAATGGTGCATTACTGGGATTTGATACGACTCTACAAATGAAAGCAGAGAAAATGGTTGTACAGCCTCTTATCTGATTGTGACTGTGTGTGTGTGTGTGTGTGTGTGTGTGTGTGTGTGTGTGTGTGTGTGTGTGTGTGTGTGTGTGTGTGTGTGTGTGTGTGTACGCACGTCTTTATTGTGTGTGTCTTTATTTAGCAGTTTGGCTGCATTACTGAAGTGCAGTATACAGCAGAGGGCTCTTACATAACAACACCTCCTCGAGAGCTTGCACATAGAGACAGTTTTACACACACACACACACACACACACACACACACACACACACACACACACACACACACAGAGAGAGAGCGTGCCAACTAAACCGCTGCCACACGTGCACACAGGCACATACACATATGCAGCTGCCCTACTGCATCATCACACGCACACACACACACACACACACACACACACACACACACACACACACACACACACACACACACACAATCAAAAAAGCATTTACTGCACATTTCTACTTACACGCAGCTTATCAAGTAGAAAACACGACTGTTGAATGCATATGGAAATAGATTTAAAAAGCTATAAATGATCTGCTCAGTCATTTACTGCACTTAACAACCACATCCATTCATTAAGTGACTGTACAAATCAAAGAGCCACCATTTTAAAGGAAATCCTTATCTTCTAGCTCATGTTAGTAGGAGAGTTTAGCTGTTTGTTCTTCAGAACAAGTGGAAGATTTGTGTCTTACAGAAGTCCATGAGTGCTGGGGAAACTGCAATAGTAGTAACAGCTTTTCTTGGCTTTAGTATTCCCCGTCAAATCTGTCAAATTTTGTTCATTCACACCGGCTGCTGTTTTGTCCAGCCTGCAGTTTCACTTAAATGATTACAAAACAGACCGAAAGAAGCAATGTGACTGGGTATTTATGGATGTTGAGTTTTGCCAGGTAACGAGGTTGAATTTTTGCCCCCCCCCCCCCCAAAAAAATGCATTAATTCTTAAGACCTTCTAAATGAGGGATATTAAATTAAAAAAAAAAAGTTTTGTTACACAGTCTTGTGTGTCTGGGAAAATAATATTTATTTGCATATGGGATTTTTTTTCCTCAAATGCAAATTCTGTTGCAAAAAAATTGCTTTTTGTTCTCTACAATGCACAACATCTGCCATCATTCTAACACAAAAACATAGAAAGATACTTCCTCATGAACAGCTAACTGCACTGCTCAAGGTTAATGACCTCACCTTTATGAATATGTTGCAACTGAGTATCTGCATTATTGTGAACTCAGTGGGATTTTATTTTATAGTCTATAGGATAAAGATTGTTTACAAGTCCAGAAGGTGTGTACTGTAGTAACAGAATACAGTGCAATATAAGAATTTTATTATAGTCAGTTATGAGTGTTTGTTGTGTTTCTCTCATTTTCTCTTCCTTTTCTCTTTATTGAGGATGTGGGCAAAGGCTTATACTGTACACAGTATTCATCATTGTATTTATAGCAATGTGAGTCACAGCTCAAGAACCTTCATGAAGCAATCTGTAAACACAAAAATGTCTTAACAAGTATCATTCTGACATATTGAAATTGTTTAACACTGAATTTTCTTGTCTTCTGCCAAAAAAACATGTTTCCAGTCCTGGTTGTAGTCGCATGTTGACCGTCACTGAGATAATGCTGTTGTGTTTAAATGCTTTGTGGATGGAACTGTGGAGATAGTTTTGATGGCTAACCAATAGAAATGGGGGTGTTCAAGTCAAACCGGGACTTCTGCTTGTGCAGGATAACAGAACACTAGCTTTATTTTTTCTGTATCGTCCCCTCCTGCACTAATGCATTTACCCCAGGGGTTCACTGGTGCTTGGATATCATTAAGGTACAATGTTTTCTCAATATGCCAGCATCGTGATCGGACTGCTTGGGTCATGGTTGAACCTCTGGGGGAAAGGCTGTAACATGCAAGGAGTGTTGGTGAACGAGTGGGTGTTCAGTTCCCATAGACAGATGCGTCTCTTTCGCAAGTTAACGACAAGTTACTTGTTGATTTTTAAGGATCAGGTGTTCTACCTGCTGAATGTTCGCCATTTTAAAAAATGTTTGCACCATTCAAATGTTTTATTGCGGCGTCCCATCACCATACTGCACTTGAAGTCTTCTGAAATGCCAATCAGTGTTATGCATTAATTCACGAGAAATTTCATCCAGTCCTGTTTGACTAAAATAACCCTTGTAACAATGTTTAATACAACCTGTTGAAAAAATAACATTAATTCCATATACATATATAGCATTAGAACACATCATTTACTGTTCATGCATTTATTCACAGCTGTTTTCCGACAATAAGGCCAAAAGCTTAACAAAGCATAACCTCCTTAGCAATCAGATGTGTTTTTCCTTTAATTTCATAAATATCATACAAATCGGAGAGTATTTATATAGTAAAGTGCTTCCTACCAGCCATAAAACCTACATTATATTTAATCGATACACCATAGTAGGTGGCAAAATGTTCAAACCAGTGTGAATATGTAATTCTGTTATGTGAATTTGTGTTTTGTTAGCCATGACCCTTAAATCCACCTTGTAAAACCTAGTGTCTTACACATAAACACACATACACATACTGGACAAACACACCCCTTGTGACAACTTCCATTTCTTCAGCATGACCTTTTCACTTGTCATATCCATTAACGTCTTCATCACACAGCACTCAGATGACTATATGTGTTTTTATTTGTGTGTGCGTGTGTGTGTTTGAAGGAATGGGTCAGACAAGGACAGACAGCAAGAGCATGAGGTCACGGCATCAAGACTCTGCGTGTAGGATGGGCCACGGCCTCAGGCGTGTGAGACAGATGCTGAGACTCGAGCGGAATCTGACTTTGCGCACACAGCCTGTTAAGCTGAAGAAATCTGATGTTAACCTTGGCATATGCACACATAGAGGGTCAGAAAGATAATGTGTGTTTAATTATAGGTCTTAAGAGGCCAGCAAAGAACCGACAGGGAAAATAAAAACGGACACGGTAAAGAACCCTGAGGTACAACTTTTTTATCTATAGCAAGGAACTGGACAAGATTCTCCAGATTTTATGTTGATTTTAAATGTACATTAAAATTGTGCAAAATATGTAATGACAAAAATGCATAATTTATATTAAGTTTACATTATTTAGAGCCATACTTGTTTTTTGTTATTGGGATTTGCATGAAACACAGACACCAGTCAAAGCCAAGCAAGTTAAAAATGGGTTGATTTCCATCTCTGTGCCTATGTGAAAACAAATAATAAATCCCAGACTCCCTGGCAATTTTTCACATACCATTGGGATACTCCCGCAGTCCAGTTTGAAAGCCAGTGCCCTTGGGTTTGTCCGACACCCGAGGTTTCGGCTTTAGAAAAGAATTCATCCAGAACCAGCTCAGGATGCTACAATCAGTACAACAGCCAATGATATGATGTGTATAAGTCTAGTCTTTCCAAATACAGTTTGTCTTTGTATTACTAACAAGTTATAATTTGATCTATACACGCGCACACCAAACCCTCCTTTCTCCGACTCGCTCTCTTTCTAACCTTGACCTGAGTGTTTAAGCCATCGCAAACAGTGCCGGCAACCCCACATTCCCCATGCACAAAACCCACCCCACACACACACGCACACACACACACATACACTGTAAGGACTTTTCTGGTGGATGCTGAAGCCCCACCAGTGCTAGCACAGATAATGGCCTAGAATTAGACTTTGGGAAAGTAGGGCACTGACAGGCTCGCTCTTGTTCCTGAACCCCTGAGATACCAGGAGAGGGACTCATCCAGGTCACAGCTGTGATACAGCTTTCCCCTCTCTCTCTCACTCTCTCCTCTCATTCCTTCTCCTTCTCTGTCCTTCTCCTTCTTTCTCCCACTCCTCTTCATTCTCAGCATCTTCCATTTTCTCGACCATTGTGATTTTACTCTCTCTCTCTCTGTCTCTGTCTCTCGCTCATCTCATTCCCACAGGTTTGAAACGTTAACACTTGGAGAGTCATAGATGGTTTACTCCTCCTTCACAACATTATTTATCATATTTATTATCCTGATTTCACTTACTCCGTGCTTCACCTCTGCTGAGTTCCTCTTTTTCAGTCATTGCAATACTATGTCTTGTGGACTTATTCTATGACCAGGCCTGTTTGCTGCTCTGCAAATTTGCACATGCACTGAATTCTTATGCAACAGTGGATGTGTATCAAATTTGCACTAAAATATAGTAGATCAGTCCAAATGATTTGTTATCCAGATTTTTGTAGATTTGGACAGGATATGCTGATATAATCATATGAAATATCAGCAGATAAAATGCCATATATGGCTTAAAGTACTACTACTACTACTATTATTATTATTATTATTATTATTGCAATTTAAATTCCTGACACTAACACTTGGAGACTTATTCGGGAGGTGTGTCCCATCCTTTCTGTCCCAGTAACTCTTTTCCATACGTATCCAGTGCCATGCTCGGATTCCTCTTCTCCATTCCACCTCTCTTCATCTGTCACCTGGCTTACTTTCTCTAAAAACTCAAGCTGAGAACACACACCGGCTTGGTGCCAATAAAGCAATGCGTCGACTCACTAAGTTACCTATGATTTATCCGTCCTTAAAATAACAGTCAATGTATGGGCATGCAGCAAATACAATATATCGCCACTGTGCAGTCAGTGAATGTGCATAAGTTTACAACAACAACAAAAATTCACAACAAAAAAATGGAATCCTCCTGAACAGACTAAAGAGGAGAGAGAGCATAATGATATTATCGGCTATGCAGTCAGGAACTGTTTGCTGGCAGTAGCAATTGTGAAAACTTCATTAGTAAATTCCTTAAAACTCAAGAGGCACAGACTTGTGCCTGCAACACAGCAGGTCAATGATAAAAAAAATAAAATAATATAAGTTATCATTACCTTTATAACATGTAAATTTTATCACTACCAGAATATAAGAATGATATCGCAAATATACCAAAAAATTAGCATATTATTATTTATTGGTCATAGAAACAACCATAGGCGGCATGGTGGTGTAGTGGTTAGCACTGTTGCCTTGCACCGCCAGGGTCCGGGTTCGATCACCGGCCAGGCTCGATTCCCGTCTCTGTGTGCATGGAGTTTGCCTGTTCTCCCCGTGCTTGGTGGGTTTCCTCCCACAGTCCAAAGACATGTAGGTTAGGCCAATTGTCATTCCCAAATTGCCTGTAGTGTGTGAATGAGTGAGTGTATGTGTGTGTGTCTATGCCCTGTGATGGATTGGCACCCTGTCCAGGGTGTACCTTGCCATGTGCCCCAAGTCTCCTGGGATAGGCTCCAGGCACCCCCTGACCCTGAATACAGGATTAAGCGGTATAGATGATGAGTGAGAAACAACCATAAACATGTGATCACGTATCCGTGCTATATTAGTCCATCATATTGCATAGGTTCTGCTAAAAAAAAGGATATATCACTTTATACTCCACAATCCTGAGCCCTATACAGTATATGTTTATTGAAAAAAAAGCAAAATAAATAATATTTTATAATAAAGTAATAAAGTTTTAAAGGCTACAGACTTATGGATGTAAATGTATATAATTCAATTAAATGAGTTTAACGTGAACATACAATTACGAGGGGTGTTCAAGTCAAGCTGGTTGAACTTCTGAAATTTCTCATGAATAAAGTCTTAAAACCAATTGACATGTACAGAAGCACAGTAATGTGATGAGACTCTGAACCGCAGTAAACCATTAGAATGATGCAAACATTTAAAAATGTGAGGAATCCCGGCTAAGGTGGCAGATCGGCAGATAAGATGTCGCCAACTCACAGAAGAGCCATCTATCTGTACTGTACACACAATCATTCACTAACACCACTCACACGTAACAGGGACTCGGCTGGGAGGTATTGCCACATCCCAGTGTAGTCCTGACCTCGCACCAAGCCATCTCCACATGTTTGGGCCATTGAAGGAGTTCCTGAGCGGCGTCAGTGTTTCAGGAAGCAGATGTGAAGCAGACCGTCTGAAACTTTCTACCCTGATGGTGTCCAAGCACTAGTCAGATGCTGGAATGAGTGCATTAGTGTAGCAGTGGATTATGTTGAGAAATAAACTTGTGACTCTTATAACTGTTTTCTGTTATTCTGCACAAATCAAAAATTGACTATGATTGGAAACTGAACAACCCGTATTTACAATTATTTATTTTTCCTTACTTACACATTTTACTTGTGTGGAAATTCTGCTCTTAATTTGCCACACTTTAATATTTTTTTCCTCCAATGTTTTGCCTTAGTTTCTTGTCTTGTTTTTTCTTTCTTTTTTTTTTTACTTACACCAGTGTTGTGACTTAATTATGGATAATTTTACTTTCATCTGTGTTTTGACCCTTGCTTTGACTCTAAATACACTTGAAATTGCCCCGAATAATTGACTTATTACGGAGTTCACACACTTGTGCCCTTCCTACCACTGTGCATTAGATTAATCTTTAATGTATAAAACGTGTACTAAAAATGCTTATATTTTGTTAAATGCCCTGCTTTAAAAAAATTCTATACTGTTTACATTATAAAATGTAAATTGTTAAATGTACTGCTTAAAAATGTAAATATTTTGCTTAGAATTTGTAACATGTAAATTCATCCCTGTCCCATGGGTCTCAAGGTTACTTTACAATACAGTACAGACCAAAAGTTTGGACACACCTTCTCATTCAAAGAGGTTGAATTTGTATTATGGCAAGAAAAAAGCAGCTAAGTAAAGAAAAACGAGCGGCCATAATTACTTTAAGAAATCCGAAAAATTGAGAGAACTTTGAAAGTGTCCCCAAGTGCAGTCACAAAAACCATCAAGCGCTACAAAGAAACTGGCTCACATGCGGACCGCCCCAGGAAAGGAAGACCGAGAGTCGCCTCTGCTGCGAAGAATAAGTTCATCCGAGTCACCAGCCTCAGAAATCGCAGGTTAACAGCAGCTCAGATCAGAGAGCAGGTCAATGCCACACAGAGTTCTAGCAGCAGACACATCTCTAGAACAACTGTTAAGAGGAGACTGTGTGAATCAGGCCTTCATGCTAGAATATCTGCTAGGAAACCACTGCTAAGGACAGGCAACAAGCAGAAGAGACGCGTTTGGGCTAAAGAACACAATAAAGAACACAATAAAGAAAACTCGCTGAATGAGAAGGTGTGTCCAAACTTTTGGTCTGTATATAGAGAGAGAGAGCGAATCAGCCAAAAAATGTATACACACTTCAGGAAACAAAAAACTTATATCAATTATATAAATCCAAATATAAATATCCAAATATTTGAAGACGATATTATACTAGTAATATGTTGCTATACGTTATAAATGCATGAATATACATGATAATACTATTAATACTATATTATTATAATATACATCATACTATTTTTTTTTCCTGAAGTGTGTGTACATTTTTTCCTGTTTTTATTCCAGCCACGTGACTTTTCCAGATGATATAAATGAGAACAGACTGTACTGGGTATCAGGTGTGAGGTCAAGTGTGTGTTTGGGTGTAACAACTGACCCGTGGTTGTGGTGTTTGGGTTGTTGTTTTTTTCTATACTATAAGAACAGATCATGAACACAATTCAAAACTGCTCCAAGGCGACATGTTATATAATACATTTCTTTCTTTAAACACTTCCGAACAAACCAAACATTTATATTTGTACTTCATTCTTAATTTACATCTTTACTCTACTTCACTTGAGAAAAACACACACACACTTCAAGCACTTCAAGAACCTTACGCAACCCTGAACGTCCTCTGCTTGAGCTGCGGGCGATATTCACTGAGGTGGCTGTAACTAGTTTCAAAGATTCTGAAGGACAGAGCAGACATCCACTACAGGAGAACTACAGAAATAACACTTTTTTTTTTCTTTTTTACCATTTCACTACTCCAGGCTTGAGTTCTCAAGGTAACAGCGGGACTTGAAGCTATTTAACTGTTCAGCTAAATGACATGACAAAATTCCTTCCTGAGACTGATATCATTGTTGAGAATGATTCACACTATGCAGTAACGGTGGTCTTCTAACTTGGCGATAATGGCATTAAAATCTCCTTCATATTTGTAATCTTCATCTGTTAAAATCTTCATATTACATGGCAGTTACCGTATGTTCAAACGAGTTCATACAATGACAGCATGTAAAAATTATTAGCATAGAGCCAAATTTACTATTACTTCTTATATGATTACAATAAACCAACTATAATATTCATCCTAATTACATTTTGTAACTTTTGTATGTCAAACAAAAATATACTGTATACCGCTGATTTGCTGGAACATTCTTAGCAACTGTAAATACTACAATACCCATCCTACATACTGTACTACGGGAAGAAAATGAAAAGCTTCCAATTAATGGAAATTATAATGGTGACCATATTAATAGTAAAACAAACAAACAAACAAACAAACAAACAAACACTCACTCATCATCTATACCGCTTAATCCTGTATTCAGGGTCACGGGGGCCTGGAGCCTATCCCAGGAGACTTGGGGCACTTGGCAGGGTACACCCTGGACAGGGTGCCAATCCATCGCAGGGCACAGACACACACACATACACTCACTCATTCACACACTACGGGCAATTTGGGAACGCCAATTAGCCTAACCTACATGTCTTTGGACTGTGGGAGGAAACCGGAATACCCACTGTGGGAGGAAACCCACCAAGCACGGGGAGAACAGGCAAACTCCATGCACACAGAGACGGGAATCGAGCCTGGCCGAGGATCGAACCCGGACGGTGCAAGGCGACAGTGCTAACCACTATACCACCGTGCCGCCAACAAACAAACAAACAAACAAACAAACAAATAAATAAATGCTATCATTTGCCTTTCTAAACGTGATAAAAAAACACGCTAATACAGTAGTAACTCATCATACAAATTTTCGCCTTAAGAACTGAAATTTTGAAAGCACTTCGCCTCGGCATGTGAAGCATTTCCAGCAGAAATGCGACGGAACCGAGCCTAACCGAGTGCCAGTTTGCACCTACAGTACGTCACGCAAATGTCTTGCTTGCGTCTACTGTACGTTGCGCATGCACATAACTTGCACGCATGCCCGGGAGCCGTTCAAAACTTGTTTGCGTCTATCGAAAAACCAAGCGAAGCAAGTTTACATATTTTTGAGGGCTTTTCTTGCATTTTGTGCAAGAAGCAAAAACAGTAATAAGAAAAAAAAAAGGGGGGGGGGGGCACTTTCAGTTCTTTTTCAGTGCCAAGAAGAATCATAACTTTAAAAGATTAAGTGAGGTTAAATGTTTATTTATTTCATTATTTTACTCCATTTACGTCTCTTTTCTAAATGCACTGATTGTTTGTATATGCAAAAATATGCTTATAGTGTTGGAAAGTCAAGTCAAGTCAAGTAGACTTTTATTGTCATTTCAACCATATACAGTACAGTTCAGTACACAATGAAACGAAACGGCGTTCCTCCAGAACAAAGGTGCTACATACAACATAAATTTACCATATAAATTAACGAAAAACTAACTAGCTAACTAACTAAGAACCTACTTAGCTGACTAGCTGAGACAAAACAGATAAATTACTTTATTAGTTAAACTCCTATCAACTGATAATATTGGTAATATTTTTGGGTGGCTGGAAGGGATTACCTGCATTACATTATTTCCTCTGGGAAAACGTGTTTCGAAATTCGAATTTTCGACTTAAGACGTCGACTCTGTAATGGATTAAATTCGTATTCGTATGCAGAGAGATCACTGGACTTTTTGTGTGCACATTCTTTGCCTATATACCCGTCTCCGACCCTTTTCATATCCTCTGAACCTTCTTCATTAAATTAGGTCTCTATGGCTGGATGCTATTTAGTCATAGTGCATTTGACTACGATCTGAAATCCCTCAAACCATCCATCATGCCGATAACATGACAATGTGTGAGTCCATTTGAGGATCTCTTCCTCTGATTCCGCTCCCTTCTGCTGGAGCGCTTAACAAATGGAAATACCATGAGTCAGCAGGAACAGCAGAGACGGCTCACTGCAGCTGCCTCCTGTTTTTTTTTCCCTTTCTTTCTTTACTTCTTTTTCTTTTAATGACAAATATATACAGAACGCCTGCACTTATAGCAGTTGACCTCTGCAATTAAATCGCAACCCGGGGAAAAGGAAAATACGGAAAACACTTTTGCGCCATTGTTAAGATGGAGTAGCTTACAGTGCTGAAGTAAGCACACAACAGGGAAATCACTATTCACCGACTGTGTGACTCATTCCATCGCGCGCTCTCTCTCTCTCTCTACAATAATCTCTTTGAAAGTGTATGTTCTTTAAGTTCATAAGGATGTACCTTTAACCAGACTTCTACGGCTTCTGTAGTTTTACTTTTCATGGTCTAATGCTTTTGAGATAAATAATATCAACAGCTTCACTGATGGCTCTCATAGATTCAAATCTGCCGTCTCCCAGTGTGATCACTTCCTTTCCAGTGCTCGCCCTATCATCCGGAGATTGCGGGTTCGATTCCCGGGTGATGTTGTAACCTCCCGCAGCCGGAGGTCTAGAGGGAGCTGATTGGCCGAGCTCTCTCAGAGGGGAGGGATGAGAGGTACTTAGTGCTTCCACATTAACCATGGCTCTACAGCCAATCAGGGGCGTCTGTGAGCTCGTGCAAGCGAAGGAGTGTTATGAGTGTTATGAGTGTGTGTTATGCCGCCCAAGACGGTGCGTGAGCGAGCAGTTCGAAAAGATGCGGTCGGCTGGCGTCACCCTCCTGACTGAGTGGTAGTAGCCTTAATGTAGGAGCCCCCTAGTGGCGAGGATGAATTGGATACGAATAAATTAGGGAGAAAATTAAGGAAAAATCCCCCTCAAAAATAAATAATTTGTTCAAACTTCTCTCTATACGGTGAAAATTTTTATCATCGCAACTTAAAAATGATCCCGAAATGAGCCGACACAGGCGCTGACTCAATACCTTTTCTCAGTAACATGTGTATGTTATATGTTTCCTATATTAATAATAATAAATTGCTTCATGTAGGTGGCACAGTGGCTTTGGGGTTAGCACTGTCACGTTGCACCTCCGGAATTCAGGTTCGATTCCCACCTCAGGGTCTGTGTGCACAGAGTTTGCATGTTCTCCCTGTCCTTGGTGGGTTTTCTCCAAGTACTCCGGTTTGGACTCCAGTCCAAAGACATGCAGATTAGACTAATCAGCGTTCCCAAATTGCCCGTAGTGTGTGGATGTACATGTGAATGTTGACTGGAGATCCTACTACGGAATAAATATACAGTAATGATCATCATTGGCCAGCTTTAAGTTGTTAATGATTTTATTTCAGTAAACAGAAGGACTGATACCAAGCAAAACCATTTCAACATTATCATTTCCACCTTTAAACCTGCGCAAACTTTCAAGTAGAACTTGAAGGCAGCACTAGAGATACCCCCAAGCCAAATAATGTTTTTGATTGTTCTTTAGGCAGTTAGGTGTTTTTCGCTTCCCATAGGGGATGAAACACCCTGTTATAGGATTCTATTGTAACAAGACCCCTAAAGTTCCCTAAAAGGATCAAGCCGGAGAAATAAATATAAGTGTACACAAAGAAACATTTCCAGCACACGTAATAAATCTTTCTGTTTATTTTTCAAGACATGTATTTGCATATTGGAGTCTGATTGGCTCTTCCATATTTTGATGCAATAAACCTTGGCTTTGATGTGTTTCAAGCTTAATGAGTTGAAGAATTTTTGAGCTTGACCATTTTTCTGGACATTTTTCCACATCAGGCGATCACCTCACTTGAGTCTGATTATCTGTTAAATAGAAAAGTCACATACATTTTCTGTCTAATCAACTCACATCAGCTTTCTGTTAGAATCAACACAGTGGAAGCAAAACTTTTCTCTCTCTCTCTCTCTCTCTCTCTCTCTATCTTTGTCCCTTTCATCCTAGGGTCCACCACATCAAATCAACTGCAAGATCTGCAAGATCTGGCACAAATGTTACTCTGGATGCCCGTCCAGTCACCGCCCTCCCATTTTCTAACTTTGATGGGGACCAGAGCAATAAGATTTTTAAAGGCGACCTATAAAGTGAAATTTGCTTTTTAGTAATTTTTAGACATTGACATAGCCATCCAGTCTGTGTGATCTCACACAAACAAAATTCCATGCTGTTTTCCACTTTCTCCTTCTTTGTGTTTAGCAGCGGTTGGAATCCAGTAGGTTACATTACCGCCATCTGTAGGCTTCCCTCATCTTCCCAGCCTCTATTCAGTCCAGCCTTCCTTTCAAAAAAATGTCAAATGCTTTTTTCCTCATCTTGTTTTGTCTTATTCTGTCTCTACCTCTTCATCTGCACTCACCCGGCACTTCTACACATCTTTTCTACATGTTCCCTCTCAGTATTGAGATGCTCTGCACCTTTGGTTGGAGTGCTGTAAGTTCGCCACCACCTATAGAGCTCACTCTCCTGTGACTACCCTGTCCTTTAAAACCAGCTTTAAAGTCCAGTTTCCTCAACAACAACAAAAAAATGCTTTAAATCCAACTTCCCTGATGAGTGACTGCCCTCTTTTTCCTTCCTTTTTCCACTGTTGTATTGACCAGAGCTTAAACAAGCAAATCAGATTCCCCCCCTATGGTGACCTCATATATCAAAACACCCTCCTCCAGCTCTGCTTAACTCCACCTAGTTCTACACTGGTGTTCTCCACGCACCATTTTTATGAGCTAATGTAAATAAGGCTAGGCTAGCAGGTACAGGCTAAATGCTAATGGCTAATCAGCTGTTCGTTTTATAGCATATCGCTAAACATTGAGCATACCATCATAAATAAATGCTCTTACATATACAGTATGACTCCTTATTGTGTTGATCAGAAACGCGGGTTCGAAATGCAGTTTTTATACTTACATATGCATACAATCTGGATTTCCAATCTAGTGGAAACGTTTCTGTGTCTTTTACTGTTGTTTAATGATATTTTAATAGAACTACCATATCAAGGAACATATTATTTAATATAGAAGAAAAATGGCATTTTAGGTTTTGGGTAGTGTGTGTGTGTGTGTGTGTGTGTGTGTGTGTGTGTGTGTGTGTGAGAAGCACATAGCAAGCAAGAGGAAAACTAGGACAGAAGATCAGAGAGAGGATGGAGAAAAATTGACTCTAGGGAAAGTCTCCCTGTTACAATATAGCACATGATTGCTGAACTGGAACCGAAAGATCATCGGACACCGACTCTGAACTTTCTCGAAACCTGTGTTACGACAAGCAGAAACACCCAGAGCATTTCAAATACTGCATATAGTACTACGGATTTTTTTTTTTTCTAGACCAAAAGAAATATATTATGAACAGGGAGTTGTGAGAATAAGAATATTGAACATGAACAGGAAATATGTGTGAGAGAGAGAGAGTGTACATGCATGTTGATGGGCTGTCCCTAACCATGCTCCACATGCCTTTGATAAAGCATTTTAAAGGCCTATTTAAAGTCTTGCAATTAATGCATGCCATATACACACGTACAGCCATCTGCACTTACACACATACACATGCACACAAATAGAAAGCCAGGCTGGCAGGTGGGACAGCATGCTGAGAAACAGAGCGCAAAACGAGCCAGTAAACACAGAGCTAGGATGACTGACAGCAGGAAAGGAGACAACAGCGAAGTCTGGGAGACAGAATGCTAGAGGAGAACGCTGGAAAACTGAAGAGCCATGTTGGATTCTGAGTAACGTCCTGCTTTAGCGTGGCCTCATTAGGCCAAAGCTCTGTCTCACTGCGTTCTCTTCAAACTCCTGGCTCTACTATCTGTGTTAAAGCGGCTAAAATTAGCCTTCCTCTCCTCTCCGTTCTCTCGTCCTTTCTTTCAGATTGAACTACATTTTCATGCTTTAGGTACGATTATGCTGTCCAAGATGAGTATCTTGCTCATATCAAGTCAAAGTAATTTTACAGTTCACTAGTAGCAATTCAACATCTAACAAAGATTATGATTCGTTTCGTATTTAGATTCTGACTCCAAAGATTATGACTTGTGCTTGGACTCTGACTTTAGAGCTTATAATTCAACCTGAGTCATGTATCAAAGTTTAAGTTACATGACACTGACTTGATTTGCAACTCAAATTAGGATTCAAATCTTAGGACTCAAAGCTCAACTTAGAACTTAAAAAAAAATTACTTAAAAATCAACTCTGACTTCAAAGCTTTATGACTCAATCCAATTCAAACATCACCAAGTGTCACTCTCAACTCTGACCTAAACGCTTATGTCTTAACTCAAATTGGACTTGACAGAAAGTTTACTGTTTGTAATTTGACCCAGAGTCAAAAAGTTGTCAGAACAGCTGTATCAATGCATAACTCAAATCAGACTTCAAAGCTTATAATTCTTACCCTGATTCCGACTTGGACCTTATGACTCTCAGCATGGCTAACATGCTAATGCTCAACTTGAACGTCCATCAGGCTCACAGCATGCAATACATTTCTGACTTTTATGAATGTTTTATTAGATTACATATTGTATTTAGTGTGATTTTATTGGATTTCTTCCAAATGAATTCATGAAAAGCTATTCCCAGTGTGTCATATGAGTTGATTTCCAAATTCTACCAATTTGCAGTTTTCCTCTTTTTAAGGTGTCTATCATAACACAACATACTGGAATAACGCCACTGCTCTTATCCTTTTTGACAGCTGCTTCGAGACACATGAGTTCTCTGGCCTAATTATTTCCAGAGTATTCTGAGCAGTAATAGCCATGATGAAAGTGTCACACTGTTGTCGACCTCCTAAACGCAATTCGTAGACACACAGACCCAGGAGCTGTAAGATTAGATGCATGGGTTTTGTTCAGTTTTTTTCCCCCTTCGGGGCAGCTTACAGGTGAGACAGAAGCCAATCCAATAAAAAGAGATGAGCAGAGTTGCTCTGTGGTAGCTTAGGGCTTGTAGCTTATTACCTTTCTTGTACTAGTGCAAGTGCTTAATGGAATAGTTCATATACAGGGTGGGCCATTTATATGGATACACCTTAATAAAATGGGAATGGTTGGTGATATTAACGTCCTGTTTGTGGCACATTAGTATATGTGAGGGGGCAAACTTTTCAAGATGGGTGGTGACCATGGTGGCCATTTAGAAGTCGGCCATCTTGGATCCAACTTTTGTTTTTTCAATAGGAAGAGGGTCATGTGACGCGTCAAACTTATTGGGAATTTCACAAGAAAAACAATGGTGTGCTTTTCATGAGATAAATAACATAAATAACTCATGAAAGAATAAAGTTATGTTAAAACCACTCATGAAAGAATAAAGTTACGTCAAAGCACACCATTGTTTTTCTTGTGAAATTCCCAATAAGTTTGATGTGTCACATGACCCTCTTCCAATTGAAAAAACAAAAGTTGGATCCAAACTGGCCGACTTCCAAATGGCCACCATGGTCACCACCCATCTTGAAAAGTTTGCCCCCTCACATATACTAATGTGCCACAAACAGGACGTTAATATTTTATTAAGGTGTATCCATATAAATGGCCCACCCTGTACTATTTATGATACTGATAGAATTAGGCAGGGTTAAATGATCTGTGATTTTGATCACAACAGTGTGAGAATATACTGCATTTGTACATTTGTGTGTATTTGAATGAATACCTGTATCATCATAAATCATCATCATCATCATCTCAAAGTTACAATAATAACCTAACTCTCTCTTTATAAATTATTTTTTTTTAAATCCTTAAACCTTCTCCAGTGTTTCAGTAATACCTACATACCAAAGACTCCAGTGTTCACTTACTTACACTGCTAGATTCGGTGCTAAGCTGCACTTTACACTAATGATGTCTGTGTGCAGAAATCATTGCGTCATCCACTGGCCACTGGCTAACCGTTGCATTGTGCAGGTATGTCACATCCTCTAGTGACACAACTACATTCAGCCCACAAGGCCCTGCAAGGTCGTCTGCTCCTGTAAGGACAGCTTTCAGACATCGCTTTTCTCTTATTCACCATTTTGGTGAAGCTGGTGATGCTGTTCTGTTCATGACTCATATGGATACATTGCCAGGTTATGCAGTGCTAAAAACCGAAATGCTCAACTGATATGATCTAAAAGTCAAGAGCAATACACCAATACAGTAAAAAGCAATACAGTAAGTCCCCTACATATGGACAAGTTTCATTCCAAGAGCTCATTCCTAAGTCCAATTTGTTAGTAAGTCCAACTAGGTACTAGGATGCTAACATAATTGGCTATACACAGTATAAAATTAACATGTTCCATGATCTTGTCTTTGCTCTTTAGATGGTTGAACGATACATGTCAAAAGAACACGCAATGTCTGCCATCTTTTCATCTCGCTCCATTCTCTCTACTATTTTTTTACTTTTGTCTTTATCGTTATTGCGGTATCTATGAAAGTTTATAAAATGAATGTTCGGGCCTCCGAGTGGTGCAGTGGTAAAGCGCTCGCTCTATCATCTGGAGATCGCGAGTTCGATTCCTGGGTGATGGTGTAACCTCTCGAGGCCTAGAGAGAGCTGATTGGCCGAGCTCTCTCAGAGGAGAGGGATGAGAGGTACTTAGTGCTCCCACATTAATCACGGCTCTACATTCAATCAGGGGCGCCTCACGCAAGCGGAAGGAGAGGATAGCACTATCCTCCGAGTGTGTTACACCGCCCCCCAACAGTGCGTGAGTGAGCAGTTCAAAAAGATGCGGTCGGCTGGTTTGGAGGAAACACGTAATAGTTTTCGGCCCTCCCGCCTAAGTGGTTGTAGTAGGCTTAACGTAGGAGCCCCCTAGTGACGGGGAGGAATTGGACACGACTAAATTAGGGAGAAAATCTGGGAAAAAAAAAAAAATTATAATAATTATGTTCGTGTATTGACTTACTGTATTAAAAACTCATGTAAAACTGAGAAACGATATGTTTGGCAAGAGGAAGAATGCAAGTCAGTTTCCATAATACTGGAGCGATACCCAACGATTTTATTGCTCCACTGATAAATCAAGTGTCAAGTTGCACTACTTATTAAAAAATATTCCTGAAATACCCAATATCTTAATTATTACCATATAGCTCTCAGGTTCTCCTAAAGAGGTCTTTGGGTCATCTTCATCATCACTACTGATTACTCTGTAAGGAAGCACAATAGACAATTTTAATATGAGGACTTGCTGTATATAGTAAATTATTCCTGTAGATGTCTGCCTGTTCACGGTTTTCAGTGCTTTAATGGGTTGTGAAGCCATCCCAAATAAATCTTTGGTTTGTACGGTACTGAAGACATCACACAGTCATATCTGTGCCCAGTTGAAGCAGCATTTACTTTGAAACTACTTTGAGCATCAAATTGCCTATGTTTGTAAAGGGTTTTAATATTAATAATTGAATAATTGACACTAAATTTCTTTTCTTAGAATTTGTGTGGTCACTGGGATCTAGCCATGTTTGAGCGCTGCCTCATCCATCCCCTGTCTTGAATGTAATTTGCTGTCTGTTCCACTTCTCATCCTATTTCCTTTTCTCGCAACAACCTGGAACTGAAATAAACTGGATTAAGTCATAAATCTTTACAAAACAGCCCATAATAATGAATTAGGAGTGGCGAGGGAATCACTATGGATGGCAAAATTATTTAAATAATAACATCAAACCTAAGAGTTGTAAAGTATTCCCTCCCACTCGTGTGAAACCCTTAAATTAATCCTGGTGCAACAATTAGTGTCATGTGACCTGAGTATAACTACATCCTAAATGGCTGCATTGTTTGCTGGACCTAAACAATCTGACAGACATTAATGTGTAAAGGTGATAGATAGATATAACTGTAGCCACAGGTACTGAAAGTATTGGCCTAGAAGGTGAGGGTGAATAACAAATGTGTCTCAATACCCAAAAATAGCTTACACCTTTAAATGATAAAAGTGTTGAAATCAGTTTCATCTCAAGATTGTAAAACAAAATATGAAAAAAATACAGGGGTGAAAACTTAAGCAAGGCACTGCTTAACCATTTATACACACGCACGAAATACAAAATCACCCGCAAAAATACACACAACAATATTACGATAATGGCCTAAACATTATCCTCTCAAGCCAAGCATTATTTGGTGTATTGCATAGTAGAGTAGAGCCATAGTAGTAGAGTTCTAGCCTTCCGCTAATAATAACACTTTCCGATTATTCATCATTCGTTACTGTTTTTGTGTACAATATCCATAAAGGTTTTCTTTCAAAACAAACCATAAACTAATATTCTTATATCAGTGCAACGGTTTTGAGACGTATTTTAAATCTTAATGCAGTGAATAAAGCTCAAACTTCTTGTTAGCAAAATTAGCCTCAGAACTCCACTGTTATCATAAAGAGGACAATCGTGCATACTGAGCAAGTAACAAGCATGTAATCTCATGAACATGTGCTTCTGCTACAATAAGACAAAGACGGTGTGTTTCCTGTTTATGTGCCGGGTGGAGCAGAGGCAAAATAAAGATGCCTTGTGTAAGCTGTCTGACTAACTAAAGCTAACATTTAGCTAGCTTAAACGCAGAAGTCTTTTATACAGATAATGTAAAGGATCTGTGACGGTAAAAACGAGATGAAATATAGATGTTTCACGCAAATATGTTGGTAAAGTAATCAAAAAATTAACTGACAGTGGAATTACACTTAGCATGAGTAGCAAATTTAGCATGAGTAGCAAATTTAATTTCCATGAATTCTTAAGAACCAGACTGTCACAATTCATAAACTGAAAACTATCGAAAAAGTATCTGTTGATCATCAGATGTTGTAAATGTTGTGTTCCTGTGGTATGAACTATAAAATGCTGATGAATAGAAGACATTGTCCTTGTATTCAGTGTTTCTTTTGCATTTGCTTAGCTTCTGCGCAAAAAAAATAATAAAAAGATCTAAACTGAGCTCTTTTTTATATTTAGGAAAACTGACACCTTCTAAACAAATAATTTTATCAGTACACACAACAAAGGTTAAGAGTTATCTAATGTAGCTAACATTTTGACAACTTGTGTTGTGTAAGCTTAATCAAAATATTATGCCAGCATCTACACATCATTAGCACTTGCTAACTGCTTTGCAAAGCTAGCGAGATACATAAAACAGCTAAGCCAAAGGTATAAATCTGACCAAGATCTGATTAAGGAAAAGATTTCATATCCTTGACTTAAAGTGTCAAAATAAAGAAAACATTTGAAAGTTCTAGCATCAAATTGGTTTAGCTAGCTAGGACACTAAGCTAGATAGTATTTGTGACAGCTTACAGCATGGTACAGTATGGCAGCACGGTGGCTCAGTTGCACCTCTAGTTGCACCTCTAGGGTCCGGGTTCGATTCCCGCCTCGGGTTTGCATGTTCTCCCCGTGCTTGGAGAGTTTCCGTCCTCGAAGGACATTGATGGCTCAGTGGTTGGTTTCTCTCCTGTCTGGGTTCATTTCACCCAATGCACAAACGGGATGCAGGATAACAAGGGATGCGTCAGGAAGGGCATCGACGATAAAACCTGTGCCAAGTTGTGGCAACCCCTTGACAAGCTGCCAAAAGACCCACAATATCTCTGTTTTTTTTTCCAGAGTCCAATGACAAGCAGATTAAGTGACAATCCTAATTTGCCTGTAGTATGTGAATGCACGTGTGAATGTTGACCGGAGGGCCTACCACAGTCGTAAAAATGGGAACCACTGGCCTTCACAGTCCCTTGTTGGACTACAGAGGTTCCTGGATGGACGTTACAGTATAAAAAGCTTGTTTTCTTCCCCCTTAATGTTGTAATGTCCCTATGTAGTCAACATAGCTCTAACAATGACAAAAGCAGCATGAGCGCTGCTATGAAGTCATCAATAGGTGACCAGCATAGGTACAAATATGACTGGTATAAGATATACAATAATGGAAACATTTATGAGATTCCATTTTCTGCTGGGATCTGCTATTCGGTTCATTGTCATTTTCTTTCTTCTCTAAGGGGTCTATCCTTAAGAGGATAATCATCATATGAGCTGACATGGACAAAAAAAGCTATTGCAGTCTTGAACATCTAGCCAAGATTTTATTGGGATCATCATCATGATACACTGTGACATTTAATACTCTTCTTTGAAAAAGATTTTGAAGAAAGATTGCGTATGCCATAATATGATTATTTTATGCAGAATAGCATATGTTGCTGCACTATTTTGGTCGGCCACGGTCCCTCGGTGAGGGATAGCCCATTTAGAGTGGATTCCAATGAAACCCCTCCTGTTCCTCTCGCTCTCTCGTTCTCGTTTCCCTTCTGTCCGCTCGCTGACTGCCAACAGCCTCCCCAATGCCACACTGTCATCTTTAATAATGATGATATTAATATCACTAATTACTAATTCCATCAAGCAAAGCAACACAAACGATATACTGTAAAAACAACAACAACAAAAAAAACAGCAATTGCTATTACACTCTTAAGCCTTGTTATTTGTATTTTATCCGACATAAAACACATTACGTCTAGGTTTATAGTCACAACTAGCTGAAGCGTGTTAAAATCCGAAAACTGTGTTTGTGTGTGTGTGTGTGTGTGTGTGTGTGTGTGTGTGTGTGTCTATTAGATAATGTCATCACAGGTACGCTAAGAAAGCCTATTTGTGCTAATGAGAATTAAACAATATAACCGGGAATATGTGGATATCGTCTGTATAAGAAGTCCACGGGCATCTCACAGTCTATCGGCTATCAGACAGTATTGCTCAGGGTAAGCGAGCCGGGTCACGAGATAAAGCCTGAGATCGATCCATAGAGTGAGGCGGTACTCTAAGCTCTTAATGGAATGAAATGAAAAGAAGATAAAGCAGTTCTACCTTTAGGTCGTCCTTTGGCTGCTGTCATCGTGAAAGTGGCAAGGACAAAGGTTTCATTGAAACAAAATGATGCTGATCTCCCCTCTCTCTCTCTCTCTCTCTCTCTCTTTCTCTCTCTCTAGCAATTCACGCATTCACCACTAGCAGAAAGATGGTCTGAAGCTCATTAGCCAGCCTCCAGCCTATCAGGGTACACCAAAAACGGATGACAAATGGGCCGTGGAGCATCAGCTCACTGATCTAAATAATAATACTATAATGATATACTAATATAATAGCAATGAAGCAATGCAACTACTACTGCTGGTAATAATAATAATAATAATAATAATAATAATAATATATCAGATCAGTCTATTTTTTTTTTTCCAGAAGGAAGGCTTGAGTATGTGTTGCAGAACAATCAGACAGCCGAGCCCTCAGTTTGTAAATGCAGTTGATCATTTAATGACAGATGGAGACACGCAAGAGACGAGACACAAAAACATCCGGCTGAAACGGGCGCGCGCCCGCCCGCCTGCTCGCGCACGCACTTACATTTGATGACCCTGTCGGTGGGGTTCAGACCCATGACTGCGTTGGACATGTTCATGGGGCTGTGGTGCTTTAGGAGGGCAGCGCTGGCCGCAGCAGCAGCAGCATCACTCGGTGCGGCTCCGCTCCCCGTTCACCGGAGAAGGAGGAGGAGCAGGATGAAGAGGAGGAGGATGATAGGGAGGTGCACGAGCTCGGCACTGTCGCAGAGATCACGCGCGCGCGGACAGACGGACAAACGCACGGAGACGCGGATGCTGAAAGACACCGGGGAGGAGGGTGACGGTGGTGTGCTGATGGGGGGCAGGGGGGGGGGGACTGTCCTATCTACTCGCTTCGGGCTTTCCTCTGGCTTCTCGGCGCGGAGTTTCTGCACCACCCCGGCATGATGGCGGAGGCAGGAACGCCCACGCAAGCCGCTCGCGCGCAGTCACGCGCTGCCTCGTGCTGCCATCCGGTGGCAGGCTCATACAGTGTGGGGAAGTGGGGTGGAGGGGGTTCCCTAGTCTCTCTCTCTCAACTTTCTCTGCGGAAATTGTTACTAAACATTAACTTTGACTGTGTATCCCTCAGTGCGCCCTTCATTATCTGCTCATAACTGGATATTAAATTCCATTTCAATTCCATTTTATTACTTATATACAGTGTAAGCGGGTAATTTTTACAGCTTAAAAGTTTTCTATATTATTTTATATTTGCATCATTTTTCTTATTATATTCTTATGTCATAGTTTATATTTTTGTTTGAATATTTTAGATATTATCTTTTTTTATACTCTACCCTCTTTTTACTCTTCAGTAAATCAGTCTATCAATCTATCTATCTATCTATCACAGCTGGGCAATATGTCCCATAAATTTCATCTCCATTTTGTTTATGCAGAATTCGATTTTCGATTTCAAAATTATTCTTTTTCTTAAAATGAATAAAACACATCTTTTTGGGATTAATGAAGTGCAAACTTTCACCAGTAAAATATGAGGGATTGGTAAAGTGCAAGCTGCAGACCTAAATTACTTTTTTTTTAAACAAATATTTGTAAAAAAAAAAAAAAAATAGAAAGAAAAAATTATTAGGGAGAGAGAGAGAGAGAGATTTATCTGTCTGTATGTACAGTATATAAAATAAGACAAGACTTTATTTAAGAGACTTTATTGCCATTGTAGTAATACAATAAAAGTATTTTTTTTTACTTTCAGAAACCAGTAGCAATAAAGAGAATATAAGAATAAGACTAAAAACATAACTATGCTAAAAATAAAAATATAAGAATATATACAATGGAAGATGCAGAGTGGGTCTTGGGTGGTGCAAACAGTGCCATGTAAACAAGTATTGTCAGTAAGCAGGAAGTATAGGATAAATTATAATAATTGTATTTACAGTCCTGGGTGTAAAGTGTTTAGTGCATTAGCAGCTACTCATGGAAGAAGGAAAAAAAGTATGTGTGTATACATGTATACTCATGTAGCTAGCTACCTGCCTGTACATCTATCTATCTATCTATCTATCTATCTATCTATCTATCTATCTATCTATCTATCTATCTATCTATCTATCTATCTATCTATCTATCTGTCTGTCTGTCTGTCTGTCTGTCTGTCTGTCTGTCTGTCTGTCTGCCTATCTGTGTGTCTAACCAGTTTTGTTTCCCTGTATGTCTATGCAAGCTAGTCATATAGTCAAAATATATGCAGGAAGAGACAGCCTTAATATGGACAGAGTAATATGGATATTCTTTATAAAATAAATAAATACTTGACAGAAATATTGACTGTATTTCGTTGTTTTTTCTATTTCACAAGTTTTTCATTTCCTTTAGGAAATCTAAAAGGTGCTCTAAAATTGTGTCCTTCAACACAGATACATAGGCAGTTTAGGATTAATTAGACTGTTAAACCTTGTCTACAATGAACTACGTTTAAATTCAAAATGTGAAACATGATTTGTGAACTTTGCATGATTGTGCACAATGTGGTCTAACATCCGCCCATTGTATGTACTGCATGAGTATTAATAATTAATAATTTTAAAAATATTTCTGTCCCAAATGTACTTAAACAGTCTTGTTAAAGTCCATTTAACATGGTATACACATGGCTTATACAGTATTGTGTATGTTCCCTTTGTGCTACCAAAAATTGCACCAAGCTGTCAGTAGTGGATTATGTCCTGTGAGTTTTGAAGCGGAGCCTCCATGGCTCAGACCTGTTTTTCTGGCACATCCCATGAATGCCCGATCAGACTGAGATCTGGGTAATTTGTAGGCCAAGTCAACACCTTCCACACTTTGTCATGTTCCATCTAATTTTTTTTTCAGTGTGGAAGAGAGAATTATCCTGCTGAAAGAGGCCACTGTTATTAGGGAATATGGTTGGCTTGACACAGTGTGATTGGTTTGCAACAAAGTTTAGGTAGGAGGTAGGCGTCAAAGTAACAGCAGGATGAATACCAGGTCCTGTGGTTTCCCAGCAGATTACAGCCGGCTTGTCTTGCTGGTCCTTCATGGTGCCATCTCTTCTCCAGGTAAGTGATGCACACTCACCTGGCAATCCATTGCTTCATGGTCTGGTTTTGTCGCTCATGTTTCCAGTGTAGGTGCTTTTAGTGGTGGAAATGGGTCAGCATGGGCACTCTGACCGGTCTACACAACTGCTTACACATCAAAAGTATGTGGTCAAACCTGCATTTACGACATATACTTCAAAGGTTGGTCACACTTTCCCAGCTATAACATTTTCCACTCTTCTTGGAAAGCTGTCCACAAGATTTGGACTGAATTTGTACCCATTCATTCTATAGAGTTTTTATGAGGTCAGGCAAACTCATCAAACCATGTCTTTATAGTCTTTATCACTCACGCACACATGCATGAACAATCACATACTGATCACTGTTATTATTATTATTATTATTATTATTATTATTATTACTACTATTTATTGTTACTATAATTATTATAATCACTATAATGTATATATGCTTTCCTTTTCTATAATGTTCATGAGTGTCACATTATTTTTAACTAAAAGTCTGCACTCTTTTATTTTATATACATTTATTTATTATTACTCTTTTTATACTATTCAGTTTTTGATCTTCTCTTCTTTAATTTTTATTTATCTATTTTTATTTTTTTAATGATCTATTCCTGTTATTTTCTTGTTATGGCAAGAAATGATTATTTCTATGTTTTGGCAATACGAATGTAAATCTTTGCAGCGCCAGTAAGGCACCTTTGAATCTTGAATCTAGGCCTTGCTTTGTGCTCTGGGGCTCAGTCATGTTGGAATAGAAAATGGCCTTCCCCAAAATTTGCCACAAAGTTGGAAGCATGGCATTGTCCAAGATATCTTGCTATGCTGTAGCATTAAGATTGCCCTTCACTGGAGATAAGGGGCCTGATTGAAACAAATACTTATGTCTATATAGTGTATCTCTGATCCTCTGTACTACCACTACTTCAGTATTATTACTGTAATAATAATACCATTTGAGACATCAGTTGATTCCTATGAATGACTCTGTGAATGATTAGATATTTTTAAATGCTTTTGGGTATCAGTAACACCTAATGGAAAAGTGTCTGACTTGCATTAAACATAATCGATTGAGAAGCCTTTACAATCAACTCCTGCTCTTTTATCCTGTCATTGGCGATATTCTCGCTTTGTATCGCGATATAACGTATACTAATATCCCTCCGCCTTGGCTCAACTTCTCATCAGATGTGTTTTCGTGAAACTGCGAAAATCCGGAAGCCGGAAGAATCAAGTGTTTGGTTAGAAAAATATTTGTATATCAACAACGAATAACAAAACAATAACTGTTTAAGCAGATACACGTTTGGTTTATCTTACGTTGCATTAACACTATAGACATGATTTTTGTTGCCTCGTCGAAAAAATGGGGGAAACTATGAAAGATCTATGAACGCCATTTTGGATCAAAACGTAAGCGTATGTATAAAAGCGCCTATTTGGATGAGTTACCTAAGCAAGGGGCGTAGTGTTAAACAGCTCTAGCATTCCCTATACACGGACACTATTCAGGGGGCGACAGAGCCCTGCAGTTGCGCCCTATGTAGATATCGACGGCGCTATTTTGAGCAGCGCGGATGCGGAAGAGTCGGACATCTGAGCGGTGTGATTCGGTCGCGGCGGCCGCTGCAGGAGGAAGGAGCGCTTTAGCCTCTCTCTCGCTCTCTGACTCTCTCTCTCTCACTCTGAGTGTCGCTTTAATACCTTTCAGTTTCGTCTTTGAAAAAAAAAAAGGAGAGAAACCCTTCATCGAGGTCAGTTCCGAGTACATTTGGTAGAAGGCTTCAGCTTTACCCGGTGCTGGTCGGCGCTCAGAATCGAAAGGAGAGTTGGTTGAAATATTGTGAAGAAGTGCGCTTTTCACTGACAGCAGCAGCAGCACAACAATGGCACTGAAGAGAATTCATAAGGTAAGGGGAAGGAAGTGAGGCCTCGGTTTCGCACTTCGACTTTCTCATCCATCCGTGTTAATTTACAGCGCGTTCACATCTTTGAAATAAATCAGAAATGTTCCGATGGATATTGTTAGAACAGTTTCGGGGTTGAAAATCGGCCATGCTATTAAATAGTTTAGCTCCAACCCATCGTGTTGTAACGTTCGCTAGCTAAGTGTCGGTTAGCTAGCTGCTAATCATGTTACTATTATCTTTAATGATAATTATTACTATGATCATTTCTACTATTACTACTATAAAAGCTAGAACCATAATTTGAGAAAACGAGACACAAATGGTTGACCTGTTATTAATTTCTATATTGAATGGGATATTTTTACACGTATAAATACAAGAACTAGCCGGCACGACTTCTGCTTGCTCGCTAGTTAGCTAGGCTCTCTCGCGCTCGCTAATCACCGGGCCTGCTTTTTAAAAGTTGCCTACTGTTAAAAAACGCGACTCGGCTCGCGCAATAAAACCGCCACCACTTATAAACCGTATATTACGTTTCCGTTGCTAGGAGATGACTGTTCATCGAGCTAGCTATATGTAGCTAGCTAACCAACCAGGATGCTAGCTTTTTTTTCTTTGCTAATTTAACGAAGCAGGGATTTAGCATCGGCTAGGAAAAAGCGTCAGCGCGAACTGTTGGTGATTATAATATATTTCTGTGTAGGTATAACACGGTTTAATTATTATTTTTGAACAAAGAGGTGAACTGAGACAAAGTTTTGGCACCTTTTGCGGAGTCACCGCCTGTCCCTCGTGTTTGTTGTAAACGCGAGTCGTAAAGCTTAGTCACATCACAAATATTCAACTTCACACCCTGAATTGAAGCAGTTACTCATGTTTAGCTTGATAAATCCAATTCTCTCTATATATAACTTTACTCTACAACACTGGTGCTAACTCGTTTTTACGAGTATATACATATCCCTGGAGATTTTTTTCTTCTTACTTGTCTAACCTTTGTTCCGTCTCTTCCTATTTCACTAGGTGTGTGAAGTGGAAAGTATTTTCCATTCTCCTGTTTCTGTTTGTAACTTGAAAGCGTTTTGACCTGTTTGGGGTCCTGTCAGGTTTAGAGAAACCACCTGTGGTTCATGCCACTGAGTTTTAGAGTACAGTTTGCCCCTGTCATTATGGCATTTTTGACACACTCTGTGTGTATTGCGGTGATTAACACCTGATAAGGAAGTTAGGGTTGTGTCATCGTACCGTAGACAAAATAGTTTTACACTCAGGGACACCTTATTATATACAACACTACTCATTTACTGGACATCCACCAGGACACATTTGCTATACAAACATAAAACCGTTCGGTAATCCAGCACGTGTCAAATTGTTTTAGCTGTCCATAGAATCCAGTTTGCTTTTAATTCTCAAATACCACACTTTGTAATGCCAATTTTCACCTAGTCTTAAAGATGTATTTATCTCTATCAATTTTTCACCTTTTAAGATGGTTTGCTTACATATGAAATAAGCTGTGTAAATTACTTTTAGGTCTTTAAAAGTACAGAATGACTACATTGCAGATATGGAGTACATCAAAACCCACACCCCCACCCTTCCCAATATCCATGTCGCGTTCAAGATTTGCATCAATGCAGGAAACTGGAAACAATCCTGAAAATAAATTTCTTCAGTAAATTCATTCATACATGATCATCTTCCAACATGTTTTCCTGTGTGTACTCAACTAGATAGAGAGAGAGATAGAAAGTTGGATAGATCTGAGAGGAAATTTTAAACATGCAGTAGCAAGGATGGAAACGCAACTAACGTGTAATTGCAGTAAAGAAAAAAAAAATAAACATGTTTGAGATGACACATGCTTAGAAACAAATGACTTGGAGAAAAGAGATTTTTAAAGAACGAGATGGGTATGTGCAAAATATAGGTAAAGTTTTTGGCGACACTTTCTCGCCCTCTTTTTATTTATGTATTTTTTTAAATTGAATCTGTTACTGGTTTTTTTTTTATTTTAGTCATGTTTCTTCCTCAAATATTATAACAAACTCCTGTCTTTATATACCTTTCAGGAATATTCATAAAATTTTTCTTATTAAAACGTAAAAAAAAATAAAATCTACCCATTTCCTTTGACATGGATTTAGTTTGAGAAGAATTGCTCCACTACAAGTTTTGCATTGGTAATTTTTTTTTAAATCGGTTTGCTGAATCACGTTACAAATTCAATCTCCATTTAGGCATCATGATTATATTGTATCAGGTGGTCCCTGGTGTTTCCCTTCTCTAGTGTTTACAGGTTAAACATTCAGCTATTAAAATTATTATACATTTATTTAAAAAAAAAAAAAAAAAGTTTTGTAGTTTTTAAGTTTTAAAGCTGTCATACCTGGGTTAAGTATGCTGATAATACGACTAACATTTTGCTAACAGAAAATAACAAACGCTGGACCCAAATTGAAATAATTGAAATGAAGCGGATACTGTGTGTGTATATATAGATATAACTAAAGGTTATTTCCTTCAAGGTTTGCAATTTCTAACAAATTCAGGAAAAATTTAATCGGGATATTTATACAACAGGTGTTCAAGTCAAACTGGTACTTGTGATGAAAGTTTGTAAATGAAAGCATAAAACCGATTGACTGATTCTCGAAAATTTGAAGGAGTAAGGTTTTCACCAGTTTGCGGAAGAGACGTGCCTGTCAGTTTGAAACGTACAAACAATTATTCACCAACACCACTTGCACGTTACAGGAACTCGGCTGGGAAATTGCCACATCCCTCGTACAGGCCTGACCTCGCTCCAATCTATTTATACATGTTTGGGTTATTAAAGGAGTTCTGATATTCTTCACAACTAAGGGCGTTTTCACAGTAGGGATGCCTGATCGGTTCCTTGAACATTGCTTGGGAGCCGTGCCTGAGTCCGCTTGAATAGGTGGTTTTAGGTGTACCTCAAATATGAAAGAAAATCCTACCTGAGCACAGTAGATTGCTGTTTAGACGTGACATCAGTGCTGAAATCAGTTGCTTAGTGCTGAAGTCCCGGTTTGACTCGAACATCACTCGTTGAATCGCAATACAAATTGAATTGGTTTGGGTATCGTGAGACTATCATATTGGGTGGTTCCCGGTGATTCAGGTTTGCAAGGATTCAAAAAAGGTTGCAAGAAAAGTGTTTCATGAGATAGATTATGTATTTGACAAAAAAGAGTCAGAGCTACACAGTGAGCATCGAGTGTGAGCACACAACATGCACCTTTCTCTGACACCAGCGCATTTTGAAACGTTCACATATTTGTTGGTTTATACATAGTTTGTAGCCAGGGCCATGTTTGATGAAATCATTACATTAACATATCATTCAGTCAAAGGGGTATATAGTGCCACAGAGATTCCTGTGTGTGGAGGAACTGGTGTAGCTGTTTGATTTTACTGGGTTTACACATGAAGGAGGTGACAATCTAGTACGAGAGTGTTTTCTATATTTTGAGGAAAGTTGTAGGTGAACCGAAATTGCGTAAAAGTTAAAAATGATATATTAGCATGTAAATTATTATTATAATTTTTTTGCAGTGTTCTGATAGACAACTGTATCTGCTAACTTTATCCTGCATTACAATCTCAAGATTCCCCCCCCCTTAGCTTCATATCTTTCAGTTTCTATTTGTCAATTTTTTTTGTTTGCCATTCACGTTCCAGCTTTGGATTACACTGACATGCTGTAGTCAAATATAGTGTATTGTTGTCTTTCAGGTTTGTGTGATGTCATCATGACTCTTGGTTAACCTGGATTAGGTGTATTTTTGTAAAACATGATTAAGGCGAACTTTACTTTGTTATTAATTAGTGGTACTGGAGCTTTTAATTGAACTTTTCACACATTAAGTTTAAGCAGACATGGTACGCTTGATGTTTTTAAGTGATCACTCGGTCACCCTCAACACAAGCAAGTCAGATGAACACTTTAAAGTTAGAATGTAACGTACGACTTCTTTTTGGAGTTTGGAAGTTTGGACTTCTACTGCTACATACAATGTGCCTTGGTTGCACCAGTCTGGAATAAAGTTTTTTTTATAGTTAAAAATAATAATAATTTTGCTTACGGTCATGAAAGAACTCGCTCACAAATGAAGTAACTTGGCTAATGGAAGTAGACTGCTTAGAACGTGTTTATTTAATTTAGTTTGCGCTCAGTGTCTAACATCCAGTTTGTGTTGAGCCAATTTCGATGTATCGGTTTTGCCTGAATAGACACACCGCTCTCAAATTTTAAGTGTTTTTTTGACACTGTGTTGGTGTGTTTATTTATAGGGTTTCAAGGTGAAAACCCAACTTTATTGAATTGAGTGTTTAATGGTATGACTTTACTGTTGGTGTTTACAGGCAGTTTGGCAGAGCTAATGGCTCATTAACACCTTGCGTAGTTCAGTCAGCTTTGACACGTTTACAAGGTGACATTTTGTACGTACCTCAAATTTGAAGTCACAAACATTAGCAAACTGACCATAAACACAAAAATGACACATAAAAACAGTTATTGTACTCTGTCATTTAAGAATAGTAAAAACAGTACTGTCTGTCCCAAATAGTGCAAACACCATTTCTTTTAAATAATTGTTTAAAGGCTATATTAAAAATATTTGTTAATGATGAGGGCAGTGTTCTTTCTTTCCCACAACTCTATGAAACTTCTTTCTTGATGGGCTAAATGTGGAGCTGGTCTTTCATGACATGAAAATGCCACAGCAGTAGAAGTCAGCTTGGGATTTTGTTCCCAAATATGAGCTAAAGTTAAAGGAGTTATACTGTGTATAGCAAGTGTTGGCTTTAAATCAATTGGCATACAGACACATTTATTTATTTTTAATTATACTTTAGTTTAAATCTAAAACACTTACTTTACAGTTCACTTTTTGGGAGCAACAATATACAGCGCTCATCCGAATTAGCTGACTAGCATAGTCCTAAATAAATAAACCCCTGTTTTCCCTCCTCAAATGTCCCGAAATCTCTTAATTCTGACGTGGAAGAAGCGCAGGCTGTAAGAGCTTTATCAGGTTATGAAGGCTGCATTGGTTTGAAATTTTCTAGACTTAAAAATATCAACTTAAACAAAACCTATTGATTGAGAGACTCGCGCAGCACTAGTTGGGGCTAAAGTGCGTTCACTTTGATTACAACGCACACCAAACAGTATAGTATGACTGCACATACTGTTATGCATCTGTTGTATGTAAAAATGTCTGATTGAGGTCTGTCCTGCTAAAGGCATTGTATTTTGAAAAGTATAAATCTAACGACTGTTCTAGCACATGCATGACAAGCTGCTCAGAATCCTCTAACACAAAGTGTAGTTTCTGATAAACTATTCACAGTAACCTGTAGAGCACAAGTTCATCCTCATGATCATGTTGCTGACCAGGAGCCGCAGTTTAACAATAGAAGTAGGTTTTCTATTTACAAAGTCCGTTGCACAAACACTCGCCATAATCTCTGCTCCTCCAGAAAACCCTCACCAAATTCTGAGTGCGATTTTAGTCCAAAGAGCTGGTCACTTTTAGCTAGTTTCATTTTCACTCTTTGCCTTTTATCTTTTTTCGAGCGTTTAAACAGACGGGCGAGACTGGCGATCCCTGGCACATTTTCTACTTCAGTCTTCAAAATAGTTATTTTGTACTTTTTCTCGTTTGCACAATTATTTTTCATAGGGAAAAATTTACTTTTTTTCTTTTAGTAAGCAAACCTGTATATTTCAGGTTACATGGGTATCTCGGGTTACGTAAATGTGCTTTATTAATCATGAGTATATTTTCTGTATTGCCCGCTTCTGGACACGCTGTAATTAAACCCAAAATTCCAGGAAATAGGTTAAATATTAAATCGCTTCTTTCAAGTAAGGCTTTCTTGTCCAATGTAGGATTTTGTAAAAACTCATTTTTACAAAGTCTTGTAAATGTACAGTTAATTCCATCCTGGAGTCATGTTATTTCAAGATGATCATCACTGCATGCTCAGTAAACTCGAATAGCGTTTTTGTATGATCTTGGTCGTGCAGCTATGTTAAAGACAAAGTTATGATGATCCAAAAAAAAAAAGATCTGACGTGTATTAGCGCATCTGAAGGATGAAAGTGAAGAGTTGAGTAATGTCATAATCTAAAAGGGTGTAAGCGGATTTATGTTGTTAAACAGATAGATACTGGATAGAATATCTATAGATCACTTGAAGTGAAGTGCGTGTGTTTTTGTGTTGAAGGAGTTGCACGATTTGGGCCGTGACCCTCCTGCCCAGTGCTCAGCAGGACCAGTAGGGGATGACAGTAAGTATCCGTCAATTAACATAATCCTTGATTTTAAAATATTTATTACTGTTTTTCTGGTGCATATTATATTAGTAATATAAATATTAAATATATTAAAGTATATTGCTGGAATTCCATTCCCATCTCGTCTGCATTAGGAATTAAAATTGTATTTGTCTTGTAAACATTGATACACAGTATAATATGCAGTGAAATGCTTAAACAACAGTTCCTGACCTAAATGGAAATGTGAGCCAAGATAGAAGAATTAATCTAATAATTCGGCGTTGCCTAAGGCTCACACACAGTCTACCACTAAACAGACCTGATGTTGCTCATACATGCTCTACATGGGTGGTTTATCGATCGTCAGTCCGTCAGCGTTTCTCCTCATTGCTGCGACTGATCTCAGCTTTTCATCTGTCCAGTGTAAGGTTTCACTCCAACCTGCTCCACAGGAATGCGTAACGTACAATTTACCTGTCCTGCGTTCTCTTAACCCTCCTGTGTTTTGTGGTGGATAGAATTTATTTTTTTTAAACAGCAATGCAAAAAAAAGTTTTTTTGCTTTCATATAGGTGGGGGTATAACAAATGTAACCTAAACCTTGCTTACAGATGGATTACTTTTTTTTTACTTATAAACCAAAAAAAAAAAAAAAAAAAGTATTAAAGAAAACAGCCAATTTATAGATGAAATTTTTCTTTTCTTTTACCCTCCCTTCTCTAAAAATTGTCCAGCAGTGACCCTTCTTGCACTGACAAATATACTCTTGCCCATCTGGTCAAGTTCAGCTTTTGTATAATTGTGCAATATAATTTGTGTTTTGCTCCCAAAAAATTGTTTTTTTTTTCTTTCTTTTGACACATTGTGAGTCTCTCTCGTGTCCCTTAGGCGCTCAATATGTTCTAATGATCTGGAAGACAATGAATAAAAAAAAATAAAAATAAGTTGATTTCAAGACCTCAGCACAAATTCACCAGGTGTTTACTTAAATGATTTCCATTCCACATTGTTTGCCTGGTGCCACATCCAAACTTGCTCATTAATTTTATAGACAAAAATATAGGAAATATCAGGAAAATATAACTATCAAACTTCTTACTTAACCATTAGAGAAAGTTCTGTTCATTTTCACGTTTAAAATGTGAAAGAAGGAACGGCATCCTCCGCTAAGATGCAAGTAGTAATATAATGTTTCCGGGAAGAAAGCAAACCAGCTTCATCCTTTAAATTTTTTCTTCATGTTTTAAATTTATTTATATATGTTTTTTAAGCTGACATTTGGGAACGCTGTGGTTTGAGGTTTAAGGGAGGAAAAGAGCTCAACAAGATTCATCGCCGTGTGAGCGACTCTTGTGCCAAGATTAAAGATTTTAATTTAAACACAACCAGAATGAGAAATCATGCAGTGTGTTTGCCTCACAGGGTTTAGTTTTGGGTTGGGGGTGTTAACACACTGATGGAGAGAAACCTGTCGTTCCTGTTGAAGTCCTGTCAAAGTTGTCACACAGCTTTAAAAAAAAAAAAAAAAGGGAAGATTGCTAAACCTTATGTTTTATTTTTGGAGCCAAAGTAAAATCGTCTGAGGCGATTGAAGTGACAAAAGCTGTTGTAAATACACCAGGATTAGTTTTAAAACCGAATCATCCTAGTGAATCAAAACTTAATTGTAATCGGTCGTGAATGACATAATGGATAAATTTTTTCACTTTAATCTCTGCCAGATCTTTGGCACTCGGGATTGGGATCAAGCATCAAGTACTTTTAACTGCCTCCTCCCCCTACATAAACTGATCTGTAAATGCCGAAACATGTTTGTGTGACGTCTTGTTAAACCCCTTTGGTGCTTTTGAATTCACACTGTTGCTTGTTTTGCAGTGTTTCACTGGCAGGCAACAATAATGGGACCAGTAAGTATTGTTTCCTCTCTCTCTTATGTATTATCGCAAACTGTCATCAATCACATCACTTATATTTTACTTGTTTCTTTTCTCCCCGTCTTCTTACAGAACGACAGTCCTTATCAGGGTGGCGTGTTCTTCTTGACCATTCACTTCCCCACAGATTACCCCTTCAAACCGCCAAAGGTCTCTTGTTTCTTTCTTTGTGAAAAGTGCAACTTCATTAACACAGCTGACGGTGGACTAGTTTCCCTGATGCCAGGATGGATGAGGAAGTGGTTTTCAGCATATCCTCATTCAAATCAGCTGCTTTATATAACATCGACAAACGAGCGTGTCGTCAAGTTTGACTTTCCGTTTCAGGAAAAACAGCATGCGCACGTCAAACCAGGCAGCGTTCTTTCTAACATAGAAAGATGAAAAAAAAAAAAAAAAGTTCTTACTCGTAGATTAAAATAAAAAAATTGTGATTATAAGTAGCAGATTGACTGTTATTCATCATCACAAATTTTGTGCGAGTTATTTATTTATTTATTTTCCCCCTCTTGTGCCACTTAAGGTTGCGTTCACCACAAGAATTTACCACCCAAACATCAACAGCAATGGCAGCATCTGTCTGGATATTCTACGGTCTCAGTGGTCTCCTGCACTTACCATCTCCAAAGGTATTTACACGCGCGCGCGCACGCAAACAGCTAATGCTGATCTCATGTTAGTTTTAAGTGTTTTATTTATTTAGAATTTGCAGATGTTTTTACCCAGATTGTGATTGGATACACGTAAAAGTTTTCTTTTTAATTTTCCATTCTTACAATTTGTATCCAATATAGAAAAGAAGTAAGAGCTGTAGCGCTGTTATACCCCAAATGCCTAAATGACCTGTAGTGGCATTACAGTTGACCCCAGATGCGGGTTACGTTTCTAGAGCACCTGCAAATTGTGAAAAAACACAAATTTTGGATGTGGTCCAAAAAATATGCTCCCAAAACACGTTCAGTTGAAACGAATACAATTCAAACTGTTAATACTGTACATTACCCTTTTAAAAAAAGAATAAGGTAAATGTGTATACTGTACTGCTGTGTCTCCCGCAGTGCTAGAATGTGAAATACCCATGTTACCCCTGTTTGTACTGTAATTCTGTATGTAATGTTTTCTTTGGTATTTGCTGTTTTCTTTGTCATAAGTACTGTAGAGTAAATACGATGATGATTCACCATCCTAAGCTGCGTTTTCCTATACGATTGCTTTGTGTTCACTCTTTAGTACTGAAAAATGTATAGCTGAATTTGTGGTGGGGCTCACGCAAGCAGAAGGAGAGGATAGTGCAGTCCTCAGCGCCTCCAACGGTGCGTGCACGAGCAAGCCGCAGTCGGCTAGTGTCGCGTGTTTCGGAGGAAACCCTCCATGATTGACTGGTAGTAGTAGCTTTAATGTGTGAGCCCCCTAGTGAAAGGTAAGGAATTGAATACAAGTAAATTAGGGAATAAAAAAAAAAAGTTAAAGAAAACGCATGAAAATTTTATATATTGCCACGAAAAAAAACACCATAAAAATTGCTGAGGATATATGCGAAATTGCTGGGCGGTTTGTGCGAATGCCTATACGGACCGTAGCGCTCTCATGCCCTGAATGCCAGCGCAAGCTGTATCGCCGTTATACACCGAATGTCAGCACAGAACATGAGCTGCAGGTGATCAGCGCTATAGTAATATCCAGTGCAACAGAATGCCGAGAGTGAGATATTGGTGTTGCACAACTGTTCTCGTAATAAGACGTTACGTAAGGAGTAACACAAAATGCAGCAGTCACGTCCGGGAGGTGTGATGTCATGACAGGAAGGATTACAGCATCTACTTGTATTACAGTAATTATAGCGTTTAATGTACAATTGTTTCAGTGGTTTTTGACTGGCTTATCGCAAGGTGTGTTTTGTTTAGAAGAGTTGGTTCTTGTTTTCAGTGGCACAGTGGGGCTGGTTGGTGGTCTGCATGGGTTCCCTGACCAACCCCCCACCGACTGCCTGGTGTTTCCAAATTTCCTCTATTGTGTCCAGAGTGAGGGTAACATAATGATATAATGATGGTTGGCACCCTGTACGGCATGTACGCTGCTTTGTGCCCTTTGGTTCGTTGGGATAAAATCCAGGCTCCACCCTATGCAGGGGGGAAAAATGGTCTAGATGATGGATGGACAGTTCCTGTTATCACTTATGTTATTTCTGTGATGGAGCCTGGTGGGGAAATGACTCTCTCTCTCTTTCTCACACAGTCTCATGTCTTCTCTCCATCCTTTTAACAAACCACAAACTCTTCAACATTTTTGTGGGTTTTTGAACCGTCTTCACTCTGACCGTTACAAAGAACTAACAGTCTTTCCATAGATGTTAAACTTTTTATTTAATTTCAAAGAATTAAATAATTCCTAATAAAATCTTCATCATAGTTTATTCTTGTTCTTATGTTTAGTTAACGTTTATTATTAGCATTGGCCTACATAGAACATCTGCTGTACACGTCCCTTTGATTTGAGTTGTTGCTGTAGAAACAATAACATAATAGAATGAGCACATTAATATTACCCGATCGTTCGGGGTTATCACCGCGTACGCGGCCTAATCTGCGTTATTATTAAACAAGGATGCGAACGTTCTAATCCGAACACACCTGAGAAATCAACCATGCTGTAATTAGGGTCTGTGAAGTAACTTGCATTTCAATCTCAAGATGGCCAAAGTTTTTTTTTTTTTTTTTTTTTGCCTGGCAAACAAAAATCGTTTGAAGCTATAGCTCAAAGATTGGTTACTATAACACTAAATATCACAATGCTACTTGTCCAAGCGTACCTGTAGCTATGCTTATTTAAGTGTGCTTTGTAAACCCTGAATTTGAAACGCGCATGTTATTGTGAAAACAATCTAAAAAAGAAAAATATATATATTTCTCCAGGAATTTATCTGGAAAGAATGTTTCATGTTCAAAGTGTTTATCAGTTAATGAATGCTTTGGAGTAAATGGTGTCCATTTCCTTGTAAGGAATAGGGATTGGCATCTTGGGTGAAGTTCATACCCAACAAAAGGAACTATAAAAAGCACTGTGTAGGCATTACCTTCTTGGAAGTGTGTGTGTGTGTGTAAAACACTTGACCTCCAATATGTGGAGTCAATGTTTTTTTTTACTAAAACGATTCAAAGAACACTCCCTTTATGCCTTGTGTATACTTTTGGTTGTGCACATGCTCTTGAAAATCCTTTAAGGCATACATAGTAGCTTTTTTTTTTTTTTTTTGATCCAAAGAGTTTAAAGTACAGAAAAGATTCTCATGGCATAGATCATGTTGGCTTTCATCGTTTACCCGAACTTGAGACCTGAGGCAGCTACATTAACAAGATTTTAGTTCAGTTTATTGTTAAGCAAAGTATATAAAGCTTTAAGGTTTTATAGACCAATATAAACGTCTCATTTGCCTATATTGTGTGATGTATTTTTATTGTCCTGTGTTTTGTTCCACAGTCCTGTTGTCTATCTGCTCTCTGCTGTGTGACCCCAATCCGGATGACCCCTTAGTACCCGAGATTGCCCGCATCTACAAGACTGACAGGGAAAAGTGAGTTTGTCAGTACATCACTGCTTTAGAAAAGACTAAGCCATGCACACTTTACAAGTAATTTAGGGTTTGATCTTAGCGTTGTTACCGTGATATGATGGACAGTGAAGTATATTAGTCCCAGAATGTAAAATTGCTTTTTGTTTCATTGTGAATAAACACTCATTATATATTCTGGATAGGGTGCATAAACCTTGCATATTTTTTGCATGATTAATTAATCATTAATAATTCATTATAAGGCACTTTTTCCTCAGTGTTATTTCGAAAGTTCTAGCAGCACAATCGTATACCATATTAGTTATGTGTGAAATGAATGAAGCCCAAATTGTTAAAACAAACATTGTAAAAAAGCAGCTGTTGTAAATAGAGCTAGTCGTTGTATTTTTATCCATCTTGTTACGGAATGAGGACAAAGCCCAATACTGTGCGTCACCTAAAATTTAAGGACGCCCCCTTGTGGTGTAAAAGACGAGCTGTTTAAGCTACAGAGAAACATTCAGTTAATACACATTTTTAATCAGTTAAATAATTGTATTATTTCAAAATGTAATCATTTGAATGAATGAATTGTCAAACATTGACATCTCTAATTTTTAATCTGTTGGTTTAAAATCAATCATTTTATCTAACATGAGCTTCAGTTTTCCTTGCTGTGAAAACTGAAGTTATTTCACACTTGCTGTGTGTGAAATAATGCTATAATTGTGTAAATTCTAACATATTTGGAAATCTATAAAGAACATTCCCTGTTTTTTGTAGGTCTGATTTTTTGCAGTAATTAATTTCATGTGAATTCAGTGAAGAAAAAAGAGAAAAAAAAATCACATTGGTGTGTGCTTTTATAGGGAAAAAATTAAAGTCCCGATGCAGCACAGAGCTAGTTACCACCTCAGAGTTGATTACTTTCCTATAACAGCACTGCAGGGAGTGCTTATTTATGTTATACCAAAACAGTTTTCAGCCTCTGATTGTTTCAAAGTGCTCACACTAGAGACAGCTGGAGACCATAAATAACTATTTCCTAAAGAAAACCTCAACAGTGGCATTATCTGCTCGTGCGTACGAGTTTCTTGTGCAAAGGTGTTGGAACTAACGCGTTAATACACTACCTGGCCACTAAGTCACAAATTGCCTTTAGCTTTGATTACAGCACACACAATGGTGGTGGACAGTTTAGTCTTAGTCCTGTGAGTTTTCATAACATTATGTGTATATGAAAAATGTTTTAACTTTCACTATTACACATCCCTGTAATTTGTTCTTTATGATGCAACTTCAAGTGTTAATCATATTTTTAAACCCTCCCCGACCACATATTGTGTGTAAAGTTGATGGTTCAGCAATATCCATCCATATTTCAATGACGCACGCGACAATTCTTAACCCAATTCCAGTCATTTCAAATCTCCTTAGTCGTTTTCTTTGCATTGTGTAGGTAGATAATTTGACAGTTCTGAAACAAGCAAACACAAAAAATCATGATTTGACCAATCAGAAATGAGAATTCAGCAGTGATGGGTTTTCTGCTGTACATTTTTGAAAGCCATAGAACATGGAGTGTTTAAGCAGTGTTCTTGTCACAATAACTTGCAGCAGTTCCTGCAGGACTCGGTGTGCTGTGAGCGATGTTCCAGTTAGCGCACACAATCCATCACAGTCGAACTTTTTTTGTGAGAATGAGGCGTTTTGGTGCAGTAAACGGCGATTGTGCTTAAACCGATGATGAATAGGACTGTTTGTGATTGTTATTTGGGCGATTGCTGAGAAATACTGTGCACTAGCCTGTGACAAATATACACAACTACTTTCTGAAGTCAACCATTTGATTGGATGTCTGGCTACTCAGCCAGATTATCTGAAAGTTTTATGGAAGAATAAGGTTACCTCATCATCGTGGAATTTTAACTGTGTGCAAGTCCAGTGATTATGATGTACCTGTAGAGAACAGTGAGAGAGAGGCGTGTGTGTGTCTAGGCAAAACCTCGAGTGTAGATCTTGATCTGCACAGGAAAGACAAAGATTTGACAATGCAACAAAGAGAAGAGTTTCTGCCACCAGAGCGATGACTCACTTTCAGAGTTTTATCACATGCCTGCTAGGGTTTGTTTTTTTGTTTACTTATTTTTTTTTTATTATTATTATTATTATTATTTTTTTTGGATCTCGAGCAGATTGCTCTTACCCGCTCTACAACTTTCACTTTTTGTTTTACCGCCTGAAAAGGTTCCCTGTTTGCTCATGAAATTGCTGGCTCATGACCGCAAGTACAGTTGTTGAAAACAAGCATTGGCACAGTCATGAAAAATTTAATGTCATGTCTTGTATTTATTTTATTTATTTATTTATTTATTTATTTATTTAATGCTTTTTCTTTGTTTCTTCTCTGTCTTTCAGGTACAACAGAATAGCTCGGGAATGGACACAAAAGTATGCAATGTAGTTTTGGAGTTCTAATCATGGCGGAAAACAAAAAAAAAATTTACACCTCTCCGTCATAAGGTTAGGGGAGATTTGAAAGTTTAAGAGATAAAAAAAAAAAAAGATTAAGAAAAAAAAAACAGATCTTGTTGGTTTCCATTGGAGTGCTTTCTTTAAGCCACACTTCCCCTCACCAGAGCACCCCCACCCCACCCCTCCCTCTTATCCCTACCCCCTGCCCCCCCATAGCCATGGTGTACATACTTTCAGACTTTGAGTCCAACTCCAGCTTATTTGTCCTCACCTATCCCACCATCGTCATCTTCCTGAACACCCTGCGCTCGGCGTCTCTGCTTTAGCGTCTCCGTTGCTGTGGTGACTTGCCTGCTGCTTAGGGTCAGCCAGATTCCTTTTTTTTTTCTCACTTTTTTTTGCAGTTCAGTGTCCACAGCTTGAAAAAAAAAAAAAAAAAAAAAAAAAAATTCCTTGTTTTTAAACACTGGGGAGGGAGGGCCATTCTGTCTCTCATTTTGTGATGTAGAGATTTTTTTTTTCCTCTCCACCCCCACTTATTTCCATTTCCTGGGGTTCAAACTATATACCGGATCAGGAAAAAGGGTTGTTTCTTCTTTTTGTTTGTTCGTTTTTGTGTTCTCCATTTGGCACAGGAGGGAAGGGTATATGCTGGCTATCTTTTTGTATAAAATCTATAAGGAGTTCTTTTAAAATCATAGCAGGTTATAATGGAACAATGTCAGATTTTTTGGGTCCTCGCTTGTGAATCATTCTAAAGGACTTGAATACTATGAATATATTTTCTTTTTTTTTTCCTTTGTTTTTTCTCCATTTGCCATAACCAAGACTGTCTCTACCCCGTTCCCTTAGCCACGAGCAACTTCACATACATTCACACTTCTGGTGAATTTTGGACCGGTTTATTTAAAAACAGACTTGGATAAGGGCGTGTTTAGGATTTTTTTTTTTTTTCTTTTTCTTCTTTTTTCCTTCTTCTTCCCCCTACCTCCCACTTGTAATTCTTAGTTCCATTTTTAGCTGCATTATTTTCCCCCCTAGCTCTTGATGAATTAGATGCTAACATGGCTGAGACAGACTCAATTGGGTCCCCGGGTGAGAGGACACAAACTCCTCACAGACAAACTTCTGTATATTTAATTTCCTGACAGGCTCTTTGAGCATTGTGTTGATTAAAACTGTGTAATAAAATGATTACTAAAGTCTGATCCTGGTTTGATGGAGCGTTTTATTTCTTTATTATATAAAATCTTCATTGTCCAAAATGTCATGCCTATGTACAGGAAGCAAAACCATTTGTTCCAGTTCTGAAAAATTACTGGGGTACAGAGGCTTCTGGTCAAAGATTGTTAATCTTGCTTTAAATTTGGATAAGTGACTTTTTATTATTAAAGTATTAAACACTTATATGTGGTCGTGTTGGATGATGGCTTCAACGTTATCTATTTTCCAAAATCTGCACATCCCACATATACCATAGCAATTTGAAAAAATATAATTTTCAGAAATGTCAAAGTTCACCATATTGTAGTCCAACTTTTTGCAAATAATTTCTGCCATAACATCGATAACATTCATTCCCTTTACTGGGCTAACTTTTATTTTCAAACTTTTTATATAAATAAAAATATGTATTGTAACCGTGCCATGTTGAGTATAAATTGCAATCCTTCTGTCGGGAAGACGCTTCCTGAAAGAAAATCCTAATAGTGCCCCCGTTTTCTTTCACTATTTTTTTTTTTCAATAGGAAATGCTAATGCAGCTGTAATTATTTCAAGAGCCCCATTCATTGCATTAGGAGTAAACCAATTCTGTACAGGCTGTTATATGGAAACTGTATCTTGTAAAGCTCTTGTAACAGCAATTCCCAAAGTGTTTGACCATAACGTTAAGTTATTAATAAAATGTGTTTAGTGTTGAGGCACATCAAGACAAATTACTTACTCACTTCACTTAACATATTGTGGTTAGGAACAGATGTTCATTGTTTAGCCGTTTTTTTTTTTTTTTTAGGTTAATCTCTCTCTCTCTCACACACACACACACACACACACACACAGCTTGTTCTTGTTGCCAATAAACCAGAAAGCACTATGTTGTGTGCATATAGTACTTTACAGAGATCTGGATGTCCATTTGTATCTAATCATTCCATAATCAGTGGTGGTAATGGGAAAAACTCCCTGAGAGAACATGAAATGTAGAGCATAAAAGATATCATGGGTACTTTGTGTTGTACTAGATCATACGATGGGTGCTCAAGCCACACTGGTGTGAATCCCGGCTTAGGTGGGTCAGCACCCACTGCAGTCCATCTTGTAAACATTCATCAAATGGCCTGAATGTTTGAACTTCAAAAATTGTTACCAATTTGCAGAAGAGATGCATCGGTCTGTGGGAACTGTACACACAATCTTTAAACAAGACCACTTGCACATTACAGCTACATCCCTTGTACAGTCCTAACCCCAGCCATTTCCACATGTTTGGTCCGCTAAAGGAGTTCCTGTGAGGCCAGAGTTTCAGACATGAAGCAGGCACTCTGATTAGGGAGTTTTTTTTTTAAACTTTCTTCCTTGATGGTATCCAAGCACTAGTGAAACACTGCGATAAGTTTATTAGTGTAGCAGGGAATTATATAGAGAAGTAAAGGTTGTTTTTACTCTCATGCCTGTTCTGTTATCCTGCACAATTAAAAGTCCAGATTTGACTTGAAACACCCCTCGTGTGTATATATATATATATATATATATATATATATATATATATATATACACACACACACACACACACACACACACACACACACAAGTCAAATCTGAAATATATATATTATTTTAGAACCAATGTAGTTTTAAAATTCACAATGGAACAAGAACTAGCTAACTAACGCCACTCAACTTGTTTCTTCAGGCTGATCTGAAGTCAGTAGTTTATCGGATTGTCTCAGAACAATCTCTGCACTAAAGAAGGAAATCTCTTATTTTTGTTGTTGCATGGAAAATTAATATTGATACACGGAATTCTTTTATTCATAAAACTTTTGAGTGTTATTATAGAAACTACCATATAATGTAGTCTATAGGAAGTAAAAATAAATATATATATTTTTTGACTGCTATTAGAGCTGCTGCTATAAAGAACATGAATCATGTTCAGATGCTGAGTTGTTCAGAGTTGTGTTTTCTAACAAAGGAAACAGGTTGTAGTGTCTCAACACTTGAAGTCTGAAGTCTATAGTAAAGTTCACCTCAGAGGCAGTAAGCCCCGCCCACACCTTCCATTCAAAAGCAGAACTGTGAAAAAGCTCTAAGCTGATTGGACAGCGCTAGTAAGCCAGGCCGGTGCTTCGATATGATTGGTCAGCGCTGTGATACCGTTCACGCTCTCGAGTTCACGGTCTGACAGGAAGGAAGGAAGGAAGGAAGGAAGAGCTAGATGAAGCCTCGTGAAGGTGTCGAAGCTTCGCAGCCGATAGTTTTAACACAAGATTCATTTCATTTAAGAGCTCATTATACTGACATCTAGTGGGCAAATCTTGTGTTGCAACTAGATCAAAGCAACGTAAGCAACACAATGTGTAGCTGCAAGTAGTATTTCATACATCATTGAAAGTCATATATACAAATCTTTCTATATATAAATATATATATATGAATCTTAATGATTGACTTTTCTGAAAGGTGGTCACACTTTCACAACTTGAGTCCTGGAACATGCATCTTCCATCAGGGATGAAAAAACTTATCCCACAGATGTGATAACCTCATCATTCCACTATGCATGGTGGGTGCATACTGATCACTGTTTTTCTTATGAGCACACAGCTGTTTAGTCTAAATCCTGAGTTATCATCATGCTTTCATCAATATCCTTACTTTTACTATTAAATGTAGCTATGTGTTTTTTTTTTTAATCATGCATCTTTCCTAAACATCTAAGTGTTTTCCAGTCAAGTGCCACATTTCTTAAATGAAGTTGATGGTTCAACATGGTTGTTGTAAGTTTTTTTTTTGTGTGTGTGTTGAAACGTTCTTAACCCAATTCCAGTCATTCCAAATCTCCTTCATTGTGTTTGATGCCTTTAGCATTATTTTACAGTGTGGAGAGAAATAAATATCAGTAAGGGACATGAAAAGGTGTGCCCAACCTGGACTGTGTATATGCCGATCAGCCATAACCACCAAAATAGTAAATATAGGTGCAGGAAATGATGAGTGGGCCCAAGCACATTAAAATTTGTGATGTGTGTGTTAGTATGTGTGTGTTTCTGCATGCAAGCGTGTGAGACAGAGTGTGAGTGTGTGAATGTGTGTAATAGATGCGTGTGTTTGTGCATGCGTGCGTGTGTGTTTGTGCGTCTACTATGATGTTACTCAACGTGATGTCACTGAACGTGATGTCACCGACAGTGTCACTCAATGTAATGTCACTCAGCATAATGCCACACAGAAAGTTATTAACCACTTTTCAGCATAAGTCTAAGGCATTGTCACGGTTGACCCGTTTGAGATATCAAAAATCCCTATAAAATCTTGCATCTTCAATGCCTTTAGATCACATCGGCCCAGTTTGGTGGCGATCGTATGAATTATACTCTTTAATAAAAGAGTAGTATATAACAATCCATCAGGTGCATTTTTGCAGAACAAATGCAGCAGTTGTTCAGCTCAAGGAGCTCTAAATGTGTAGTTTTGTGTGCATTTGTGTGCATACGTGCAAGTGTGTATGTGCTATGCAGCAAAATATCTTGTGAGGGGACCCATGCTACGCCCATGGCCCAGATTGTTAGGCATTCTAATGGCAGCAGATTTCTGCCAATTTTCATAAGTTTTGACAATGTTAAGACCCCCAAAAAGCAACAAAGTGTGGAAAAAGATACTTAGAAAAGCAAGAGGGTCCTGCGCACCCGACAGTGCTTGGGCCCTAATGACCCCTTCTGACACCTTTCTGTTGGAACCAGCATTAACCATTTATATAACATATTTATATAAAACCTTTATGCTAGACATGACTCTGCATATATATTGTATATATACGTCATATATATATATATATATATATATATATATATATATATATATATATATATATATATACGAAAAGAGAAAAAATGCATACACACTTCAGGAAACGAAAACAGTATGATGTTTTGATGACAATATTTTAATACCAATATATCATAATATGATATTATTCTTAATATTATATTAATATAAGAAACATCATACTATTTTTTTTTCCTGAAGTGTGTATATATTTTTGGGCTGACTTTGTATGAAATATAATACTACCACTTCAGAAAGCAAATCATTACATTAACTGCTTTATTGGGAAAATATTACTACATATTATTTTTATTCGTTGGGTCTCCGTTCAAAAATCATAGCTGTATTACAAATTTGGCGCTCCTAGGGCCGCACGGTATGCTGATTGGACACACGTCATCGGTGATGTCATCGGTCAAGTCACACTCAGGGAAATGGCCCCGACACTAGCACCGCCCTTTCACGCGCTCCGGAGCTTTACGTCACAGCACTAGGAAGCGGGGTCGCGCGCGACCTTGTAGCGAAGCCGCGCGCAGAAATCTGTGAAACACGAACCATGTCGCTCCAAGCTGCAGTCTCGGGATTACCAAAACCGGCGTTCAGCTCTGCACTGCGGCTCTCCAAAGGTGAGCTCTCCCTTGCTTTAGTCACTCAGCTCGGAGCGACCAGGCGGGGTATTTCACATGCAGCCATATTAGTTAATAACTCACTCACTCACTCACCTCTCTGACGTCTCTTTATATCGCTCTATAAATCAGAGTTTTGTTTCGCTTCTCTCACTGAAGGTCTTTCATGTGTCTTTGCACGCGCACACACATACCTATACAGCTGTACGCCTGAACGGTGATCATGTGACAGCAGAACTCCCAAAAACTCATGCTTGTCATGCCGGGTGAGAGCTAGTGGTAATAATCACATCAACACCAGATGGAAAGGAAGATGTGTTCACAGGCACTGCGGCATGTTTGTTAGTGATTGTTGAAAATAATGATTCCTGCATGCAAGTCATCCCATTTCCCCTACAGAAAAAAAGTCTCTTATGATACAGCAACCAGAGGCTAGTTTAAGAAAGCACTGCAACACCAAGTCACCATTAAATGGGTAGAATTTAATCCAAAAAGAGTCGCATGCACAGTATGTGCGTACATTAGCTTAGGTTTTGCTCGTTATAAATTCTTCATGCTCTGCACACTGAACATGAACTTTGTCACTTGGAACACAAGTACAATGGCTTTGAATTCCACAACCCTCGTTCTGCACAAAAATGCATTTCAAAGTATAAATGCAGTCCCACTGACCCTTGGGATCTTTAAAACTTACGTAACAAACTTTATTCCCATGGAACTTATGTGCACCTCAGTTTTGATTTAAAACAAAACTCAAAAAACTAACTCTTTACGTTATCATCACCAATAACATTGGGTCTTGTTTTTTCAGTCTTTTAGTATTGTTGTTTTCGTTGAGGTGTCGCCACATCGAACAATACGATCCGCACAACAACTTGGCGCAGGTTTTTGCTCATTTTATTTGGGCAGATCGGTCTCAAACCTGAAACCTGGGGGGTGCGCAACCGAACAAAAATTTTATTTACAAAAGTTTCAGGAGCTTTTTTGCCTACTTGTGTGCAATTATGCTGATGAATAGTAGAAATTTGCCATGTATGACCAGGTGTGTGTACAACACGACTAATTTGCATTTGTTGTTATCTGTAGATGTATTTAAGTATCTCACCTATTTCTATCCCAATAAAAATATAAAATATTTAACTGCCCTGAAAGGCCGAGATCTGGAGATAAATTGTGGAAAAAGCTGACGCTTTATGAAAAAAAAAAAACTCCTGTTCTAGGCATTTTTAGACATTCAGATGGGTTTACTGTGTGTGTGTGTGTCTGTACTAACAAAAATATGAAAAAAAAAAAAGACTTTTCCCATTTTTGAATCAGCCAGTGTTTAAATAAGCCAGTTAAAATTCCCCCTGTTATGACATCATATATAAAAATGGCCACTCCCCAGGCTTGTTTCTCTGCTGGGGCGTGGCTCACTTACACAAACGCTGCAACTGAAACTGAAGAGTGAAATAAAAGGGATTTGAGGTATGAAACATGCATTATGTGATGGGATTTTCAGCTGGAAAATTCACACACACACACGCGCACACACACAGACAAAACACACTTTGGGGCGCTCGGAGACCTACGCTAATTTGATAAGGAATTAGTAATGTATTGGAGTGTACATTGCCTCAGTGACAGAAATTCCTCCTCCACAGCAATGTGTTGAAAAGCTATAGGAAGCTGTCTTCGGCATGTAGAACACTACGGTGTACAAGGTGGTTTGCAACTTGAGACAGACTGGACATATCGATCATTTAATACCTATATATAAAGCAGAAATTCTAGAGCTGGCTCAGTGTTGGGTTTCTCGCCCGCCATGCGGAAGTCCCAGGTTCGATTCCCACCCAAAGCCCAAACCCCAGCCACTGGCTGCAGTGCCAGGCCCAAGCCCGGATAAAATGGGAGTGTTGCGTCAGGAAGGGCATCCGGGTTAAAACCTGTGCCAAGTTGTGTGCGGATCGGATGTTTCTCTGTGGCGACCCCTTGACAAGAGAAATTCTCTTTGTGTGGCTAGTGTTTTTACAGGTAGTTCCATCACAGACGTGTCACAAACTTTTGTGTCATATTGTGAGCGTGTCTCACAGGCTTTCCTCACCAAATCTAACAGTAGGCAGTGTCATCTACTGCAAAATTAAGTTTAAAAAATGGGGTTACGGCCCTGACTTGAGAACATGTGGTAATGAGATGTTGTTTTGGAATTATGCTGTGCATCAATGAGTAAATAATGGTAATCATACATCTATACAATCGGTTATAAACGATACAAACTAACTTCAAATACAAAGTTAGCAAATAATTCACTCCTACCATGTGGGATGTCGATGTGTAAATAGTTCAGAGTGTACCTCCAGTAGTAACGGTGATTATTTTACTGCCTCTAAAATCTTAAGACTGTTGAGACCGGTATAAGCGTGAGCGGGTGTAATGTGTGGGGTTGGAGGCTAATTTGCGCACAGTGTTTGGAGGAAAAAGTCAGATTGGAGGCTTTTAAGGTACGCGATTGTTGATAATGTAACAGCAAAAAAAGAAAAAAGGAGTTTCTGTTGCTCCACTCGGAAGCTTCTGCGCTCGGTACAGAATATTTATACCTGAGGCTGATCGGCTGACCACCGTTCATGTCCAATCATACAGAAAATAAGTAAATTTTGGTCATTGGCTGATTCACCGGTTCATCTCGATTGTAATTGTAAAAATAGTTACAATAAAAAAAAAGTCGCACATAAGAATCGCGATTCGTAACTGAATCGACTTTCCCTCTAATATCTATAATAGACAGTAATAAATGGAAATGCATTGTAGTCAGTATTTTGACAAAGTCACTGATCAGATGTCGTGACTAACCATTGAATCAAAACTACAACCACTCAGAGGGTCGGTATGTAACAGGTTTATAGATTTTACCAGACTTCAAAATTAAGAAGACAGATTTCACACAGTGACTCTCTGAGTCAGTTACGGTAGTTAAACTGAGCTGCTTTCACACTGATTTATTCTGCCTCACAACCCAAAAGCATAATAAATAAAGCATGCAATAAAGTCCCCCATGATAAATTGTCCATTACAGCATCGTTTTGTATCTAATGTGCTTTATAAGTGTTTATAAGTCCAGCTGGACGGAGTCGTGCTTTGCGGTACGTGTTAGCCAGTTTATGAGTGCGGTTAGATGTGGAAACGTAAGATAAAGTCTTAAAGCTGATTTATGCTTCTGGGTGAAGTCTACAGTCTGCATCACTGCAATGTGTAGTTACATTTCTGGGGAGCTGCACATCAGGCTACGGTGTAGGGTACTTGACGCAGAGGCATAAATCAGGCTTTAGTCGGGTTTGGTTTGATCTGTTGAGGTCTGAAGAGGGGGTTTAGTTTAAATGAGGATAAAGTTTAGCATTTCATGTTAGCTTTAGGTCACTCTGAGGACACTAACCTTTTTTTCTTTACATCTGACCACTTCATTAGGTACACCTTGCTAGTACTTGCTTCGATTATATTTTCCCTTCAAAACCGCTTTAATTCTTCATACAACCAGGTGCTGGAAACATTCCTTAGAGCAGGGGTCTCAAACTCAGTTCCTGGAGGGCCGCAGCCCCACAGAGTTTGGTTCCAACCATAATTAAAAACACCTGATCCAACTAAACAAGTCATTAAGGCTTATTTGAAAACTACATAGTATGTATGTTGGAGCAGGGTTGCAACAAAACTCTGTGGGGCTGCGGCCCTCCAGGAACTGAGTTTGAGACCCCTGCCTTAGAGATTTTACTCCATGACATGATGGCGTCACGCAGTCGCTGTGGATTTGTCGGCTGCACAGCTGTGATGCGACTCGACATCACAGAGGTGGGCCAATGGATTGAGATCTGATGACTGTAGAGGCAATTTAAGTACAGGAAACTCATTGTCATGTTCAAGAAAGTAGTTTGTGATGATTGTAGCTTTGCTTGACATAAAAGGATGGACATGGTCAGCAACAATATTCAGCGTAACGGGTTTGGTGCATAGGCGGAACCACAAACACATTACACACGACGAGGTCTTAGGAAAAGGGGGGATTTAAACGTCCAGTTGGTACAAAGATAAAATTATCTCGTCAAACTATTAAACCACTACAACTACCTGCCTGAACCAAAGACAGGATGTATCCCTACTTTTATGTTCTTCAAGCCAAATTATGATCCTACCATCTGAACGTCACGTCAGAAATGATGACTCATCTGACCAGGCAAGTTGCTGCCTTGTGATTGGCTGATATGATGTATGTGTTAACAAGCAGTTGAACAAAAGTTATCTATCATATATAGACAACAGTTTTAGTAGTTCATGTTTGTCTTCTTGCGTGGATATGAGAGGCGTCCCGATGTGTACGTTTGCAGATCAGCTGATGATTGCGGTTCCTGTTGCAGTGGCCGTGGGCGCAGGAACATACCTGCTTACCCGGTACTTCAGCAGCCGGAGAAGTGAAGGGAAGGTGAACCTGGAGATCAACAAGGACAGCTCCAAGGTGGTGCACAGCTTCGACATCGAGGACATCGACAAGAAGGCCGTCTACTGCCGCTGCTGGAGGTCCAAGAAGGTGGGTTTGCATTATGCGTTTTCTGTACTGTTAGCTTAAATGAAGTTCAATAATGTTTTTAGTTCACACTTTTTTTGTTCTAATAAAAGAGATACTTGTGTAAATATTTCATAATCTATTTGTCTTTTACGCTACCAACTAAGGATAGGAATTATCAGTCACCAACCGGTATGTAGATGCTGATTTGATTAAAATGGCAGTTCTAGAAGTATCACGATTTCATAAATATCCTGATTTGATATTAAAATTTTCTATCTAATTCTAAATCTTTAAAACTAGTTTAATTATACAGTGTATATCACATGTAGGATTATAAAGAAATGGTGACGTGTTACCATCTCAAAAACCGCAACTTGACATTGAGCGTGCACGTTTAGAGGCTGTGAGCGGGCTTCTAACGCAGGCACACGGGGATTCTAATGTGAGCGATTTTTCGACTGATTAGCACTTTCAGGGTTTTGAGACTGGTGTGAGCGCGTGTAAGGAGTGGATTTGAGATTAATTCGCTTATAGTTTGGAGTCTGAAAAAAAGGCAGATATGAGGCTTTTAACGCACTCGATAGATGTGAAATATGACGGAACGCCATATAAATGCATTTCTGTTGCACCACTCGGAAGCTTCTGCGCTCGGTACAGAATCAGTTGTAACTGAGGCTGATCACCGGTCAAACTGAAATTCAGCCAATTCATGTCGCTGACTGATTGACTAGTTCATCTCTATTATAAACATAGAAATCATATCTATTTGTAGTCAGTGTGGCGCTACACGAATCGCCACACAAAAGTATCATGATGGTGCATACCGTAGCTAAATCGAAGGTAGGTACAAGAAGGTACAAGAAGCAAACCGGTCTACTCTAATGTTTGGCAGTGTTTTTGTGATTTCTTGTCAGTTCCCCTACTGCGATGGCGCTCACAACAAACACAATGAGGAGACCGGAGACAATGTGGGTCCACTGATTATCAAGAAGAGGGATGCCTGAGAGCCTGTTCGTCACTGTGCTGCTCCTGCTGCTGTGTGGAATTTACTGACAAGACAAGAGTTGTGTAATTTTGTTGTGTGTGTGTGTGTGTGTGTGTGTGTGTGTGTGTGTGTGTGTGTGTGTGTGTGTGTGTTTAAGTTGCCTCTGTAACTTCGTTAGTGTATAAGATAAAGACTTCCCAGTAAAATCCACCACTATTAAAATCTTCCACACTAAGGATGTGTGAATGGAAGCAATCGTGTGAACTGTGACCTCACCTGCTGAGAACCCACCAGGACCTTACCAGGTTTTCAGACTGTCAATGCTGGCCATGTCTCTCTTGCGACTGTGTCTGCGTTTATCATAAACTACAATAGAATGTTTTGCTGTTCTAGTGTTAATACGGACCATTAGTATGAATTTTAAACACATTTGGTTCACTTTTCAGCATCTCAGTGGTAAAATGTGAGATGTGGTACTAGAGCATGTGGTGCTCTACATCACGTGTTCCCAGGTCCACGTCCAACTCTAGTGAAAAGGTGGAAATGTTTGTGATGTTTTGGCATTTGAAGGTTGAATAAAACTACATGCTACAAGTTACTATGTTAACAAGTACATCAATACACAGATGCATAGACTCGCAGTAGGGGTTCTGTTCTTTTCTCACTTCTTTTGTCAATTTTCATCACACAGGTGTATTGATTAGAATGTTAAAGGTGTAGCAATTGATTTAGCAACTTCTAATAATGAATTGGGGAATCTCTCCTCCCATTCTACTAAGTGTACGTTCGCTGTGTGCGCTGGAAAAGACGTGCTGTCTGCACTCAGCTCTGGCTCTGTAAATAAAAAATAAACTCTACCTGAACTGCAAAACAGATTTTGTGCATAGAACCTGCGGAGGGAGAAAGTCGATGAGTGAACGTTATGTGTTAAGCTTCAGTCTGAGAAACAGCCAAAGGAGAGAAGATTGGACGGAGAACAAAGTTCTTAGATATGACAAAGAGCTGCGTCAATACGAAACAAGGCCCATGTAAACTCTGGAGTGATGCCCATTTTGAAGCTATATAATGTTTAAACATGCGACCCCCTGGGCTAACCTATTTTTATACAGGGGCAGCAAGCTGCAAGACCCCTTCACAGGGGAGCTGGATGACCAGAGAGTGCTCCGGTTCTCCCCTGGCCTGGAACTTGGCCAGCCAGAGAGCTCCAGATACAAAGTCCCTTTTTTAGGCCAGGGTATCTAGCTCCAGGATTCACTACAGGCTTAGCCTCTTGAGTTGGCCGACCGGAGAACGCACACCGTTGGCCCCAGTTCTCTGGTTTGCAGTTCAACAATGGAGAGACCTCTCTGAGCTCTGACTCATGAAAAGGCATGAAAAGGCTGTTGTCCTTTCTTGACAGGTGGTAATAACATTTTTCCGTACTATTTTCCTCCATTTGGTGAAGTTCATACTGGCGAATCCCAGATTGTTATCTTCACATTAGTAGCAGTTTGCTAACCAACTAACGTGGCCTCTTTTCTCCGGTTTTGGCCTTCGTTGAGAAGATGAGAAATTAACAACTTTTACCTTAAAGTTAAACAAAAGTGGAGTATCCCACCCACTGGCACTAAGGGGCTCCCATATTAAGGCTACTACTACCAGTCAGTCGGGGAGGGATGAAGACTATCACGTTTCCTCGGAACCACGTGACGCCAGCCGTCCGCATCTTTTCGAATTGCTCGCTCATGCACCGCTGGGGGCGGTGTAACGCACGCGGAGGACAGCGCGATCCGCTTCTTCCGCTTGCGTGAACTCACAGATGCCCATGGTTGGCTCTAGAGCCGAGATTAATGTGAGAGCACCAAGTGCCTCCCATCCTGCCCCCTGAGAGATCTCTTTATGCCCTTGACTGCGAAAGGCTACAGCAGCTTCTTGCTTTTTTTTTAATCATACGCGTAATCAAATGAAACCCAAAATATGACATTCTACTTTACGTCATATGAGTAAATGATTTATCCATCGTCTATACCACTTATCCTTTGTAGGGGATGCTGCGGGCTTTGGATCTGTCCCAGGTGGAATACACCCACAATAGGGAGCCAAACCCTCAAGGGGCACAAGCACTCGCACACCCATTTAAGGAGAAGATTTTAATGTTTGTTTTGATGCTTTTGAACTTTTGGAGAACTTGTGGTCAAACCTCAAGGGTGGACAAACAAAAACCCACAAGTTCTGACAAACTCCAAGCATTGATTATTCCAGAATGGGCTGGCATCAGTCATGATGTCCTAGACTGTGGAATGTGCTCCCCGAGTATCTGAGGATGCCACAGACTGTTGATGATTTAAAATCAATTTATAATAATAATAATAATAATATTATTATTATTATTGATGTGGCCCAGAGGTTGGTTGACAGCATGCCAGGGCAAATTGCAGCGATAAAAAAAAAAAAAAAGGGTCAACACTGCAGATATTGACTCTTTGCATAACCATTATGTAATTCTCAATAAAAGCCCTTGACACTTGAAATGAAATGCTTGTACAGGGTGGGCCATTTATATGGATACACCTTAATAAAATGGGAATGGTTGGTGATATTAATGTCCTGTTTGTGGCACATTAGTATATGTGAGGGGGCAAACTTTTCAAGATGGGCGGTGATCATGGTGGCCATTTGGAAGTCGGCCATCTTGGATCCAACTTTTGTTTTTTCAATAGGAAGAGGGTCATGTGACACATCAAACTTATTGGGAATTTCACAAGAAAAACAATGGTGTGCTTGATTTTAACGTAACTTTATTCTTTGATGAGTTATTTACAAGTTTCTCTTTGTTCACAGCCATTGACATGTCGAAGAGGTTAACACGTGATGAGCGGATCGAAATTGTGTTGATATCTGGTGAACGCAGTAACGGGGTCATTGCAGCAGATTTCAGTAACGGGGTAATACACATAATAATAATAATAATAATAATATTGTGTCAAAACGATTGGCCACGGCTGTACACAAGTTAAAGGTTGAAAAAATACTAGCTTTATGATTTGATGACAGTTAATACTAATATTAATATAAAATTAATAGTACTTATGATGTAAGCATGAAGTAAGAGGTGTCCTGTTAGCAATGTAGATTTGTAACATGCCATCAACTGTTACCAGATTTTAAATTTTCTCAGGAACTGAAAACCTGAGAGCACTACTGTGAAATATTATTTACAGTATTTATCAGATAGCTGTAGAGCAGGGCACTGGGGGCTCAGTGGTAGCTGTTTCGCCTGCCATGCGGAAGGCCTGGGTTCGATTCCCAACTAGTGGTCACTTTGTTAGACAGGTTCTATTAAAGTTCGATTTTTTATGCAACAGGTCTGGCAGTGAGGCAGCATGCCGGCTTAGTGGTTAGAGGTCACCTTGGACCTCCTGGGTCGGGGTTCGATTCCTGCCTCAGGTCTGTGTGCATAGAGTTTGCATGTTCTCCCTGTGCTTAATGGGTTTTCTTCTACACTCCAAAGACATACAGATTAGGCTAGTAGGCATAGAGTGTATGTGAGCCCTGCGATGGATTGGCACACTGTACAGGGTGTACCCTACCCCCTGATCATGTAACTGTTTCACAGTGGTGAGAAAAATATCATGCTAAATTTAATTAAGCCAGTCTCATAAGAGATAGTGGGCAGAGAGTGTACATGTGCTGTTTTCGTTTTCCAACGAAAAAAGATTTACCAATCTCTGTGCATGTGTTTTAGGCTCAGTTGAACTGCAAGAAGCTGTAGCACACTCCTGTCCCTCAAAACATGGGACACGAGGCATGATTATAAATACTGTATGTTTGAGTGCCTGAAGAGCAGTGTGAAACTGGGGAGGTGTGAAAAGCAGTGGGAGGAAACCGGAGTACCCGGATGAAACCCACCAAGCACGGGGAGAACATGCAAACTCCATGCACACAGACCTGGCGCGGTCCTACTAACATGCATGCCTCAAATACATAAAACATTTCAAACAAGAAGAAGGCAATTAAAAAAAGTGTTTGACATATTGACCTTGCTGTGACCCTGTTACAATAAATTCTAAGATTTCTAAATTCTAAGAATTCTAAAATTTCAACTGCTGGTCACACTGATAATTCCATGTAAATCATTTAATCACTCATTTTAAAGAAACCAGGCTAAAGAAAATAGTTGCAGCCCCGTTTACCTTTCATACTTTTACGCAAGTACCGATGTAAAGGCATTGACTTCTACATTTAATTGAGTAATATTTGATTTGCATACATTGGCAATGGGGGCTGGAAGGTTGGGTGTTCGAGCCCCAGCATCACCAAGCTGCCAGTGTTGAACCCATGAGCCAGGACATTTAACCCCATCTGCTCCAGGGACGCTTCATCCTGGCTGACCCTGTGCAGTGCAATGCAATCCACACTTGTGGACAAAAAAAAAATCTAATAATTTAAGATGATTTATTTTGTCTTTTTCAGGATACAGTACGCTGCAATTCATTCATCATCCACCAGATGGAGCCACAGCTTCATATCAAAACACGTGTTCTCTCTCTCTCTCTCTCTCTCTCTCTCTCTTTCTCTCTCTTTCTCTCCTTCTCACACACTTATTTCTGATACTTGTTTTGAAAAGATCATCTCGAATCTCTACCAGTGATTAGTTTGTTAGAATAATACACGGTATTATTTTGTTACCGTTATCCTTTTTTTCCTCTCATATTTACCTAAAGATAGCTTTTCATTCCAGGCACGTTCTTCATGATTAAATATAAATAAGCACAAAATGAACACCAAGTTGACTTGCAGATTCACGTTGTTTGAATATTGGTGGAAAGAATTGCATCAGTGTGTGTCAGATGACATTGTAATCCACCAGACCGGAAACAGCTTATCCGCCCAAAAAAAAAAAATCCTCTGGGCAGGCCCACGAGCCCCGGCTTTGCGTGAGCGCGCTAACTGGACAAAGAGATGTCAGAGGTGGTGTGTGTGTGTGTAGGCAGAAATTCAAGTGAGCCAGCTAACACAACAGTGACTTGTTCTTAGCGGATCTGTCGAAATAAAATGTACCTTATTAAACAAATACTCAACACGGTACCAGGAAAACACTTGGATCTCCATGTGCACAGAAACGTAGCTTAGCAAAAGGGCTAATCTAATTCTGCTGTGGTAGCAAATGGGATGATTTGAATCTAATCATTTTTTGATTTGTTAAGATATTAATATTGCTTACTAGCATTAGTCATTTGCGGGTAAGGGATTTGTCGGAATATTTAAAGGGTTAAAGCTAACAATAAGCTGGTTTAATATACAGTAATCAGTGGTATTATTATTATTTCAGGTTGAAGCGCACGTACATGTCAGTCTGTCTTTCTGTCTAACTTATTAATACAAAGGGGGAAGAAAAGTAAGTTTTGTCTTAAAACTACTTCAATAAATTAAAATTCATTTATACCACTTCAGCGCTGTTATTTCAGGGTTATATTAGTTTATTTGCACTGATGCAAGTAGCTTATTAGTAGCTTATTTTAAAGTAGATTATTCAATACGGCGCCATAACTGTACACTTTTACTCAACATTCAGAGTAAGTTTATGGTGCAAGTTAAACTTCAAGTGCTAAAAGTGCTGCTGTTCAGTGGTTGATTTAAGATGCGCCCACAGTTGGACGCATGTGCAGTACGCTGTCAAATTCAAATTTTATTTGTCACATGCAGTACACAGCCATACACAGTATGAAATGCAGTGGAATGCTTATATGACCGCCTGTAACCTAAAATAATAATAATAATAAAAAAATTAATTAGAGTATTCAAATAAATAATTAAAATATGAAGTAAGAGGAAACAATACAAATATAGAAAACATACAATATGTTCAAGTATAGAATTGAAATAGAATTGAGATAGAGGTGTACCAGATGTTAAGTGTATAGGTTATGCAGGATACCTTACAGCTGAGTGCAGTTAGTCCTCATTTGTGTAAAAAATGAGCAATGTCCAGTCACGAGCAGAACAATGTGCAAAGTCCCAGACGTGTGCGACTTGTGGGCCATGTGCAAATATGTAAATGTGCGTAAAGTATGTGAATGTGCAATGTGATGAGTAGTGTATGAGAGAGTGTCAAAACGTAAGGTTGGTAATCTGCAACAAAACCTTCCTTTCAGCTTAACGTTTTTGATCTCATGTATGGCACGGATTTAACTTTAGGTCAATATCAAAGGACTAGGAAAGTTTTATTCAGTTCTTTCCAGCCAGTTTTGCGTGATGCAGTGAGAAAATCTCGGGTCTTCCAATGCGCCTATGAAACGATAAAAAAGATATCATTGGGCCTCCGAGTGGCGCAGTGGGTAAAGCGCTCGCCCTATCATCCGGAGATCGCTATCCCGTTTCGAATCCCGGGTGGTGCTGTAACCTCTCGCAGCCGGAGGTCTAGAGAGAGCTGATTGGCCGAGCTCTCTCAGAGGGGAGGGATGAGAGGTACATAGCGCTCCCACATTAATCACGGCTCTACAGCCAGTCAGGGGCGTCTGTGAGCTCGCGCAGCGGAGGGAGCGGATAGCGCTGTCCTCCGAGTGTGTTACGGTGCGCGAGCGAGCAGTTCGAAAAGATGCGGTCGGCTGGCGTCACGTGGTTCGGAGGAAACACGTGATAGTCTTCGGCCCTCCCGGCTAAGTGGTAGTAGTAGCCTTAATGTGGGAGCCCCCTAGTGACGGGGAGGAATTGGACATGACTAAATTAGGGAGAAAATCGGGGAAAAATCCAAAAAAAAAAAAATATAATTGAAAGAGTGAGTTCTGACCAATGTAGAGACAAATCCTTTCTTTTATTTATATAGATAACATGGCCTCACACATTACACTCAACTTAAGTTATGTCTGTGCTTATACTTATATTGTTAATACCGCTACATAATAAAATTGTGGTGTCTATACAGCTTTCTAGATATTAGGAGGGCCGAGTTCAGTTCCTGCCGAGCACCCAAACCGCTAGTCACTGAACGCAATGCCTGGACCAAGACTGGATAAAACGGGAGGGTTTTGTCAGGAAGGGCATCCGATGTAAAACCTGTGCCAAGAAAAACATCAACATCAATTGCTTACCTAGCACAAATGTCCTTAATCTGACAAGACACCGTTCTTACTCTTCTTAAAGAGTAAATAAATAGGCAGGAAAATTGACTCCGCTACCAAGCTAACATTTTGTCAAGACGGTAGGTGTATGATAAAAATGTTGAAGTATAAGCCTCGTTGTAACTACTACAACAAAGTACTATAACTCAGCCCTACTGTGACTATTTACACATCCTCGATTAGCACAATACCACAACTATTTGTCCTTTCATACTTTGTACTTTTCTAAAAACATACTTGATCACATGATCTAATATTTCATTAAAACACCTTTTGATTTGATCACGGCCATGGCATTGTTTTTATAAGCGTATGCAATGTCACAACACTAATTTCTCGCCAAGATCTTGTACCGATGATGGTTTTCTTAAGTCTACACAGCTGTTTAGTCCCAGTCCCATGAGTTCTCTTTGCATTGTGCGTGTGGAAATATTCAGCTAGCTCAACAGGGTAACTAATAATGATGATTTATACATATTTCCTCATACTTTTCAAACTCATTTCCATACTTAAAAAAAAAAAATTATTATAAAGCTGCTTTGCCACAATGATCATTGTTGAAAGCACTATATAAATAAAACTGAATTGAATTAAATTGATGCATGGCAATAATATAATATGACCCTTTTGGAAGAGAGTAACATCTTTGCCATGACCACAGGATATGTCTCCTGACATGGTTGTTTGAGAAATGAGGAGCTACTCAGAGCATCAATTAGGATTAAATAGCTTGTTGCCAGCTGAACCATATTAATCACTGCAGTAATTATCCAGTGAAAGCCTCTTAACTATTTGCTTAGTTAAATCCAGGTGGTGACTTTTTTGGCCAGGCAGTGTACATTTTGATGTAAACATGCACATGACCACTGAATGATAATGTCTGCGTTTTGCTCGTAAAAACATCTCGCAAGCTTTTATAGAATTAGCAAATACTCTAAACACCATTAGCTAGTGTTCATGCTAAACAACATGGTTTACTCAAAACTGGGGCAGTGGTGGCTCAGGTACTATTGGTTTTCAGTTCATTATCAGAGGATTGGTAGTTCGAGCCTCGCCACCCCTGGCTTTACCACTGTCGGGTCCCTGGGCGAGACCCGTAACCCTACGTCCCATACAACCCAGCCAATGCATGCAGCGCTGATCCCAAGCTCGGTTAGAAACTGGGAAAGCTCTGACAGGAAGGTGATCCGACTTAAATCCTGTGGTGACCCCTAGGATAAAAATGATGAAGCTCAGAACCTATTAATAATTTATTTTCACTTTTGGCACCTGGACTGTACTTTGAAAATAAACTCACTGTTTAATATCATAGTATCATTGCATGACTGTAAGGATGTTAAGATCATGCAACTTTAATATCATGTGACATGTGGAATATTTTTACTGGGGTTTACTTTAGTAAAGATACTGGCAAAATAAGATTGAGTATGTACTCCATCATACATTACATATGTATCATATATTACATACTATACATTACGTATGCGTTCATCCATCAATGCAAAAATTATCATTTTTGGAAATTTTTTAATTTCCTATATTTAATAAGTTAAGGTGTCAATGCTGTAGACTCAGACTAGCAGAAACAATGTTTTCTAGGAACTGCTTTTTTTTTTTTTCTTTTTTTTTTTTACTTATCTGAAACATGCACACAGGTTCTTTTGCGAGTGCAATTTAATTGGGCAAGAAATGGCACCTCAGTCATGGATTAACCCCAGTGACACTGAGTTTTGCTGTGATTTGTCGAGTGAAAATTGCAGACAGGATACTAAATTTGGAAAACAACTAGCCACTGTGACTAGAGTCACAATGTACCAAGTCATCCCAAGCCCTGAGTCAGGCGTACGGCTTTCCACATGGTGTGACCTGTCCAACCCGCAGTGAAAATGCTAAACACTTTTTCCCCTCTCCGATATACACAATATCTGTAAACCTTAAACTTCAACCTTGCACAATCCGATCTTATTGTTCCTGCTGCCATCATTTCAGGAATGAAGCATCACCGCAGGAGGAGGATTGCTGACACGACTCTTTTTTACAGGACTGACAGGCATGTCAGCAATACCGCTGCACATTTTTTGACCGCTTGCATCAGTATGTGTGTTGTGATGAGGTGCAGCAATAGTAGTCACCAGGCCACATCCAAACCTGAAGACACGGTTATGCAACGAGATCCATGTGCTTCATGATCAACAATGAGGCCCTTTAATCAGGTGACAAGGCTGCTTTCTGCACAGATTGGAACATCTTCGCTGTAAATAAATTCTGGACGACTTTAAAAGAGGCTACTGTTACTGTGATTCTCACAATGGTAGGGTTTGAAAAAAGAATTGAGAAAACTTTTCAAAAACGAGGTGTGCTCGTGTCCAAGTCTATATAATCCCTTTCTACACTAATGCACTTACACCAGTGAGTCCCTAGTGCTTGGATACCATCAAGTTAAAACATTTTCTCTGGACACTGGAGCCATGATCAGACTGCCTGCTTCACCTTTGAAACACTGGCCTCCCAGGAACTCCTTTCATGGCCCAAACATGTGGAAATTGCTTGAAGCGAGGTGACTGAATGGTAGATGTGCAATAACTCGCAGCTGAGTTCCTGTAATGTCCAAGTGGTGTTAGTGAACGATAGTTTGTACAGAGTTTCTACAGACAGACACATTTCTTCCGCATGTTGGTTCCAAGTTATCAGCTGTTTTCCAAGGATGAGGTGTCCTACTCATTAATTGTTCACAGAAACGACTGCAGTGGGCTCCAAGCCACCTCGGCTGGGATCGTCACTCAAGGACATATGGGTTTCTTTAAAACGTTTGCACAATGAAGCTAAGAGTCTCATCAGTATACTCTGTTTAAGCTTTCATTCATGAGAAATCTCAACACAAGCCCTGGTTTGACTTGAATGACCTTGTATTTTCTTGCGTTCGAAAAGATTCCCCTCCTGCAAAGGCTTTATGAGTATGAACGGATTCTACTTGAAAAATGGTCCTCTTGACAGTTTAACCGAAGGACCCATGTCAGAGAGAACCTTGTTCTGATCATCCAAAAGTCTAGCTCTTCTTATCCTTCCGCGCCATTTGGCTTCAAGTTGAGCATCATAATACCAAAGCCCAATAATCAACCTAAGCTGCCAACTCAAGCACAGACTTAAGCCTTCATTCTCATTGTTTTATTTTCATACATTCTTTCTTTCATATGGTTGTGGTGGATCCAGAGTCTATTCTAGGAACACTGCGTGTAAAGTGAGAACATGTTCAGGGGTTCCAGGGCACCACACCCATTTATACCTCGGGGGAATTTAACTTACCCAAACCACCGATGAGATTTCTTTTGAGAGGATGGAGGAAACTGAAGAACTGGGAAGAAAGCTACACACCCTCCGGGAGAACATGTCATAGAGAGAGAGAGAGAGAGAGAGAGTAACCTGAGCTCACAATCAAACTGTGGAATCCTGGAGAAAAGCTGTGAGGCAGGAACACTACACACTGCGCCACCATGTAGAACCAACTCATCCGGATGACTCACTTTACAAGAAGGAAATCTACATACTTGCTTCCTGGTGAGCATACACCTGCATTTCAGTTATTAAACCCACAAACCTTCATCTGTTTGATTGATGATGAACTGTTCAGTACCATAGTTTTGTCTCCAACTTTTTTTTTTTTTTTTACCAAGGTGAGGCAAAATGTGGTATGGTTTTTGCAAGTTCTAGAGGAAACTATTTTGTTAACAGAAATGTAACTAAATTCCAGCAGATTTCTATTGAATAATTAACAGCCTGTGCTATGCTGGATGTGGAAGATATGCCCGAAACAGCGAATTGAAATACATTCTGGATGGGACACTGGGCAACATTAAGACTTTTGGAGAAATTTAGCATTAAATATTTACATTTACACCATTTTTTGCGGATACCCTTATCCAGAGCGATATCTCCTCATATAGTTGGAGGTTGAGGGCCTTGCTCAAGGGCCCCCAAGATTTACACCCCACCCGTGAGCTTCTGATCAATAGTCCAGCGCTGTAGTTAACCCCCAGGCTACCCCTGCCCTACCGCAGTTCCTGCTTCCTGTTAATCATACACCTGCCTGTGCTTCTGTAGGTGGGATACACGCTGACACAAACCTGAGAAATCCGGAATAAAACCCGGGGTTTCTGAAACTGTGAAGTTTATCTAGATGAAATTAGCCGCCAAAAGTGATTGCGCTCGGAATGAGCTGCTGTTTCTTTTTCCCCAGATGTATTTTATTGTGCGCTTATTGTAATGTTAACCCTTCAACAACCTTCAACCCCTCATATTATGGTCTGCTATGACAGCTATATATATCACATATACCTCACTGCACATGGCGCACAACTCACATTCAGTTCAGTCATCAGTTAAATATTAGCAAAGCGTCTGTTCACTACCTCCTGGAGAATATTTAATTTAAAAATGACAATAAAGTTGACACTAAATAAGGCGACTTATTATAAAGTGTGGTGTGTATATATGTATATATATAGCATTGGTATTGATTTGCTACAATACACAGTTGATGTAGAGGTGTGCAGCTCTCCAGGTGGTGAGACAGACAGCCAGAGAGAGAGAGAGAGAGAGAGAGAATGCATGTGTGTTTCATCTTGGATGTGGAGATGGAGGAATTGGAGGGGGGAAGAAAGAGAGTTTTGGGTCCTCAGGGGAAAGCGAGTCCTCTGGATTCCTGTGCCGACTGACAGCATTCCTCAGCGTCTGTGAAACCGGACGTTTGCTCCACATCCCCCCCCCCCACCTCCCTCCCAACCCCTCCATCTCCTTTTCGGTGTCTTTCAAGTGGGCTTTATCCTCTGCCGTGCCAGGGGTCATGTGTCTGCTTGCTGGAGGAGACCATGTGACGCTAATCCAGAGCCTCCCACCCGTCCAAAAAAAAAAAAAAAAAAAACCTTCACACAGGCAGCAGCTGAGGTGTAGGAGTGGAGGGGGGCCTCAGGAGAGATGTGAAGCTCATTTCGAGTTCTTCAGTGATGTTTGCTTGTAGAATCCGCAATATATCCTGCCTGCAATATAAAGTGTTGGTGATTATTTTCTCTCATTCCCTGCTTACCAAAACTGTTTAGAGGTTTGATTATTAATTTGATAATGTGTTAATTAATTAAGAACTTATCAAATGATAAGAAGTCATTAATACACAACTCGTTTGAAAGCATATACAATCACGTATTGTATTTGGTTTTTTTGTGCTATGAATGTTGGTTTTATTGTACAGGATCCATGTTTTTCTTTATCCCCAAGTTCCTACAAGTACAACCAAGTCACATGACCTCTAATTCACCACACACTTAGGTCTTGTTTAGGAATGCCAACCCTAATCAGATTTTTGACATCTTCAGATTAGAATCTGTTTGCTTACATGTAGTCTGAACAATAAAAAGTAAACCGGTTTTAAAACTGATTTCTTTTTTTTTTTTTTGCGAATCCGATCTGAACCACATCGAGAGGTGATTTGAAATCAAATTCACATCGCATTACTAAAGATGTTTCTCGTTCTGGACTCTCTACCCACTTGAATTGGATTTCAAACTGTACATTATTTCACTTGCAATCCGACTTGGAAGTTCAAGTCCACATGATCACATAATATGGGATTTGGATGCAGGGAGAAAACTCATTAAAAAACAATGAAGGAGTAAATGGAAATCGAAATAAAAAACATCTATAATTTTGTGGAAAGTTAAGTTGCTATGTTTTGGTGCTCCACTTTTGGTGCAATCACCACAAAGTATGTAAAAGCCATGTCCTTGTATTTTCTGTATGGCTAAATAAACCCTGTTTTCAGGAAGAATGGCTGGCTTAACCACAGTACAGAAACGGTGAGCAGTAGTCCCTGGACAGAGGATGTATCTGATAGCACTTTAGGAAGATGCATCAGTGCAGGCAAAGAGAGAGGGAATGTACAGAAACTGGGTGATGTATGAGGAAATACTGTGCTGCGTGTGATGAGCCTCCACCCTCCGTTACCACAGCAACCAATACAGATAGGTCGACAATGTGTCGGATTTGGGCTGCCAGTCTGGACAGATCTGATCACTTTCAAATAACCGTGTGGACAGTCAGTCCTAAAGAGCGGATTTGTGAAACAAATCGGATTTGTCTTCCATCTGAACAAGGCCTTAGTTTATTTAACTTCCCATAGGGGGCTAAATTCCTCTAAACTTCAGACTCTAAAGCACCAAAAACATTGTTTAGCTTATGGCTGATGGTTTCCTACTAGTGCTCTGAATTCCTCAATGGCATATACTGTAGATTGATTTGGACTTCCAAATTGCCCATAGTGCATGATTGGATGTGTGAGCATGTGTACTTGTGTCCAGTGATAGGTTGGCACCCCATCCTGGGTGTACCCCACCTTGTGCCCTGAGCTCTTTTGGATAAGCTGCATTTCTATTTGACAGACAGTATTTTAATAAAAAATGAGTTTAATAGTAGTATTAGCTATTTATGAGTTATTTAGCTGGCTGCTATGCTAGGAAATGGTCACCACATATACATACAAAAATGTTTCTTTTAAATGTAGAGAAAAATAATTAGACATCATTTTGAACCAGATCGATAAGATTCCCATGGGTTAGAGAAGCTAATGTGTACTTCATTTGTGGCATCATTGAGCTAAGCTTATGCAAAGTCACAACATTTCTTTCTTTCCAGAGTTGCATTAAGAGCCTGTGTTGATGAATGGAGAGTCGGAACACTGCGTAACGTCTTCTCCAGCACATCCCATAGGTTCTCAATGAGGTTAAGGTCCGGTCTCCTTGGTAGCCATCTATGTGTGAAAATGATGTCTCATGCTCCTTGAACCACTCTTTCACAATTTGAGCCCGATGAATCCTGGCATCATCAATCATCTCCTTCCCTAATGCCCATGCTATCAGCGAAGAAAAAACTGATTGATGGAAAAACCTGTTCGTTGAGTACATTCAGGTCATCAGCTGACCTAATTTTTTGAGCATATAACATTGCTGAGCTTAGACCTGACTAACAGCAGCAAGCCCAGATCATAACACCGCCCCCACAGGCTTGTACGGTAGGCATGATGGGTGCATCACTTCATCCCCCCCTCTCTTCTTACCCTGATGCACCTTCCCTCTGGAACCGGGTAAATCTGGACTCATCAGATTACACAACCTGTTTCCAATGTTTTTTATGCTCTCTAGCAAATTGCAGGCTTTTTTCAGATTAGCCTGACTGATAAGTGTTTTTTTTAGGCTAATACAGCTGGTTAGTCCCAGTCCCTTGGGTTCTCTTCGCATTGTGTGTACTCTACTGTACACAGCTGTACTGTTGTTTTTTTAGTACCCAATTTTAGTAGTTTCACCAGTTCCCTTACTTGTTTTCTTACCTGCAGCTCAGTGATGCAGCTCAATAATTTGACCATTCTGAAACATCAGGATGTCTTCTGACTTAAATAAATTGTTGCTGCCAGCTGAACCCTATTAATCACTGCAGTAATTATCCAATGGAACCCTCTTAACTATTCGCTTAGTTAAATCCAGGTGGTGGCTTTTTTTTTGGCCGTGGAGCATATATATGATCACAAAAGACAAATCATAACATGTGACCCAAAACTCAATTATAATCACAGTATAAAGAAAGTTGTTGTACTTTGTAAGAAAAACGGTTTAATTAAGCAACATCATGAAACTAATTCAATAAAAAAAATGCAATAAAAATCGAAAACATTTGAAAACTGAAGCAATACAGTAAAAGCTACAGTATGTATCACTTTGCCAAAGTTTTTTTTTTTTTTTGCAACGTTGATGTGGAAACAGGGTAGCTCCGTGTTAAGATTGCTACGATGTGTAGCTCAAAGTAACACAAGTATGATTATAAATTATAGCTTGCTCTTCGAACACCTTTAAGTGAAATCATGACATTTCTTTTTTTAAATGTGTTTTGCAAACATTTATTGTCAGCCTTCAACAGCTGGCCTTAGACCATTATTATCAGTGAGTTCAGTGTAAACAGGATTTGTGTACTTTGCCTAGAACAGGGAAACATATCAAAATTGTGATTCACATCAGTTGAGCAGTTTTTTAATGTTGAATGTTGAAACTTGTGTTGAACCAAAGTGTTTACAGGAAAAGATGTTGGAAATCTGTTTCTCTGTGAAAAAGGAAGTCGTAGCTCAGCAGTTACTTTTGCCAGGACATGCTGTCATCGTTGGACCCTTAAGCGAACCCCTTAACTCTCAGCTGCTCGGTTCCTGGCTTGGATGAATTTACGCTTGACTTGTGAAGTCGCTCTGGATGGAAGTGTAAATGTAAAGAACATGTGTGGTAATTGACCTGAAGTCAATTTCCTGTGTCATTTTTCAATATTCTTATTTAAACCAGTGGAATTCTTAAATCAGATTGACCAACGAATGTTTTTAATTAAGCAATATCACATGAGAGGGAGTGCTGTTGTGATGAATATCACTACGGCTGTGACGCAATCGTAGGCACGAAGGAGCAGCCTGGGTGCTGAAACTAGGAACTGAGCAACTGACAGTTTACTTAAAAATCCAACAATGACAGGGGAGCTAATAGGGACATTCAGGTCAAAACCGGTACTTGTGATGAAATTTCTTATGAATCAAGGCATAAAGCCGGAAGTTATTGCAACATCTCCGTACAATCCTGACCTCTCTCCAAGCCATTTCCACATGTTTGGGAAACTAAAAGGAGTTCCTGGGGAGGCCAGGGTTTCAGATGTGAAGCAGGCAGTCCGGTCAGGACTCCAACATTGTTAGAACTTTGTACCTCAATGCTACCCAAAATGAAACGCTGGGATAAGTGTATTAGTGTAGCAGGGGACTGTATAGGGAAAAAAGGGAGTTTTTTTAAATACTATTTTCTATTTAAAAGCAATATATTTGCACCGAATTCAATGGTATTTATTTTGTGCAATGGAAAACAAAACATCAAGTCATTATCTGACCTAATGACCTCCACAAGATGGCTGCATGTACCATTATGGATGCACCACCACGTTTACCAATGTGGTTAAACAAACATTGAGTTTCTGCAAATGTATCCATACCCAGATAGAGAAGAAGACCACATTACTACTTTCTATTGATTAGAGGGTTCCATGCTTGTGCTTTTCATGTTAAATTGTGTATCAATGAGAGTTAAAGTTGGATTTCAGTTTGCCAGTCTAACAATATTATGTTCATTGGTCAGTTTTGTTATACTTAACAACTTCTTGCAGTGTTCATGTTGTATCATCTACTGGTGGTCTCTGACTTGTTACCATTATTTACCCCTTTTCATGCATTTTTTTTTATTCGTCAGATTTTCTTTTGAATTTCTGTACTTTCTAATGACAAACTAATCTTAACCAAAAGCTTTAATTGAATGTTCTGATTTCTCAACCTAATCAATGTCTTTAATCAGAAGGATGTTCGGCAAAAGAATTTTAACTAAGAGTCCATATATGAGGTTGCTACATTGATAGACATATACACTTATAGTGTGTATATTTACATTGCATTAGTATAATATTCATTGTAGTATCATGTTATTATCATAATATTACCACATATTTCAATACCACATATCAGCCCGTATAGAAATTAATTTAGTACAGTGTATATATGGTATACTGTATATATCCTTGTACTATCCTCATATGAGGACTGTTAGGTTGAATTATTTTGCCAAACTTCTTCCTGGTTAAATACATTGATAAAATGTATAGTCATCAGCTATGAATGAAAAAAAAAAAAACCAGTCGGTAGAAATTGCAATGTACGCATCAGTAAAGTCCGGCCTCAGGAGGACGTATAAAGATATAGATATAAAGGACAAGTTTTTTTTTTTTTTTTTTAATTATGACCAAAGTGCTAAATTATTATGCATTAGTAATGTATCTACTTACAGTATATGGTTCATTTTTAAATGACTAATTGCACAAACATTACTCCTGTCATAATGTTGTTCAAAACTTTTTTGGTTATTTGCAATTACGGAGAGAAAAATACAGGGAGAAAAAAAAAAGAAAACCTAATGCGGCACATTGCTTTATTTCTTTCTTTTTTTTTTTGGTTGCCAAAGCCTCCTCGGCGCGCGCGGCCAGCGTGGATCGATGTTCATTGATCGTCCCTGACGAGCTGCTCCACTTTCCAGCCAATGTCCGCCCGCCTGCCGCTGGGGAAGAAGCCCGAAACGGAGGGGAAAATTTTCTGCCGCCCTGGCGGTGTCGCTTCCCCGCGCTTCGGTTGGCCGCCTGCCAAACGCACAGGACGCTCGCAAGAGGTGGAGTGGACCAAGAGTGGCCGCCGGATACAGCGCCGGAGGAACGGAGCGGAGCGGAGCGGAGCGCGCAGAGAGGCGCAAGGGGTCTGCAAGTACCTTTACCTCAACCCGTACCGAACCGATACCGACAGCACCAGGTGCAGCGGGAGAGACGTGGATCCGACCAGAGTGAAAGCGCAAAGAAAACTGGTCCCAAGGCTAACGAGTAAGAAGTCATCTTATTCATTTCATTATCTTAATTAATAGCCATATTATGTTTGTTTTTTTTCAGGAAGTGTTAAGTGCTAATTACTGTTCGAATTAATTAAAAAGGCACGTGTTGGGGATAAATTAGATTATGCATTGCACACACGCGCTATTTGAATAGCACTGACAAACAATACTGTGTTTACAGTGCAGGCTTCGTTTGTTTAAGGTGATATTTAAGATCTTTCATCATCAATCTACATGCCCTATATGTCTACGATGTATATGATGCATGATCACACATTGGAACATCTGTATAACTTAACCATGCACTAACGTCGGATCAATCAAACAATCTCAAAACAATAGTCCTTTCATATAGCACTATGATTGCATGTATGTTATTTATATACTATTTATCATAAGGAATTTCATTTGTCTTTCTTAATCTTCCTCAATCAGCACCTCAGGTTTAATAGACGCACACACACACACACACACACACACACACACACACACACACACACACACAACTGGCCTTTCTTCCTGCCTGGATATTATTCTAATATTTTTATAGGATGCAGGTCAAAGTTCCTGGAAAGCATGAATGTACAAAAAAAAAAAAGTTTGTATCTTAAAGAGGCAGCCTATAAAAATCCATGTAGGGAGGAACAAAAAAAAATCATCAGCCAACAGCCATCAAGAATAATGTCAACAATGGGCTGCGTCTAACCTATCCATGCTCACTATGTTTTTCTCTCTCTCTCTCCCTCTCTCTCTCTCTTGGTGTGCCATAACTATACTTCATTCATTAGGCTCCAGTGCGCATGCATGCGTGCATATGCCATTTACAGAAATGTAAAGCACTCGTTGTGGTTGTTATTATTAAGGGCGCATAGGTGGATGTGGTTGTGTTTATCTTCTTTTTGTTGTTTTTTCCCCCCTCTCTCTCTCTCTCTCTCTCCTCTTTGGCGCGTCTCTCACCGGGATGGAAAAAAGTCCAGTTCGGTTTTTGCGTGAAGCTCCAAAAATCTATGAAATGTGTTTGCATGTTGCTCTCGGCGGAGCGGGGACGTGGAGGAGGTGGGAGGGTAGCGCGAGGCGACGACGGCTTGGAGGAGCCCACGCGCTCGCGTCCGTTCCGACCGAACCCTAGCACCGTTTTTCCGTTTGTTGTTGTTGTTTTTTTTTTTTTTTTTATTTTCCTTCTCCTTTGATCACGCCGGCTCCTCGTTACATTGTATCAACTAAGTGTATGTGTGCGCGCGCGCGCCGGCGTCTTTGCGCTTGTTTCTCTCTCTCTCTCTCTCTGTTTTTTTTTTTAGTTTTATTATTTCTTTTTATTTTATTAAACCAAACAAGCTCGGACGTTCATTCCAGGTGAGTGTTTTATTTATTCATGTATATATTTAAATAATTTTGTTGTTGTCGTAGTTGATGTATCCACTTGAGCCGTTATATGATATAAATGCTTTGTTTATCATTGTATTTAAAAATATATATTAGTACAAACATTATTATTATTATTATTATTATTATTATTACGTATTATTATAGTACCCGGGCTTGAGCGCGCAAACGCTCTAAGAGGCTGCTGTAGGTGCGAATGAGGGGGAAAAAGAAACAAACAACCTACAAACCTGGTGTTCATGTGTTTGAGTATATATATATATATATATATATATATATATATATATATATATATACACACCTAATATTTCAGGGTGGGAGGGAATGTGAGAGCGAAGGAGAGAAGGAAAGAGAGAGAGGGATCAGAGTTTGTCGAGGACTATTCAAAGTTACAATGACATCTTCTTCCGGAAGAGTGTGAGCGCAGGAGGAATAAACGGAAAGAATGTCGGTGAATTGAAGCAGCTCTCTCTCTCTCTCTCTCTCTCTCTCTCTGTACGTGCTCACGCATACCGAACCGCTGTTGTTGTCGCCATGGACACCCTGATCTCAGACCAGCCACTGAAACAATAGACATTACTATAATTGTTGTTGTTTCTGTTGTTATTGTTGTTGATGTTTTTCCTGTAACTGACTGTTAGAAGTGACTGCAGGTTTCATTTGCCTTTAGTCAAACACCCAGGCTTTTACAACTTCTTCTCCCCTTGTAATATGACTAATCGGATTTGCATATAGGCTTTTTTCTTTTTCGCTGTGCTTGAGAATTCGACAAATTCCGTCTTGAGACGAAAAAACCAGGCGGATACACGCTTAGGGCACGGCGTTTTCCTGGAATCCGCAAGCCGCACACGCTCACCGAGTCATTATTGACCGTCATGTGTTAAATGATTGAAGCGAGACGAGTTGGTGCATGGGGGAAACTTTTCTTCTTTCCTCATATTGACCGTGCATTCATCATTCATATATACTGAATGAATCGAGTATAATGCACGAGGCCGGCCTGTAATCAGTGATGATGTTGATGATGATGGTGATGATGATGATGATGATGATGGTGTGTGGGTTATTCTGCTAGAACAGATTTATAAAGAAGGACACGAGCAAGAGGGAGAGAGAACGAGAGAGAGAGAGAGAGAGAGAGAGAGAGAGGTGGACCTGCGCTGAGGTTTGGGCTCATTGTTCCTGCGCGTTGACCGTCGCTCTATTGTCCCTCGCTCGTGCTGGAGTTCACCGTGACACCCCCCCCCCCCCGCCCCCCCCAACATCCAACCACCACCGCAATACGCGTCCGGGCACCGTGATTTGCTGTTTTTCTCCCCTCCGAGTGCATAGATGTGCGGCGCATGATAGTCGTGATAATGCTTCATCACACATTTCAGTGTCTTGTCTTCTTATCTCCCCATCCCCTGGGGTAAATCGTTTTTTTTTCCCCCTCAGGGTTTATATAACCTTCTAAACAGTTAACGGAACTTATCTGGCTGTCAGTCATTTATTACCCCACTGCATGGTAATGCGCCCCAAGCCCGAGCCCTTTGTCCTGCTTCAGCTACCTGGTGATGTCACAACAACACCTGACTCATAGCCTCATAGCCTACCTGCCTCGTACCTGCTCAGAACACGGCTTTAGTTGGGGATGATGTGTTTGAAGCAAAGAGGGAAAGCAAACGCTTATGCGATTTAATTAAACTCTGAACTACTGTTGTGAGAATAAACATGACTTTTAATGAACTAACTCAAAATACTGTACATGATTTTGATTACTGGCGTTGCTTGATAATGTTGTCAGTGTCACTTTTATGGTTTATTGTATATGTCTACCTTATAGAAATTTTAATTCACCAGGGCGCGTGCATGCGTGCGTGAATAGTGTGTGCGTGCGCTCTCCTGCGCTTGAGTGAGTACCGTGACGGTCTAATCTCTCCCTCTCCCTCTCCTTCTCTCTCTCTCTCTCTCTCTCTCTCTCTCCTCTCGCCTCGGGGGTAGGGGGGATTCGCGCCTACCTGCCTTAGCGTTCTGTTAAGTCGTTTTTTTCACCCTCACTGAAGCCGACATTGCATTCCCGTCATGCACTGGCTCAGTGTGTGAGTGTGTGTAGCTGTGTGTAGTTTTGAGTGTGTTCGTGTGTGTGTGTGTGTGTGTGTGTGTGTGTGTATGTGCGTGTGTGTGGAGGTTAAGAAGTTATAACCATATCTTATTTACCAGACTGGACTCATTTCTAAATCCCCTGCCTCCTGAGCCGAACATCAAGATGCTATGATAGGATTAGGGCTACGCAATTTAAAATCTATTAATCTCTATAATAATAATAATAATAATAATAATAATAAAATGTATTATTATTATTATTTGCAAAAAAACTACAGTTTGCAAACTCTAGTGCTCAGAGCATCCTGCCCTATCTCAAACCTTCCAGTTGAGTGTTTTGTTGGAAGTGTCCAAGCGTTGCCCTTATAAAAAAATCAAGACGAAAGGTGATGTGGTTGGATTTCGTTCCATTTCACCTGGATGAACGTTTCTAATATCTTTATCTACATGAAAAGGCAAAAAAAAAAAAAAAAAAACGATCCGAAAACAGTTATATAAAGGCGATAGTGATAGCCATCACCAAGGATCGATCAATACATCACAATATCACGATCCTATCATGGAGAGGGAGGTATATCACAATACCAAAGTATTGATTCAATCTATGTTGCGATTCTACAAGTATAATGATTTTATGATTATACAGATTTAATATACATTTTTTTTTTTAGATTTTGTTACACTATTAACCTTAGGGTGGAACATAGGATGCTCTGCTGCCTGCTAAAGTGTGAATGGTTTAGACCATGCCACCTGTAGGATTATAGAAAAATGGCAACCTTTTACCACCTCAAATGCAAACGTATAAATAAAAGAAACTATTTCAAAAAAACATAGATTTTGGAGTCAGTATGTCAAAACAGTCACATTAAATCACTGAATTATTTTTTTTCTCCCATCTCTATTATTCCTCATAGTATGTAATAAACGGTTTTGTGAAACACTTCAGGAATCATATTCAGAGCGTGCATATTGACTGAGAAAGAATGCAGAGAGTAGAAATGCACTCTTTACCTACACCAACGTCTGACTGGAAATTAGATCTCATCCAAAACTTGTCTCATTGGAGTAGTTGATTTAGGAGTATTACAGTAAATATCATGCACAAACAGTGTGGTAATAAAATATACTACATTAAATCGCAAGTATGATATCAAACATGAAATTACAGACCACAAAGTGAGAACCTGTTTAGCAGCCATGATAAATTGTGTACTAACATAACACAAATTAAAACATGTAACATCTCAGGAATCCACAACAAAACGGTGAAAACTGAGTTGCCAAAATGCAGAGAAGTTTTTTTTTAATACATGAAAAAAGTGACCTCTAATCAGTTAAATTATTATATGTTTAATAGATAATAGAAATGTAAAAGAACATTTTTATTCCGAATACAAACGTATTCAAAGGTAGTGGTTTGTTTGATATGATTCTAACTATGCAAGACTATAAATATGGTCGCCCTGAAGCAGTGTGGGGTAGCTGAGGTCACCGGGCAAGAATGAAGACAGGCCTGAACAAAGTTTTGGCCCTGCAGCTGCACACGAATCTGGAAATAGAGAAATTCATTTAATTTTAGGGTGTTTGCTATAACTTTTAGTTCATTTTATATATTAAATACTTCAGTATAAAGGCTGCCCTGTGTTGTGAAGGTTTATTTTTTCACTAATTGTTGGAGAATCACAAACTGCATATATATTATATATCATTGAGTATATGAATCAATTAATCGATTAATCAATCAATTGATTAAATCAATCAAATTTAGTTTTTTTTTTTATTTAGTTATTTAGTAAGTGTGAAATGTTTATAGACTAGAAGAAATAATGAGAAAATAATGTGAAGTCAGGTCATAGTTGGGCAAAGTAATACATTTTTACATTAATACAATATTTTTTTAAAATATTTGTAAAATATTAAAGCAGCCTACATTTTTATCATGCAAAATACAAATGTTTGATTTGACTATTTAATGGAAATGACTTAACTGTATATAGAGTGCTGGATATGGCTTGTTCATTAGGTATACATATAAATGTAAAATTAATATGTGGAATTTATATATTTATTTAAAGCACAATGTTCACTGTTCAAAGCTTCATACAAATAATATTGAATAAAACTGAATATGATGAACGAGTAAAAATGATGAACATGAACACATATCTTAAATTAGTGCATCAAGAAAATCATAAGCAGACCTTATGTGAATCTTCAGACATCTGTCGGTCTTTGCTACTGTAGGCATCCACTGTATACTAATTCTGCAACCTGTAAACTGGAACATGTTTGTGATCTTTCTAAAGTCACCCCTCAGACAGCCTTCACATAGAGTAGCTCAGGATTTGGCTTCATGTTGAAAGCCTTGAGAGACCACTGCTGTTTGTTCGGTAAGAAGCTTGTGAACAGAGTTTGTGTCACATGTGTGTCTTTATAATGTAAATGGTGAGCACTCCATTAAAAACCATCAATCTTCCCACCATTTTTCCAAGTACATCCTACATTGTAGCAGTTTCCAAATGGTCAGCCCCACCCATTTTAGAATTACAGTTAAGCTCAAGCTCTGGCTCAACAATGGTCTGAATTTTGTGAAGTTTTTTTCACATCCCGTTTTAAAGGTGTTAGATGAGAGGGGGAAAAAAAACTCCTAATCCTTCCACCTGCACACAGCAACACCGTTTGATGCTGTCCAATCTTTTCAGCTTCCCACTGTTCTGGAGTAACTGCTTCATATTTGGTCTGATGAGGATCCCAAAGCAGCAAATCTCTTGCAGGAGAAACAGACAAAAAAAAAAAAAAAAATTGTATAAATGTTGAGGTTAGAGAGAAGGCAAGTAGCCTCTCATTAACTCCACATAGTAAATTAAAAGATTAAATCTAGAATTCTAAATTTTCCTCTGATTTTGTCCAAATTGAGAAACCACTAAGTAAAAACCCTTACTAAGTGCTAAAACCCTTAACTATATCCAAACCAGCCACCGTTCAAAGAACTGAACAATCCATCATGTATTTTAATGGAAAACAAAGTTAAAATATTATAACAACTCTAAATCACACGAATATCTGGTTATGCCTATAATAATATAAAATACAATTTATAACACAGTTTTTTCAACATGTTTGGCTGGTGTTGACAGGAAAAGGTTGGAGATTTCCATCGTTGTATATCTTTGTTGTCAAACTTTAACCGATTAACTAGCTGACACAAGAGACCATGCGACTGGTCACGGTAGACAGTTGAGATACTGTAACTGGTGATTATGCAGCAAAAAATATGAATGTCCTGAGTTGTTGTTCTAGGAATAGTAAATTTTAAAGTTGCATTAATGCCAGTCAGAGGTGATTAAGGGCTAGTCAGAGATGGGTAAAGGCTAGTCAAAGGTGGGCAAAGGCTAGTCAGAGGTGGGTAAAGGCTAGTTAGAGGTGAGTCAAGACTAGTCAGAAGTGAATAAAGGCTAGTCAGATGTGGGTAAAGGCTAGTCAAAGGTGGGCAAAGGCTAGTCAGAGGTGGGTAAATGCTAGTCAGCGTGAGTAAAGGTTAGTAACAGGTAGCAAAGACTAGTCAGAGGTGGGTAAAGGCTAGTCAGAGTGAGTAAAGGCTAGTAGTAGGTAGGTAAAGGCTAGTCAGAGGTGGGTAAAGGCTTGTCAGAGGTGTGTAAAGGCTAGTCAAAGGTGGGCAAAGGCTAGTCAGAGGTGAATAAAGGCTAGTCAGAAGTGAATAAAGGCTAGTCAGATGTGGGTAAAGGCTAGTCAGCGTGAGTAAAGGTTAGTAACAGGTAGGAAAGACTAGTCAGAGGTGGGTAAAGGCTAGTCAGAGGTGGGTAAAGGCTAGTCAGAGTGAGTAAAGGCTAGTAGTAGGTAGGTAAAGGCTAGTCAGAGGTGGGTAAAGGCTAGTCAGAGTGAGTAAAGGCTAGTAGTAGGTAGGTAAAGGCTAGTAGTAGGTAGGTAAAGGCTAGTCAGAGGTGGGTAAAGGCTTGTCAGATGTGAGTAAACAATATTTCAGAAATGTAGGAGGTGTATAAACACCATTTACATGCATTCAGCCTGTCCTACATCTCTGATCTCAACTAAGAACCCCAAAATTGTTTGAATCCCCCAAATTAAACCACATAAAGTATTATAAACAAATTTTAAAGAAACAAAGACCCTTTTAGTAGTCACATTGGGAGTACTGTATTAGGTGCTATGAGTTTCCTTTAGGGCATAAAGATCATTTGAGCCTTTGAGGAAGCTTTTCGAGTCCTTAAGAAATAGCATAAATTCTTACACAGATGTCATATAATCCTTCATATCCAGCCAAGGCCATCATCCTACTTTAATATCGAATATTTAAATTGATACATTTTATAAACCTTTATTAAAATATTTCCGCAGAACCCCTCATGAATTGGCATTTTTTTTAATGTAGTACCTGAGCAGCTATGTGAGATGACTAACATTGCTCATAGCTCTCCCAGAAAAAGGCCTATACCTTTCAAGATACACACATTTGTCACTGCGATGGTACTCTCATGGGTACATTATGTGTACCTTTAGTTACCAGGAAAAGTGACTGCAGTGCACCCTCAAAGTATACATTCGGGGGTCATTTACATTGTACCTTGGGAAAACACTAGTCTCTCTGCGCAGTATTTCTTTTTTCTGACAGTTTATGGTCCAGTAATCAGCCGACGAGGGAACATAGCGTGTTCCCAAGTGTATATTGATTCAAATGAAGCCCATCATCTCTGTGAATGGCCTGTTATATGATCACCTGGTAGAAAATCTGGACACAGAGAGATTTGAGCAGGGCAGGAGAGTTGTAATAAAATGAATTCCAACCAATTTGAACACCAAATCTAATACCCCATTACACTGGTTTTGGGACCTGGCTGACAAGTCTGCGAATGAATGACGAGAGTTGCAACAGAAACAGCAAAGACAACAGCAGAATTTCCCTTCTCTCTCTCTCTCAGCTCCCGGACAAGTCTAACTCTCTGCATCTTACCTTCCTTACTGTCAGTTTACTCAAAAACAACTGGAGTCATGGATGTCTTGTGACAAAGAAATAATGATTCTTCATGCTGGTGACTAGAACTGGATAGAGGTAGCCTGAGTTGCACAGTAAAACATAGGTGTATAGTCACATGCACACAGGAAGCTCAGACATGATTCGATTAGGCAAAGTTGCTGGCAGAAATACCGTGTTTTGCTGCACATCTCGTGGGATACCTCATGTCAAGATACCGTGAACATGACAAATGTAACTTTAATGTTCGTGTTATGTCAGAATACATTTTTTTTTTATGCCAAAGATAAAAACAGCACAAAATAAATGTTCTAAACGATATCATGAAAATGAAGCACAGTTCAAACTTGTATTATATTAAAAGTACGTTATTAAATATATTGGATTATACGTCTGAACACTTTATTAATATTATGGTTATATTACCATTATTATTGTTACACATTATATACCATGTGTAGCTAGTAGATACAAATATTTGCGCAATAAGTCACGCTTTACCATGACTCGTTTTCATTAACACAGACTTGTACCCCTTATTCATAGTCATAGACAAGCCTGAAACAATGATTATCTAGTTATCTAGATGAGTTGGTTGACCATATATGATTAATGTATCTGTTTTATATATCATCTGAAGAGACTATTGAAATCTGGGTTGTTTGGTAGCATGGACCATATTAATCGCTTAAAAAGATATTTAAAATACACTTAACATCTATTTCATCATCCTTGACCATGACATTACACAAATATACTGATATACACAATCTGATTAGCCTGCTAATTTTTTTTGCCTGTCAAAACTGTGTTACAGTTGTGGGTGTAAAAAGCTAGCATAAAGCATGCCGATCTTTACTAGCTTGTTATATCACCTGGCTACTGATCATTTATTTTCTAACTTCCCTCTCCATCTGTTCTCCAGGTCTGAAAGTCAGGAAGCCTTTTAAAATGTGTGAGAACACGGCATACTGCCAGTTGTAGGAGCGCACCCTGAGGCCGGCTCTTCGCCTCTGCTAGCGTCAATCTTTGCCGTGCACCAACCAGTGAGAACATTGCTGCCCTTTGCCTTTACCCTCCACTCCTCCTCCCCTCCTCCTCCCTCTCCCTCCCCCTTGAGCTGTGGGCCATGTCTGCCAGTGGGGGGTTGATGGAGGGAAACCAAGCAAGAGAGGACGAGGATGCTCGGGACAGCTGCTGCGCTGATGAAGAATCGTCGCCCGTGGTGGAGCGCAGGAACCGGAGCGGGATCATCAGCACACCGCTCAGCAAGAGCCTCAAACACTCCCGAGCCCTCTCTCAGTACATCGCCACATGCTCAGCCGCAGCTGCAGTTGCTAATGCTAATGCTAACAGACTTGCCCAGAGTTCCTTAGTGTCCACTGGGATTAAGTCTCACTCAGTGGACGCCCAACACAGAGGCCAGGTGGGACTTACCAAACTGGACCGGGGCGCACTGGTTTCTAGCCTTCTGGACTCTCCGAGTGGTTTGCATTTGGCGCAAGCGGCCGAGCTCTTACGACGAGCGAGCATGCTGCTTCCTGTCTCTGACTCCTCTGGCCTTAGCGTGGGTGGGGACATGGAGGCAGTGTCAGCCTCTGATTCGCTGGGGAGCGTGACAGACTTTCCGTTGCTGAGCAATGGTGGTGGAGTTGGGGGCGCGTTCCCGTTCCACCCGGGCCTGTTCATCATGACGCCGGCTGGAGTGTTTCTGGCTGATGGGGCGCTGTCGCAGGTGACGGGCGCTTCTGAGCAGCAGCAAGCGCACAGCGAGATGGCAGCGGCTGCCAGCGCCAACGCCAAGAAGAAGCGCAAACGCTGCGGTTTGTGCCCGCCCTGCAGACGCAGGATCAACTGCGAGCAGTGCAGCAGCTGCCGTAACCGCAAGACCGGCCACCAGATCTGCAAGTTCAGGAAGTGTGAAGAGCTCAAGAAGAAACCAGCAGGAGGTCTAGAGGTAAAATGATTTTTAAAAAAAATTAATGATTACAAACTGATTGTAAACAGACTTTACCATGAGCCTTTTAGTTGAGCAGAACAATACACACAACCTTGCATGTGCAGATTTTATACAGTAAATGAACATTGAATCTCAAAGTTTCAGGATTTCATCCTAGATCCTGATTGGTCCATTTAATATACAGGAGCTTGTTAGCTATACACACTATGTGGATGAGTAAATGGCTTTTGTGTGTACTTTCTCAACAAAAATGTAGGTAGGTTAGAACATGCTATGTGCTGCAGTGGTCAAGACCAGAGGTTATTGACAACACAGCGCTTCTTAAACAAGTCTGTACTTGTACAAACTCGGTCTTGATGTGAAAACAACCTGATTTGAAACCGTTGGACATGACCCTGTAGATAACATGGGTTGGAATTAGTTGGCACACTTGAGTTTCTAGGAGAATCAATCATCGCATACACCCCGTCCTTCCAAGAGTTATGGCTCTCCTTTCAAACTTATCAAACTGACAAAGTCCCTGCGAAATCACTCTGTTAGGAAAAAAACGAAGTAGATGGTGTTCAGGTAAGGAAGCATGAGAAATAAGTCTCACAGGTATATTTTTGCAGGTCGGAGCCACCAGTACAAAATGTCTCATTTAAATGTGCTTTTTCCCAATCTGTATTTAGGAAGTACAGTATGTGCCAAAATATACAATACTGAATGAATAGATGAACAATGTTACCTTGTTGTCATCTGTAAGTTTATTTCTCCTGAAAGAAAACAAACATTAGCGTGTTGATTAACCACGTTATCAGTAAAGTAAGTGTTTGAAGTGTAGAGAGCGTTCCTATCGTTCATGCAGATTCTCAAACATATCCCAGAACAAAGGTTGCTGCTGCTGCAGACTCCTGCAAGAGGAGACGGTTTGCTCGCGTAATGCAGACACAGTACACTACCAGAACGATGAAATTTCACAACAATAGACAGCATAACTGTGTTACTTGGTGGCGTCTTATTAAATCTCCCTCGGAAATGTTCTGCCACCTTTTTCAAACTCGTCTCCCATTCACGACCACTTCCGTATGAGCGGAAATAATACTAAACTGTGAATACTTTTTCCTCCGCTGAGAGACCCATTTCTAACAAAAACTGCACAACACAACTTCCTTTTCACTACCAGGAACTCGTGCGGCTGATGCTATACCCATCGAGAAACGCACACTTGCGATCTTGTGTTTTATGTACGGTATATTTTGGTGCATACCGTTTTTTTTTTTTGTGTGTGTGTGTGTGTGTGTGTGTGTGTGTGTGTGTTTGTTTGTTACTTTCCAAGATTTTGAATGCACCATAATTCCTGTCATCTGACTTGGTAGGATTAATGTTGATCCTTTGCTTGATTAGCTGCTTGGTGCAACAAAATTATTGATCAAAGGCTTGATGGTGAAGGATTTTTAATTCTGTTGACAATAACAGAAAGTAAACAACTGTTTTGATTAATGGTTGATGATAGTTGAGGAAAATAAGAGAAGGCAAAAAACAAGAGGCTATCACCGCAAAGAAAATTCAAAATACATGAAAAAAATTTTTTTAACAGAAAATAAAAGCAGTTCTGTTTTTCATGCTTTATTTGGCTATAAAAGAAAAAAGGAATTTTACCGGTTTCTCATTTGAAATGTATCAGATTCTTTTTTTTAATTATTATTATTTATTACATTTTCTCGTATAATTATTTGTGTTTGTCTGTGTGCACAAAATGGCCTTGTGCAGCTTTTAAATATTGATTTTAAATATTTAAAATATTGATATTTTGCCTATTTTGCTAAAATAAATTAAGTTAAATTAACTCTACTTTAATGAATTTAACCTAATTTCAATTAATTGTTTTTTTTGTTCAATTTATATATTTTATTTCAGTAGAAATTCTGCCCTTCATATAAATTTGCCTTTAATTTCAAACATGTTTTTAGTAATTTATATGGACATTTACTTTTTTTTCCCCTGTTGTGCTATGTTTAAGTGCAACCAATCAGCAGTGAACAATGCCACTAGCCCCACCCTCAAACTTGCACAATTGTTTAGTTTGCTACTGGTTCAGTAGCTAATTTAAAAGGTTTTAATTCCAGGCAAATTTTATTATAACCTCCATTTGCATTATGCACAGTTCAGTATTCTTCCTGAGCCGCATCGGGACAGTTTGGGCAGTGAGGTTATTGAACTGTGTAGGACGCGGGAGAACCCCCTGTGGCTGCCCCCATCGCTAATGCAGGAAATTATTTCGCTCTTTACTTCTTCCAAAACCATCACACTATCTGCCCGTAGGGATGTTCTGGAAACTTCTCAGAGTAAGAGCGCTTATCTAGAATCTGTCATAATTTGATTATGTGGATAATTTGCACCGATTCCATACTTTCATCCATTAAGTATTTAAGTCATTACGGTGTTTTCGGTGGCAGGATGATGGGAAGAGAAGGTCTGACCTGAACTTGTACTTGATAGATAGGTAGGGTTGCATTATGGGAAGGTGTGCTGTTATCTGTAATAAATTCAATATATCGGATCAAGTGTTTATGTGAATGCATTTGGCTAATTTACTAAAATTATACCCAAAGTAATGTGGACATTTACTCCTCTGTCAGTTAGGATTTAGTCATTCGCACAGCAGAACGAGATCTCTGTACTTAAACCAGTTTTAAATTGAAATGTTTGGATTGATTTAAGTTGTCAAATCACTGGTATAATAATGTGATTTTTAAGACAGTTTATCATTAACGCATCAAGACATGTTTAGTATCTGAATTTGACTTTTTGACAGTGCAGCTATAAGACACATTTTGCTAAAGCATAATGTACAGTGATAACCGCCAGTTAGAATTATGTAAATACATTAAAACCAAGTCGATTCGTCGAGTAATTAAACACCTTTGGACATCAAAATGAACAAACACACATCAAATAAATGAAATATTCTTGAACAAATGTATGTTCTCTGGTATTTAAACAGTTTTTATAGACTTTTCCATTTAAAAACAAGAATCTGAATACCTACAACATAATACACAGCACAATTGATGGGAGAAAAAAGAAATCACATGTACAAAATTAGCCCAACATTTGGGTATACAACTTTATCAGGTAGTTGGATTTGCTTTAGAGAATTTGCGTTGTGTTCTTAACCGTCTACAGGAACAATGTGATTTCAGGCAAGACTGCATTTCCTGGATGCAAATTAATTGAAGGTTGTAAAACTTAAGGTACTTCCTTGCTTATAGCCGTGATGCTAAGTACGAAGTAAATTTAGCCCCAGTTATACAGATAGCGTTTATGTAATAGTTTGGTTGTCTGCCAGTTTGCCACTTGTGAGATAGTGAAAGCTTTCAAGAGTTTTCTTTGCTCTTCAATGTTTTTTTTAATTGACAAATTGTATAAAACACATGCAGCCCCTAAAAGGAAATGGAGGGAAAAAATACATAGAGTACAGTCCCCAAGTCCCCTATATACTAATGAGTTCCATTCAGAGTGCTCGTTCGTAAGTCCGATTTGTTCGTAAGATTTACAAACATTGTCTAGGTACTAGGATACGAACACAGTTAGCTATATTTAGTTAGTATAAAACTAAAATGTTCCAAGATCTTGTCCTTGAATCGTGCCAAAGGTTGATTTGTTCATGTTAAAAGAAGGAGCAATGTTTGCCATCTTTTCACCTCGCTCCATTTTTGTCTATTGTTTAGCGCTTCTCAGCCTTACCCTCTTCATCGCCACTGTGTTTACGCTTGCTTCCGGATATCCTGGGATGCTCACTGCATATATGTGACAATGAACACTGGACGTGTGATCTAACTTCCGTAATTGAACATGTACTACATCTGCAGGAGTTCATAACTCGAATGTTCATATGTAGGAGACTAACTGTACAAAAGAAAAACAAATGCCTGTGTTTCTTCCAGGTCTTTTAAACTACAAGTCCCATGTGTTCTCACCAAGCAAAGACGAGGCTGAAAACCAACCATAAAGCAAAAGGCTTAATCTTATACAACATTGCTAATGGAAGATGGAAAAGGCTACGCTCACATTACCAGCCTGAAGTGACTTAAATCTGATGTCTTTCAGATTGAATCTGAGTCACTTTCATATTTTGTCCTAGATCAGATATATATCTATGTGGGTATGTGGTCATGTGATTTGAATGAGACTGAGTTCAGATGGGAGTTTTTGCTTCCGCGCATGCATGGAGCACTCACTGATGTCAGTCAGCACTGGCAACATCAGGGTTTTATAGCATTGATAACAACAGCTACTAAAACAGCTAAATGTGTCTGGCTTTCTTTCCTTCTTCTGGACCTCAGCAAATCTAGCCGACTAACTGCTTGCCATCCTCCAGAGTATCCCAAGCATACTTTTGCTAAAATCACATCCATTGTTTGAAATGGATAAGTGGTCGAACATACTGTATATGATGTGTTTTAACCCAGATGGCACAAACAAAGATGATTGATTTGCGTGCTGTTTCAAAGGAAAGGCGCGTCCACATTAGAATCTGATAAAAGTCACTTCTAATTATGAATGTTAACTGTCACGACATGCAAATCGGTGCAGCTTGTAATGTGAACATTCAAATATTTCTGACTCTATAACCAGGAACCTACGTTTAATTGAAAGTTTGTGTAGAATTAAAGCTGTTCCAAGATAATCCAGTATGCTATTCCAAACTTGACAAATATTGTTAGAACAGTTTTTTGGCTAAAACCGTGTGCTCTTTTATTGCGCATCTCTATCTAACATACAACCGTGACTGGTCATCTCGCAGGAATTTTCCGTTCTGTCCAGGAGTGTTAAGTTTTGGCCGGAAAGAATATATTAAGGTGGGGTATATGGCTTGTTTTCACGTTGCTGGGTTTGGTTGTGGTTTGTTTATTGAAAACTGATTTTTTTTTTGTGTGCGTGTGTGTGATAGTATTACATAATTGCGAGATTAACATTTGTAATTGTGAAATGTTAGTGTGCAGTTGTGAGACAGGAAGTAACAAGTGTGTATAAAAAAGGTGCAATTACAAAAAAAAGATACACATAAGTGTCACTCACTCACTGAACGTCTTTACCGCTTTACCGGGGGGGGGGGGGGGGGGAGGCCTGAAGCTTATCCCAGGAGATTTAGGGTACAAGGCGGGGTACACCTGGACAGGGTGCCAATCCATCGCAGGGCACACACACACACATATACATACACACTTGCATGCTATTCACACACTACGAGCAATTTGGGAACGCCAATCAACCTAATCTGGACTATGGGAGGAAACCGGAGTGCCCGGGGGAAACCCACCAAGCACATGCAAACTCCATGCACACAGAACCGAGGCGGGAATCGTAGGTGGACCCCGTAGGTGCAAGGCAACAGTGCTAACCACTACACCACCATGCCACCTTTGATACATATGATTGTCATTTTTAAAAAATAAATCTGCATAATATTTTTCAATGGGATGGAAACAACCTTTGATTCTCAATCAAAGCAAATCAGTTTAAAGGCACAATTGGTAAGATCTTTTTAGGTAAGATCTTTTTATTTTTTTAATACATTTTTTTAGCTCTCAGGTACCTCAACTTGTTCCCAGGCTCCACAGGCAGGAGAGGCAGAGGTCTGTGTAGTGTCAAAAAAAAAAAAAGAGCAAAAAACAAACAAGTGTTCCTGATTTGAAGTCAGTTTTTCCAACACATTAATTCACTTTTGATAAGGACGAGGCTTAACGTGATTTTAATCATCTTTTTAATCTTCCAAGTTATCTCCCCGTGTCAGAATAAAGAAATCGACTGCTGAACCTCTAATTGCGAAGTATTTCTGAAATTTAAACAATAACTTTCTGCTTTTATACTTCTAGCCTGTAGTGTACAGACTTTCTCGGCGACGTTTTATTAATTCGGCTTCTTTGAAAATGATATCACGCAGTTCTAGTTTTACACAGACTCCTGAGGTAATGTGATCCTTCACAGGTGCTGTTTTTTTTTTTTTTTTTGCCGACAAACACAAAGGTGGTCTGATTATTTTAGTCCTCTCTATGATGTTATAAGCCGAGGTTTCATTCTTTGTTGGTACTTTTTAATCGTTAGCAAACACGAGGGGCGTTCAAGTCAAACTGGGACTTTTGATTGTTCAGTATAACAGAACACAGTTATGACAGTAAAAACTCTCTTTATTCTCTGTATTAACCCCTGCTACACTAATGCATTTATCCAAGTGTTTCACTAGTGCTGGGAGACCCTCAAGGTAGAACGTTTTCTCAGTACGTCGAAGCTATGATCGGACTGCCTGCTTCCTGGACTGACGTCCTTTAATGGCCCTTTCCTTAAGGGAAAAAAACAAAAAACAGCCTGGTTTATCACCAAAGGACATTGCCAGTCTCAAACTGCCCACCACATTGCTTGCACATTACAGGAACTCGCTTGAGAGTTGTCACCAAATCTCCTGTACAGTCCTGAACCAAGCACCAAGCTGTTTTCACATGTTTGGGACATTAAGGGAGTTCCTGGGAGGCCAGCACTTTAGATGCGAAGCATGGCATCAGCATCCTGAGAAAGCTTTCTACCTAGATGGTATCAAAGCACTAGTGAGGAGTGTTCTACAGGTAATAAATGGAAATCAAATAGTTTCTTTTTATGTTGTTTTTGGTGATTTTGTCTCCGATTAAAAACCATGACATGATCTAAACCATAGACGTTTAGTGATCCGTTGCACCCCTAATGGTGTCATAGTAAAAGAAACTTGCATGCTTTGCTGTAATTTAGAACCAGCTGGGTGTTCCAGTTTAATCACAGACGAGAGACGATGTTTATTTATGCAACATCACCTCGGGAAACTAATGCTGTCTGAATAGAGCTGAAGATACAGTATCTCCTAAGTGCACAGTTCCAGGATATTGAACGTGAGCGTGTGACGAAAACGATCCTGCATATGGTTTCGCCACACATCCAAAGCGCTCCATCAATTATCGCTTCACAACATCTGCTTTAAATATGTGTAACTGTAATTTTTTCCCAGTCTAGTGTAAAAGTGACCGTGGTGTGCAGCAGTGTCGGTTGGTCTGAACGTACACCATGTGTGTGTGGGGGGATGGGACGTGTGCGTGTGTGTGTGTCTTACACAGTCCATCTGGCCATTGCGGCTGTCATCTGGAGCACCAGGTGTCAGTGTGGCCTGGAATCCTGTCTGTATGTTTGTGTGTCATTTGGCATTAGAGACACACAACCCCTCTCTAGTCACGGTGTTTATAAATGCCACAGCTCCAGGTATAGATCAAACCGGCCTATTTTATCAGTTACTCAGGATATGAAGCTGATAAGCAATGATTGTAGCCTAGCATGTATGTTGCTTAGCATCTGCCTGTGTATTCGTTTGTGTATGTGTGTGTGTGTGTGTGTGTGTGTGTACATGAGAATGCTGACTGCTCCAGTTTCTCTGGGGAGGATTTTGCCTGGAGTTAAAGGGGTCGTGAGATTGGAGCATTGGAGTGAGAAAAGGCTTAGGTGTATGTGCGTGTGCGTGTGTGTGTGTGTTTAACTTAACATGTCGTAAACCACTAGAGGACTAGTATATCGGTAGATATGGAAACTCAGCCTAAACACATGACCTAGGTTCCATGGTCAACCTTTGGAAACGCCCAACGCATACATACAACGCCTGTTGTTAGCTAGGTATGGTTACTGAGAACTAACCCTGTGGTCCTTGAATGTTCACATTTACATGTAGATGTGTCGATACAGTGATACCTCTGCATACAAACGCCCCGCCTCACGAATTTTTGCCTTACGGACAACAATTTTATAAGAAATTTGCATCGGCATATGAAGCATTTTCGGCATACGAGCGAACTAAGCGAATGCCCGCGTGTAGTTGCGTGTAGCCTATCAGAACTTATTTGCGTCAGTGAAAAGCCAAGCAAAGTGAGTTTACATTTTTTTTTTTTTTTACACTTTCTGCAAGATTTAGTAAAAACATAGCACCATGGCTCCCAAGAATGTTAGCAAGGACTGTACCAAAAAGAAAAGGGAGCCGCTTTCAGTTTTGTTTTTAAAGCAGCCAAGTGCCAAGAGGAATCATAGTCTATTTAATCAAGTCTATTTATTTCATGTTTTACTTCACTCACATGTCTTTTCTAAATATCTTGATTGTTTTAATATGCAAAAGAAATATGATTATAATGTTATAGGCTTGGAAATGGGTAATATTGGTCATATTTTTGGGTGGCTGGAACGGATTATCTGCATTTACATTATTTCCTATGGGAAAATGCGTTTCATAGCATGAAATTTTGTATGCCGAGGTACTTTTGTAGTGAATATTATAGAACTTTATCGGCAGATTAGCAAAGAAACCTGGCTTCGTAGCTACGCACTTTTACTACAGAAATACAACGATATCTGGTACTTTCTTCCAAGCTTGGTTTGTGTCTATAAGTAATAAACCTCAGTTAGAAGTTTATTGTCCATTTTGGGTGTCAAACAGTAAAACAATCTAGAAATAAATTTGAGGTAGGGACAAAATTTGTGACCATACGATAACAATAGGATTTATCTAAGGAAACATTCAAGTACATGTAAATGATTTGGACTTGTCCTGTTAGAGCATGTTCGTTTGCGATGTCACATTTTCACTCACTAGCAGGTATAAGTAAGTAACAATACTAAAGCTGTTGGGTAAATAAGTAGAAATAAATGACTGACATGGATTTGGGATGTGGCCTAACATGAGAAAGAGTTACAGCACATCTGGCAGTATTGTATAACTCTTCTAAAACTGGAACTCAATGATTGCATCCTTACCCTTATCTTGTGTAGAGTTTTGGAGCCTATCCTGGGGAACTCAGGGCACAAGACAGGACACAAGCACAGGACACAAACACACACACACACACACACACACACACACACACACACACACACACACACACACAGGCACGCACTCTCACATACTCAATCATAAATTATGGGTAATGAGTAAACCCAGAGGAAACTTTACAAAGCCGAGATTTGATGAGCCGGAGACCAGAGCCGAGAGTTGATACCCCAACCCTGGCTTGGAGATGCGAGGGAACTGAACTAATGACTAAGGCAGTGTGCCACTTAATTAAATCCGTTTATAACCACATCTAGGCTGCATTCACACTAGACATGATTGATTCGTTCCATACCCGGGCGCAATCGTTAACCCGTCAACCCGCCCCCTGGCCAGCGTTCACATGATCACTGTCTTTTTCTGCACCCGGGTACACTTGTGTATTTACACTCTCCAACACAGTAGGTGATAGTATACAAAAAGGTCAGTACTCTAAACGAAGAGTCACCCTTTCGCTCTATGGCTAATATTATTGATATTTCTGAAAAATTGTCAAGAGTGACCTTTCATGTGCCTTCCTGCTTTATAGGCTATGGCTGTGTAGTTCAGATAATAAGATCAGCACGTGTTGTGTGCACACAGAGATTTCGGAGGAGACTGACGCGTTGATGACGTCACGTTCTAAACAGCGATCCACACCTGTGTTCAGGTACAGTTGGCTTTCATATTTGATTTGAGCCGTGCACGGTTACCAAGACCACCTTTTCATGTGGATTCAAACAGGGTGTGGTACTTGGTGCCCGAGCACAATATGGAGTGTTCACATGGCGCAAACATACCGAACTTTAGGGTCCATCGTAATCCGGAATCCGTGCCTGTGAAAGCACCCTTAATGTATGTTGTAACGTTTCCCGTTGTTTATTCCCAGCTTTAAACAACGCTTCTTTTTTCTCCCTCTTTAAAATTTGAATAAGTACAAAATAAGTACTAACCCTAAAAGGATTCTTCAAGTCTGTCGTAAATACTATTATTTATTCCTAAATTTATATACTAAATTTATTTCTAGTCTTAGCTTAGATTATTAGATTATTGGTAATGAGTTGTTAATGAATTTTCCTGTTAACAGCACGTCTGATAGTAGTGCTAGCTAGTGTACTGTATGTTTATGCGCGCGTTTCAATATGGTGACTGAAAGCCCAGAGCATTTTAGCCATTTTTTTTTTATTTTGCTGTTTTTTATGTGTGTTTTTTTTTTAATGAATATATATACGGCTCAGGATTGTGCAGTATAGAGTGACGTACTTTTTTTCAGCAGAACCTAGGTAATATGACGAACTGAATTTTATTTCATTTTAACCAACTATACAAACATGACTGAGCAAAAAAATGTAAAAATGGGTTACATAGGCAAAGTAATAGCACAGATCACATGTTTGTACAGTATGGTTGTCTTCAGGTGTTACTATGACCAAAAAAAAAGAATAAGAATATGCTCATTTTGAGAGTTTGCGATGTCACTCCCATGTTCCAGTAGTGGTAAAATTGATGCTTTATAAAAGTAATACGGTAATAACGTTTGTTCTACCTGACATCCCTGAAACCCAAATACACAGTTTGAAGTCTGAGGTCTCCCGGTGTTGCCGGCATTTAACTGTGGTTCAGAGTTTCAAGTCAGAGAGACAACACGTTTAAAAAAAAATAGTGTTACTTAACAAAGAAAATAAAAGTAAGGTGATGTTTATTCAGCATTTAATGGAAGGAGTCTCCAGTATCAGCGCTTTGTAACAGTCAGTAAGTTTTCCGTCCTATACAGTAGCAAGCTGCAATTTTTTTTTTGCCTTATTAGTTAGCATGAGTATGATTACTGTGAGTAAAACTAGATTTAAAACCCAGTTTGCGAGAGTCATAGAAAGTGTATTGCGACATCAATAATCATTATATTAGCATAATATTGTCATATCATCATGCTGTCGTGTGTTATGATGTCGTATTGGCAGTACGACTGATGAAGGCGTGAAGGCATATACGGCTTAAAGCGCCCTTATTGATGTCACAGAGGGGGGAAGTTGCATGTATTGACTGGGCTCTGTGCATGTGTGTGTGGGTTCTGGTGATCGTGACCGGAGAAGGAAAGGTGTGAGTCGGTTTTGCGTGCGTGTGTGCACATGTATGCGTGTGCGTAATGTTTTCCACTTAAAACCTTTGACAGCTGTGTGTGGGAGGAGACAGGGACGGCAGTAATCCAGGCTCCGCCCCTTCCCAAAGAGCTTAAGCAACAGCCAGACAGATGAGGTATTTTAGGAACACGTCTGTGTGTGTGTGTGTGTGTGTGTGTTTGTGTATGTGTGTTTGTGTGTGTGTGTGTGTGTGTGTGTGTGATTTAGTGAGAGAAAATTAAAAATAACAGTGAGAAAAATAACGACCGAAACTGTCTGCAGTGTCATATTTGTGTACGTGGGAAGGATGAGTGTTTTTTAGGTTGTGTGTTTGTGTGTGTGTGTGTGTGTGTCTGCGCGCGTGAGTGTGTGTGTGTGGCCAGGGACTGATTTGCCATGTGCTTGCGCCGGGCGTCCATCTGTGTTGGCTTGTCAGGGGGGTCATGGAAGGATAAGGGGAACTGTGTGTGTGTGTGTGTGTGTGTGTGTGTGTGTGTGTGTGTGTGTGTGCACATTTGTGTGTTTGTGAGTGTGTGCAGATATGCCAAGGTCCTGTCAGCTATCTTGGAGAGTAATGAGGGAGAGGGAGAGGGTGTCCAGGACAGGAAAGGAGTGTGTGTGTGTGTGTGTGTGTGTGTGTGTGTGTGTGTGTGTGTGTGTGTGAGTAAGAGTGTGTGTGAGAGGTTATTAAGTCACAGTAGGTGAAATCATCGTCTGTCTGTGTGACTTCATAATTAAGCAACTTCACTCCTCCTTGTTTCTCTCTTTGTCTGATTCTGTCTCTCTCTCCCGTGTGATGACGGTTAGCTTTTCCAGGAAATGCTGCAGTTGGCTGGAGTCTCTCAGTGCCAGTCCCCACGTCCCACCGCCGCCCGGCCGGCCCCCACAGCCGCAGGGCATGCTGGGAAAAATCCACCACTACTGCGGCATTTCAGGCTCCACAGGCTCAGAGTCCAACTCCGTACTCAGAGAGAGAGGTGGGGGAGGGGTGAGAGAGCAAACGTGACTAATAGGGGGTAAATCAGACAGAGAGAAAGAGAGAGAGAGAGAGAGAGAGAGAGAGAGAGAGAGAAGGAACGAACATAAAGAACGCACAGTCCAACACAGGTGTTAATGCTCCAGTGTTTGGGAAGTTTGTCAGCGCTGTTTTCTTCTCAGTTGTTTACCTTAAAGGGAAACTCCAGTGTTTTTCAGGCTAATCTCTACATCTGTAGCGTATTTGTGATTACCAGCGATGAGAATTTTAACACGTGAACCCGTTACAAAACTCTTTTGTAATTGAAATCAAAGGACAGGTGCTACATTCCATCAAAAAACGCATAAAAATGTGAGTTTATCCCGTGAACTCAAAACTCACACTCTGACGGTCTCGTCCTCTGTCCAGCTAAAAAAAATTGTCACTTCCACTCCAAAAAAAAGATTATACCCAGAATTCCTCCATGTAAAACTCAGAAGTCTTCGCAGGTGGCATCAGATCTACAGTATATGGTGTCTATTTAGAGCAGTGAATCATGGACAAATTGATCTAAATTTTTATTCTAATTCACATGTTTTGTAGTATTAAAATGACTATCTAATAGTATCGGTGGCTCAGTGATAGGTTTCTCGCCCACCATGCAGAAGGCCCGGGTTCGATTCCCACCCAATGCCCAAACTCCGAACCCCAGCCACTGGACGCAGTGCCGGTCCCAAGTCCGAGGAGGGTTGCGTCAGGAAGGGCATCCGGTGTAAAACCTGTGTTCGGATCTGATGGTCTGCTTTGGCGGCCCCTTGACGGGAACAGTTGAAAGGCCAACCACAGTCTAATAAACACTTAAATGTTGCGTAATTGTGTTGTCGGTTGTTGAAATGTCATGTCTATGATAATCACGTTTTCCTGCCAATGTTCTGCTCCACTCCAGTCCTGTAGATATGCACCAACGAAGCATAAATAAATAAATAATTAAATAAAAGAAGGAATACTCTTACAAAATGTGAGTATTTGCGGAAGATGTGAGTTCTTGTAGTTTTGTAAAGAATTTCTCAATTTGCAACCATTTAATACTGGTAAGTTTACTTAATTAAGGTAAAAAGTGTTAATTTATTCTGAATCAAAAACTGACCCATCAATTAATGGAAAAAATTTGATAATTGAATGAAAAAACTGTTGTGCAGCTTTACTGTTTAAATATGCACTATCTATCTATCTATCTATCTATCTATCTATCTATCTATCTATCTATCTATCTATCTATATATGTAATGAATAAATGAAATATTGATATATATTATAATATTAGATCAATCAACATTCACATATTTGTTGGTTACGATGATTAAATTGTCTATACAGTTATCACAGATAACTTGTTGCTACCAAAAGATGAACAAGGATGTGTCCATGCTTCTACTTACTTATTTATTTATTTATTTATTTTTTTATTTATCTTGAACAGAAAACAGTCAAAAATAACCACAATGAATTCTAACATACAGTTCATTACAGTACCTTTTGTAGTATTATTTGAATTCTCACCGGATGACTTGACAGTCCCCTGATAGCTCCCACGATATATTATGCACTGGATCGATGCATTGATTTAAAAGGCAGTGGCTGAAAGAAGTCGGGGCAACAATCATAAATCAGTGATTGATGAGACAGGACAGATAGTTGGCAATGCTAACTGGTGATGTAAATGAACGTGTAAATAGGTTAGTGAAGTGATTTATTCATATAAGCTTATAAAAGGCGTGTTTATTTATCGTATTATGAGGAATCCTGAGGTTGACATGGTTAGTATGTTATTACCCAAAGTATTATGAGTAATAATAATATATGCCTGACATTGTGATTTCTGTCAGGGTGTACCCCATCCCGCTAACCACATCCAAGTGGCCATCTTAAAATATAAATATTCTCTTTTTCTTTTATAAGTGTTGTTTAATGACCACTGAAGTTTGAATTGAAACTATCTGATTACATACAGAAGGGGCACAGTGGTGCAGTGGTTAGCGCCTCCAGGGTCCGGGTTCAATTTCCTCCCTCTGGGTCTGTGTGCATAGAGTTTGCATGTTCTTCCCGTGCTTGGTGGGTTTCCTCCGGTTACTCCGTTTTTTTTCAAAGACATACAGATTAGGCTAATTGGCGTGCGTTCCCAAATTGGTGTCCCCTCTAGTGTGTAAATACATGTGTGAATGTTGACTGGATGTCCAAGTGAAAATGGGAATAAATACAATGGTCACAATTGGTCTCCATGGTCCCTAGTTGGACTACAGAGGCTCCTGGATGGACCACATACAGTACAGTGCTCTATACAGCGCAGTCAATATAGCAAATAAACAGTGATTGAGGAATGGATTTCAGCGTTACTGTTTTTCGAAGGTTTTTAAAAAAAAAAAAGATTTTTAAGTTTGATCTTTGAAAAGATAAAGAATTTACAAAAAACGTTGACTTTCTGAAGATATTTTTGCAAAAATTTCATTATAATAGATATCAACAACCTTCATTATAAGTGAGTTTCAAATAAACTGTTTTTTGTTCCTACTTAAGATAATATTTAAAAATTCTTCTAAAAATGAATAGAGATTAGATCCAAAAACCCTGAAGAATCCATTAAACCGTGGCGCGAAATGCTTCATTTACTGACCACTGCTGTTGTCTCTCTCTCTCTCCCTCTTCATCCCCTCCCCCACTTTTACTTCCGTGTGTCTCTAAGAAGGTGATGCTGCCCACCGGAGCTCCTTTCCGCTGGTTCCAGTAGGACGATGGCCAACCGGACTCCCTGGCGAGCTCAAATTAACAAACTGCCAATCACGCTCAACGCCAACGCCCACTCGGACTGCTGCTGGCTCATAAACACTGGCCACAAATAACAAAACGAATAAACAAACAGCCTCTACTAACTGAGAGAGGTAAAAAAAAAAAAAAGAAGGCACTAAACGAGGACGAAGCTTGTTCTTCTGAACCAAAAATAGACTGCCATGGCAGCGTATCACTGCTTTGTTTATTTTTTGTTTGTTTGTTTATTTGTTTGTTTGTTTGTTTGTTCCTTCGTTGTTCTCTATGTTCCAATTGGGAACCGTTCGACTTCTTATTGTGGAGTCGTGTCCTTTATTGGACACTTTGGGAACTCTGGACCGCCAAACAGAAGATGTACAATCATTTTATTTTCTGTGTTTTTTGTGTTTTGTGTTTCATGTGTGGAGGAATGCTGTATTTGCGTTAGAGAATGTAAACTTGAGACTCTGTATTAAAGCTAGTTATTAATCCAGAGCACTATTGTACAGTTAGCACCGACGTTCTTACTGACTGCTTCAGTATATTTCGATATGTTTTGTTTATTTTGTTTTTGTTTATTTTGTTTTGTTTTCCTTTTTTTTTTTTTTTCTCGAGGGGAATAGTTTGTCATGAAAAACTGGTTTTCAAGATCGATGTTTGATATCAAACCGGATAAGAAGACAGAAATCATTATGATGTAGCATCCCTTTTGGCAAACAAACAAACAAAAAACATCTACTGTTCAATTTTTTTTTTGTTTTGTTTGTTTCATTTTTGTATTGTGAACCAGAATCAATGTAGTTCTGCACTGACGTCATTCAAGGATGGCTGAGACAAACGGAAAAAGGAGCACGAACACCAGCCCGCGGCGTTTACAGATCGGATTACTTTCCACGTCAGGTCGTCGTATCCTGATTGGTCGAACGGAAATCACTTAACACGGCAGAGATCCCTAACCAAAAACTGGAGGCCCTTATGCTCCTAAACCACGTCAGAAAGCTGTCTGTGCGCTCACCTAGCTTCAGAGATTCCGAGTGAGATTAAAAAGGCTCAAGGACAAAAGACATCCCTCCCTCCTGCACCATAACCACATGGTGGAAGCCATCTTGGATGGCTGACCACAATCCGCTTAATCAGTCACGCTGGTGGTGTTCTGTTCCGATTTTGTGCTGAAGCCTGGCTAGAAAAGGACGAATCCCAGATCCATAAAGTGTCTGAAGGTCTTCGGTGCGACATCCGTGTCTCCACATCCACCATCCCGAGGGCTGCGTTTGTAAACTGAATAAACGAATGCATGTATCTGTGTCAGAAACCGACAGCTCTGAGGTCGCAGCTTTCCTCAGCTTTGGAATAAATAGAAATACCAACCAACCCTGTTTGAGCCTGGAATACGTAAATGTGTCCCCTATAGTAAAAAGTTTAATGGCCCTTAGGAATAAATTAGAAAACACGTTCTACTACAAAGGTAATTCGGGGTGAAATGGATGTCCAGGCAAATTTCCACATTCCAAACATCTCTGTCTTTAGTAGCATGTAGGGAGGATTTACAGCCTGCGTGTGGGAAAAAGCCGTCACATCGGTGTATTTTTGTTTGGAGTGTAGGAGTGAATGAGTGTCTAGGTCTGGGTTTTGTTTTGTCTTATTCTTCTCTCTCTGTGTAAGCTCTGTCTGGATTAAATCTTCAGCCTATTACAGAAACAATGGGCCTCATTTATGAATCGTTTAGTAACGTTGTGCGTAAAAAAAAAAAGAACTCACAAGATTTAAAAAAAAAAAAGAGAGAGAGGTAAGCCTGATTTTCTTTGTGCGTTTATAATTTTTTATAAATGGCAATGACGTATAAATGATCCAAAGAGTGTCCACAGCACGGCTGATTTACGAGGGGCGTCATAAAATTGTTTTTATTGTAAAGAAAAAATAGTGAAAGCGAATGTTGGTCATGAGCTTAGTCCTTCTCTACCTATCCTCCGTACACTTCTCCAAACGATGGATGAGCTGGTGGAGAGCGTCTTTGATGAAGCCTCCGTTTTGGCACAAGGTTCCACCTTGCTAACCTCGTCACCATCTTTGAAATGCCTGCCACAAAGTGGTTTCTTGAGCATTCCACGACATTTCCCTTTGGCTTTGACCCTCTCGTGGCATTGTGCAGGATTATACCGCAGGTTTTCCAAGAGGAAAAGTTCATGAACATATCATTTCCCGAGACATAATTCGGGCAGATATTTTCATTTTTTTCATGCGATAATATGAATTTTATGACCGCCCCTCATAATGTTTAGTGGCGTAACAACATTAAATGCAAAGCTGACAGAGATAAACAGTCAAAATGACATTTAAATAGAGAAACAATGCCCCCAAAATGTGACCGTACCCTTGCCCTAATTGAATGGCTAGATTTCTTTGTATTAATTTATGGATTTGTTTTCTTTCAAGCCGTATAATAGCGAATGATTGAGTTTCACAAATCTTTCATAAAATGTGTGTGATTGAAATAAATTAGCTATTTAAACTTGACAGTGTCGTCCGTGTATGAAATTACAATGATAAAATTATCAGTGGATATACCGTAAACGATTTGAAACCGATCAATCAAGGTTTATATTATGCTGTTATGCTGAGTCACCTCAGGAGCTCTCGTAGGATTCAGTTTTTCCACATCCAAATTATACAACTGGATTTTCATGAATACTTGCGTAAATGATCCTGAGAATGATTAGCGTGTAACTTTCTTCGTATCCCGTTTGATAAATGAGGCCCTCTTAAATAAGGACAGGGACAAGATCATTAGCAAAGGGGACTTTAGAATTTAGAATACGAAGGTATTTCGATGAGAGAAGGCGAAAAACTTAGTGCCTTTCATGTGAAGAACACTGTTGCTAGGCAACCAAGGAACAAGAAAGAGCTGTGCATAGCTAGCTAATAATCTAGCTAGCTAACATATCACAAGGTATTACATTTATTTGCTGGACCAATGTGGAAATTTTTAAGAATAAAAATCTTAATATAAAAATCGCTAATATTAATAAATGATAATAGTGGCAGGTGAAGGAACCGTCAAGCTAATTAATTATAAATTTTTTCACCAAATTATCATATTGTGCACATGAACAAGCTAGCGCTAGTTACTTGTTAGTACAAGTGGAAACAATATATATTATATATATTATTATTATTATTATTTTTAATTTTCAGCAATTTCTTCTTTTGAAGAATTCTGACCCGTCCTGTCTACAAGAAAGCTCTCCGGGTTTCCGCCATACTGAGAAATATTAATGCTGCTTCACAGCTCAGAGATATGAGTTACAAAACAAAACACAAAAAAACTGACCACCAAACCAACCAGCATGAGAATTGCACGAAGGTGTTTACGTGGTCAGAATAATAAAAACAACATTGTTGCTAGGTAACTGGGTAACACCAAAACACACTTTGCTGTTGATTCTAAATGAGGCTAATGATTTAGCTAGCAAACCCCTAGCTGTCCGGTACTGCGCGTGGCCAATGTAAAGCGACAATCATAATGAAAATAAGGCAAAGCTATCAAGAATATCGACATTTTCCTCAGACGTGTTGGTAAATTTGTAATTCAAAGTTTCTAAAATAGTGAAATTCAAAAGAGCATCAAAAGTTTTTGTATGTATGTATGTATTATTATTATTATTTGTTTCTTTTTGTTCAACAACATGGCGGCATGATCGTATGACCCGATATCAAAACGTACCATTAGAAGAGTCGTTCCTGCGTGTCCGGGCTATGTTGTTTGTTTCTGCGCTACAGGTGCACGGTCATTAGACATTATTTCACCATCCATCTCTTGTCCAAAAAGCTTGCATGCATCAGTGTGTGTGACCTGTGGGCACAGAATGGCTGACACTAAGGGAAGGACTGGAGACCCTTTCAACGTTATCAGCACAACCCAGGCTCTGGTGCTCTAAGGTATGCATCCATACACACACTCATACACACATGCAAACACACAAGTTTGTCTTACTATCCTTCTGAGGACCTTTAAATGACATGATTACTGAGGACTTTGTGTTGACACAAATATATCCAGCAAATTAATGTTACTCTACTAAACCTAAATATAGACTGTTAAGATCCTTAACCTCGGTGACCGAAAGGGAAATTTCAATATTTGTGGCTTGAAAAAAAAAATAAAATAAAAATCAGATTTCCTAATAGGGACCAGACAAATGTCCCTGTCAGATAACTCTTTAGCTGTATATTTGGCTCCTACCAAGATATAAAAACATGGATACACACACACACAGAGACACACATGCACACTTTGAACGGCCTGACACTCATGTGACTGGGCGTGCGTGAGGAAGGAGGGATGAAAGGGGGGAGGGAAGGAACGGTATCCAGGGCGATGGATGATAAGATATTCGCTCCCCCGTGGTTCCTGCACGGGTTCAGAGGAGGCGGGAACGTAATGCGGTGCTACTATGGTAACGGCAGCGCGAGACGTTGCGCTATAATTGGTGCGAGGCAGCGTAGCGGCACTTCCAGGTGCGCGTGTCAGCACGATGTTACCCCCTCCTGCTGAGAGAGGCAGAAAAAAAAAAAACCCCAGACCTTGGGCCTGCTCTTTCCTTATTTTTTTTTTTTTTTTTTCCTCTGTGGCTTGTTTTCACTTAGGAAGTGTTTTAATGGGTCTCTGATGATTCAAAATTGTTTTGCAAAAATATTAAAGAGTTCAAACCCGCGCGCGTGTGTGTGTCAGAAAGTGGGGACCCAAGTGACTTCCTGGCGCACACAAACCTGAACTGTTCTTTTATTATTTTTTTATAGAATCATTAGAGACCCATTAAAACGAAACAAGAATGAAAAACAAAACCCCAACCTAAGCCGTGTTTAGAATTAGCGTCCTAAAACTGCTGATGACCTGCGAGGCCTGAAATCACACACATCACGTGCAGCACCTTTGTAACTCAATCTGTCTGAGCGTGCACGCTGAGGCATGAGAGAGCACACTGAGTGAGAGATTTCTCCCTCCTCTTGCAGAGATCTAGAGATTGCTGCTCTCTCTCTCTCTCTCTCTCTCTAGGCTATGTCTGGGTTTAATTGCGTGTGGTGGCGGGAGGCAGCAGCAGGACAGGCTCAGGTCTCTCTCTGCAAGGAAGCCATTTAATTCAGCTTCCCCTGTGCAACACACACACACACACACACACACACACACACACACACATACACCACAGTGTTCGTCTTACTATACTTGTGAGGAACTTTCTTCAACATGATAATTAATGCAGCTCATTAATGCTATGTATACACCCATACCTCTACATATCGAATACTTCTCTCTATATATCCAAAAGGAAACGTTTTCGGTTTTAATATAAGAGCCGCAGCTCCAGCCAAATGTCCCTACAAGGTCAAAACTGTCAGTTGTTCCTCACTTCCTTCATTCCTCTCACAAACACACACCAAACACAACTACATATGTCCTAATAGCTAAAGAAGCAAGTCCCTAGCCAACCACCAACACAATGTTACCTCTAACGGATACATAGTTGCTGAAACACACACCCTTGGACACACTCGGATACCTCCAGATTTTTAGGAAGGGTGTTAGAGACTACGCACATACTCACACGCTGTTTTAAACTGAGCATGCTCACACTACTGTAAGCACCATTGCATGAAGCATTTAAAATATAAAAGTTGGTGAACTAAACTAATTTAACTAACAAAACAGCACACACGCCGAACTGAATCAACTGCAAAAAGGCTAGAATGAGTATTTAGATAAAAAATAAGTAATTAAAAAAAATACATTTTAAAATAATTTCTATACATTTATAGTTACTCTTTCGAAGCGTGTTAATATACAGTAAGACACAATGTAATTAGTGCACACCAAACACATTCAACAATCTGTCACACCATTCACAAGGCTTTTCTTCAACTTTCCAAAGAAGCTAAACTAAATGCATTGCTTTTCCTACATTTAAACAAAACTACACGTTTAATCTAAAGTCAAGCTTAACCTAACCTAAATTAGATGTGATTTACAATTTTCTTTGGTAAAAATCTCCTCTATAAAATCTCTGTGATCTGGTGACCATGATGACCATAGCTGTAGCATGTAACTTACTTTCATCATTTCCATCCTCTTTGACAATTTTACAATGACACCTTTAATGCAAATCTCACTTTTTTTTTTAGTCATTTCCAAATGTTCAGATAACAAAAAAAAGTGAGAAAAAAAACATTTCTTTCTTTTTGTTTTTATTTTGCATCGTTTGTTTTTGACGGGGTATTAAACAAACCAATAAAAAATTTCCCCTAATGTGACTTCATATATGTAAAGGAAACCATGAATTGATGTTCTCTGACAGGCGTGGCTCAGCATTAGCTCATTTACATAGACACTGGAACAGCGTGTTCGTCAGGGGAGTGAAACAGAAAGGGTTTGAGGTATATAAAATGTATTATCTGAGTGTTATTTCAGCTGGAGCATTAAGGGACACACTGGGGGAGTTTTAAGACCTGTGTTAACTCTAAAGAAATTGTAAAATATGGGACCTTTAATGTCCTGTTAATGTGGGTGGAGTCATGCCAGAAGAGACCGCTCCAATCAGGAGAGAAATGTTTATCATAGAATGAAGGTGATCAGTAAGAAGAGTGTACAGTAATGCATAACTCTAAAGAGAAGATAAGCCATGCTGGTAAATCAACTGACTAACTAAATCGTTCTCTACATAATGAGATAAAACACAAGTAACGCTACGGCATGATAAGAAGGAAAAAAGAGGATGAGGATAGGTAGAGTATGAGGTGAAGAAAGACCACAAGTAATGTCTTGCCTGAAGCGATAAACGGTCTCAAATGAAAGTCAGCTTAGACTAGTTTAGCCACATGGTTCAACATGTTTGGCTGGAGAAGAAAAAAATCACATATGGACAGAGATACCTAATGCTACTCTAAGATGATATTTGAAAGCAAATATCAGAGCGATACCGGATCTTTATGCATTTATCTATCATAATCGGTTCCCCAATTTTAGGCACATTTGTAAGGAATGTATATTGGACCCATGTGAAAACCTTGTGGGACACCTTTTACAAGGATTTCTATAATTGAGCGTCATGTCTGCTTGTTTTTCCTTGTTTTTCCTATTTAGATTTATTGACCTTCCATTAAGTCACATTGTAAATTAAGGAAAAGAAGCAATAAGTGTCTATATCACATTGTTTATAAGTTCAGACCATAAGTTACAAATGTATTGGTGACGTTAATTTAGCAATGTTATGGACATTGGGACAACGTTGGTAGTAGGTTGTTTTTGAAAGATAGAATTACTGTGAAGAAATGACATTGAATGAACGCCCCAATACAATGTTGCAAAAAAGTCTTTAAAACAATATTAATACCAAACCAGTACTATATGCTCTAAACAGCAATATATGCTTACCCCTGGACTACAATGGAACATGCTATCGATGCTAGAAAATGCGTGTAAGTAACAACAACAAAAAATACCAGACAACATAAGTTTATTGAAATATTAAAATAGAAAGCTTACAAAAGCGTATAAAATACCTGTTTAACATCTGAGATTTATTTTGTAATGGAATTTGGATGCTGTGCAAGGACCATATTACAGTAGAGTAACTTGGGTGCTAAGATGCACCTTGTGGTAATCTTTCCAAAAGAAAGTGGTAACATCACAACATTAAGAGATGTGTATTGTCCCAATCTTTGATTATCCTGTTAGAAACTTAATGGATGTGGCCAGATATTGTTTGAATGGATGTTAATCAACATAAAGGTTTCAAACAAAGATGACAGTTTTGAGATTTTATTACAATGTTGTGTTTGGGTCATTCATTCTATGTTATCTTAACATGATTTTATGAAAGTCATTTAGAAACAACATCGTCCTGATGGTGTCTTTACAACTATATTACAACAATCGTCCAATATTAGGGTTCTTGCTGGGCTAACTTTATCCTTAACATAACTCTAAATCATTTTTATTAACATTTTTTTTTTAATTGTTTTGTCGATTTATTCAAATGTAGCAGAAATAAAACACTTCAGGAAGTGGCGTCACTGGAACTAATCAGCTAACCACGCCACCTTGACATTAATGTTCCTTCTAAGAAACCACGATTCCGATGTATTTTTTCGCATTAATGAACAAAATGCAAACAACTGAAAAACACATTTATAAATGATATGTTTGTGCAGTTTGACAGTACTGTGACAGTCGCGTTGTCAATAGATATGTGCAGTGTGCTGGGACATGACATGCTTTCGAAGTTTATCATAGAAGTATGATAAGTCTGTCTATGTGCGTTTGTCAAATTTTGCCCTGAATAATTCATTTTGAGGAGTGTATGCACATGTGCACTTATGTGTGTGTGTGTGTGTGTGTGTGTGTGCGTGTGTGTGTGTTTTGGAGTCTATATCTCTTCAGGATTTATAGAATGTGTGTACATTTCTGAGAAATGTGTTGGGACATTTGATAGCAGAGACACTCCTGATTTCCTGAAATGTGTGCAAGCAAGTGAGAAAGTGTAATATCGATAGGACGTAATCCTACACGGTACCGTATAGGAGGTTAGTGAGGTTTGCTGGGTTGCTGAGGGGCAGTCAGGAGCTCTCGGCACCCTTCTGAGGGCTGGGGGAGGGGTGGCCGTGTGTGTGTGTGTGTGTGTGTGTGTGTGTGTGTGTGTGTGTGTGTGTGTGTGTGTACGGTTTTCGCCACGCTGCTCGAGTCACCAGCAGAGCCTATTAAATCCGGCGGCCTTCTCCAACAAAGACCGACTGCCAATTACAGAAGCCTTTCCACCATCTCTCTCTCTCCAGCTCACTCCCTCCTTCTCTCTCTCACTCTCTTCCTATCATTCTCCTACTGAACACTCTTATCACCTTCATTTGGCAGATGAAGAGAAATTTCTTTACCAATAATCAAATCTTGGAATATCTACTCTTTATCGACTAACCTTGATTTAAGTAAATGATGCATCACTGAGCTCATCAGCAGCTTTCGAAACAAAACATGTGTCTCTCACAACACGATAAACAACTGGTTTACCGCGACGTTAATCATTTGGCGCTGATAAAGACGCTGCTAGGTTCTTTTTAGGATATAAAGGTCGACGCAAGTGAACCTTGTCTAACAGAAGGTCAGCTCCTAGCAGGGATACATGCATTTAAACTACACATTACAATTTGGAGTCCTGGCGAATACGTTTGCAGACAAACTCAGTATGTAATCAAAGTGCTGTCGTGTTCTGTAGTTCTGTCCTTTCAAACATCATTAAATTCTTTGTATTTTGACCATTGTTGAGTCACGTAATGAACGCTGTTGAAAATGTAATTACTGTTCATTATTGTCTGGAAAAAGTCATCACACTAGTCATTTAAAGTTGCTCTTTAAAAGCCGAACAAATTAGTGATGAGAATTCTCATCTTCAGGATCATGCGACTCAGCTCACCAATCACTAACAAACAGCTCATTGTCATTTGGTTCTAAACTGGATAAAGACAAAAATATTCTTGGCCAATGATAACAGGTTGAAGAATGACGAATGAATGATGATGATGATGATGATGATGATGATGATGATGATGAAAAAAAAAAAGGAACTTGCATGCCTTAGTGCTGCTTTTACGCACGTACTGATTGGGCAGACAAAGGAACGAAAGTGTTATCTGATTCAATTAATGAAAGCAACATCAAACATCAGCGTGACTCTGGCCAGGATAAAGAGCTTACTCAGGATGAATGAATTGACGCTCAGAGACAGCTCAGATGTTCAGTTTGCAATGAATCATTTTGATGAAATTACACTATGAGAGTGAAGACGGTGAACAAAAGGCTTGTACATGTGAGTCCGCTTTTAACACTCTAAAATACAAGCAACGTAAATCTTTAATATACATCAAAAGTATGATTATGCTTTATATTAATAGGCAAATTCTTACACATGGAACATTCCTATTCTGTTGTCTGATCCTGGGTTTGATTTCTGCCTCCGGTCTGTGTGCATGGAGTTTGCATGTTCTTCCCATGCTTGGTGGATTTCCTCCAGGTTTCCTACCACAGTCCAAAGACATGTAGATTAGGTTAAGTGGTGTTTTTTTAAAATTGTCCATAGTGTGTGAATGAGCGTGTGAATTTGTATATGTATTGGATTGCCACCCCAGGGGTGCCGAGATAGGCTCCCGGTCCCTGTGACCCCATATGTAGGATAAAGTGGTATAGATGATGAGTGAGTGCGATTATGAAATATGCATTCCCTCAGGCATGTTACCTGTACATTGTTAACCCCTATGAAAAATTGAAATATTCCTCTAGCCAACAAAGTCGCATCATCCAAGTTTCCTAAAGATTGAGGGAAGAAGTAAAGTTATACTGTGATATTCACTAACAAAGATACTTTAAAGGTGCAAACCGGTTATTTAAATTGCAGATCCATTATAAAGCCAATAATTATAGTTTAATAATTCAAATGTCTTTAATGTTTTATGCCATTAGAACAGAGGCATGTTAACCACATGTTGTGTACTTGTTAATTTGTTGTGTAATATGATGCTAAAGAAACTCAACCCTGGTATTCATGTACCAGTAAAGCCGTTAGCGAAGACACATGAGAGATGTTACTGCTTGACGTGGCCTAAAGCCTTATTCAGAGGTTAAAGGTACCGTATGTTTTCTTATACTAAACCTTGAGATTTATTAATCACATGACTTGGAGTGCTGTTCTACTGAACATCAGCATGGGTATTGAAGATATCACGGCTGTGCTGACAGCACTTCGTGTTGTGTGATATTGCGTTTATACAACAGTTCTACAAACACGATCTATTATCAACAGAATATGGTTGTTTGTTTATTTATATCCTTCCACCAGTGATGGAACTAGCTTTGAGCTGTCAACCAAGTGACTGACAGTGTAATTAACAGGCATAAAAGTAGTTTTAAATTCTTACTCGTACTATGTAGCCAAAAGGTGAGGAGAATAAACCATGGAGGTGATGTACAGTCCTGAGAAACATACTGAATTTACTGTATATTTGGTTGAAGTTCCCCGGGCGATGGTCTGTTGCTGTCCTTGGACCTGGCACACACTGGGCACGCCTGGACGAACTCGTCTACGTCTTTTTTCATACTGGGCCACCAGAAAGCACGTTGTATAAACAGTAGGGTCCGCCGTTTCCCGGGGTGTCCCGAAAGGGGGGAGGCGTGTCCCCACTGGAGTACTTCGGCCCTGATGGCATTGGGGACATAGAGTCGGCCAGGCGGCACACCTGCTGGTTCGGTCTCCGTAGCTTGTGCCTGGCGGACCCTCGTTTCCAGGTTCCACCTGAGCGGTGCGAGGATCTTGGTGGGTGGCAGTACAGGCGCGGGGTCCGCCCGGGGGACGTCTTCCTCGTGTTGTCGGGAGAGGGCGTCGGCTTTGGTGTTCTTGGACCCCGGGCGGTATGACAGGTGGAAATTATAATTCTCGAAGAATAGTGCCCACCGCGCCTGTCTGGGGTTCAGCTGTCTTAAGGTGCGGATTGTGATGAGGTTTTGGTGGTCGGTCCAGACAATGAACGGCTCTCTGGCGCCCTGGAGCCAGTGTCGCCATTCCTCCAAGGCCCACTTTATGGCCAGCAGCTCGCGGTCCCCTACTCCGTATCGCTGCTGAGTGGCGCCAAATTTCTTGGAGAAAAAACTGCAGGGGTGCAGTTTTTGGTCTGGACCTCGCTGGGAGAGAACAGCCCCGGCGCCCACATCCGAAGCGTCCACCTCCACAACGAATGGTTTGTCAGCATCCGGGTGAAGGAGGATGGGAGCAGTGGTGAAGCGGCGACAGAGCTCATGGAAGGCAGAGACGGCAGTTGGGGTGAGGTTGAGATGATGGGCGGGTCAGAGCGGTTAGTGGCGCTGCAACGGTACTGTAGTCCCGGATAAAGCGGCGATAGAAATTGGCAAACCCGAGAAATCTCTGGAGCTGTTTAAGAGTCTTGGGTAGGGGCCAATGACTCACAACTTCAGTTTCTGCGGGTCCATGGCCACACCCTGGGGCGAGATGACAAAACCCAGGAACGTGGTGGAGCGCTCGTGGAAAGCGCACTTCTCCAACTTACAGTACAGCTGGTGGGCGAGCAATCTCTTTAGAACCGCTCTGACATGCTGGATATGCTCGTTGACAGTTCGGGAGTAGATGAGGATGTCGTCAAGGTAGACGAACACCCAACGGCCTAACATGTCTCTGAGAACGTCATTAATGAACTGTTGGAAAGCGGCAGGTGCGTTGCAGAGACCAAACGGGATGACCAGACTTTCGTAGTGTCCTGTAGGGGTGATGAAGGCCGTCTTCCACTCATCGCCCTCTCTGATGCGCACCAAGTTGTAGGCGCTCCGGAGGTCCAACTTAGTGAAGATGGTGGCACCAGAGAGGGCGTCCAGGGCAGAGTTGGTAAGAGGCAGTGGATGTCGGTTTTTATGGTGATATTATTGAGCCCCCGGTAATCGACACAGGGACGTAGACTACCATCGCGTTTTTTCACGAAAAAGAACCCCGCAGCGGCAGGTGAGGAGGAGGGCCGGATGGTACCATGGCGAAGTCCGCTGGAAACATACTCCTCCATCGCCTGCATCTCGGTGTTGGATAATGAATAGAGGTGGCCGCGGGGTGGTGTCGCACCTGGCTGAAGATCGATCGCCAGGTCGTATGAGCGATGAGGAGGTAGGTGGGTAGCGCGTCTCTTACAAAAGACTTCAGCCAGGTCCCGGTAGTCTAGCGGGATTTTATCTGTGTCGACATCGGGGGCCTCGGACTCCCTAGAGCACGTCCCAGCCTCGGCCCGTAGGCAGAGCTCGGTGCAGGTCGGCCCCCATTGTAGGATCCGGCTTTGGGTCCAGGATATGAGCGGGTCATGCTGCAGCAGCCAAGGGTGTCCGAGGATGATGGGTGGTGATGAAATGGTGGTGGTGTGAAACTGAATCTGTTCTCGGTGCTGGTTGATGATGAGGGTGATCGGTTGGGTTTGAAAGGAGATGGGGCTGGAGGAAAGAGGCCGACCGTCGACTGATGTAATGGTTACGGGCTGGGATAACGCCTCGATCTTTATCCCCAATTTTTTGGCATAGGAAGAGTCAATGAAGTTACCTGCTGCCCCGGAGTCGACGAACGCGGTACTTCCGACCCGTTTGTGGCCAAATTGGAGATGTACTTTTACCGTGAGACGGGAATCACTAGTCAGGGTGGTGGAGAAGGACATGGGACCCGGTGAGTTCCTCCCATTTCTCACCGGGGCTGCGCGTTTCCCGGCCGCAGAGGACAGATGGCCCGATGATGTGCGGAGGATCCGCAATACGCGCAGAGCCCCTCTCTGAAGCGGCGTTCCCGTTCTGCAGCGGTTAAGGAGGCGCGCCCTAATTGCATGGGTTCCCCGGCTCCTGTGTCAACCACGGCGGGAGGTGGAGTACCGACGGTTCTGGTGGGTGCTGCAGTGAATGAGGCGTGGACTTCTGGAACTGGAGAGCGGGAGAGGAAGGGCGTGGTGTGAGGTAGTGCTGTCATGATGGGTGGCAGGGTACGAGGAGCTGGCTTGGGGCGAACGAGCAGACGTTGGTCAATCCGGAGGGCGAGTTGAATTAAGCCCTCCAAGGTCGCTGGGAGCTCTCGTCTGGCGAGCTCGTCTTTTATCCGTGAAGCCAGTCCCTCGTAGTAGGCCGTCCGGAGTGCGGAGTCTCCCCAGTCGGTCTGTACGGTGTAGCGGCTCACGGACGACCCTCCCTGCTTTAGATGGTATAGTTTAGAGTCGGTCTCCACCTCAGCAGCCGGATGTTCAAAGGTGAGTTTAAGTTGGCGGGTGAATTCTGTGTAGGAGTAGGCGACGTCTGAGTCTGAACGAAGAACCGCCGTGGCCCACTCAGCTGCCTGCCCGGATAGCAACGAAACGAGAAGAGCAATGCGCAGTCGGTCTGTGGAGTATCTGGTGGAATTAAACTCAAACACAAGATCCAATGCAGTTAGAAAAACGCTGCACTTCCCATCCGTGCCATTCCATTTATCCGGTAAAGATAGAAAAACATCAGAAGGTGGAGAGGGAGTTGGCGGCGCAGCAGCCGCTGCGATGGGCGTGGCCACAGCCGGCTGAGCGGCCGCCCCGCGGAGAATCGCATTCTCCTGTCGCAGCTCCGCTACCTCGCGGCGCAAGGCCGCGACGCCCTGGAGCTCCGTGCGGAGCGATGCGACTTCACCACGGAGCTGATCGATCAGCTTAGCATGCCGGTCAACCACATCGCAGAGGCGAGCAAACTCCGCTGGGTTTACTGCCGATGGCTCAGTCATTCTGTCACGGACTAACCGGAGATGAAGCAGAAGACTAGCAGTTAGCCCTGTAGCGTGGATGGTAAACCCAAACGCGGAAGTAGCGCGAGCAGGCAGGATAACCACGCTAGTTATTCTTAGAACTCTCCCGAAGCGAGAGCAAGAGTTTACACAAATAAACCCGCGTTCTAAATACACACACCCAATCAGAAGCGATAACCCAAGAAAGTGAGTACTCACGTTTGGACGAGCGAGGCGTCGGCGATAGCATGGGCATAACTCAATGACTGAGCAATGTGAGGCGTCATCTTGTTTCCTTTTATGCTTCCTGAAACCCGACCGTATTACTTCCGGGTCCTAGTACCGGTCGTGTTATGAGTGTGCATGACAATATTTCCACTTAAACAGCTAACATCTGGAGTTTTGGGGTTCAATCCACAATAGTGTTAAATGGAAAGCTTGTGTGCTATGTAGGGTGTATAGTTCCTTGTTCCACACCCAAAACTGTGCCTTTGATCAGAAGTAAGATAAAGATTTGAGATTTAGCAATGCGCTAGAAGCTAGCTTTTGCGCCCAAACACTATGACATCAGCCCCAAGTCGTCATAGTGTATGAAGGTCCCTGTTGTTCTTCTAATTATTAAGGCCCAAGCACTATGACGTTGGCCCTTTGTCTTCATAGTGTGTTAAGGGCCTTCTTGTTTTTTTAAAGCTTTCTTGAGAACATGCTCAAGAAGTCCTGAAGATCGGCACACAGGTTGGAATCTGCTGTCATTAGGATGACTGAGCGGCTTGGCCACTGAGATTTTATTGCATGAAACATTTGCACATATACATATGAAAGCTGGTACACATTTACAGTAGATCTCATTGGGTTGAACAAAGTTTGCATTGCATAGTATGGGCTGTACTTAACAGGTTTAATACCTTTTTGTTGGACATCATATTGAGTAGATCCATATTGAGTGACATCATATTGAGAGACATCATGTTTAGTGACATCACATTGAGAGACATCATACTGTGATGATTTTTTTCTCAGCATATGTTTTTTTCTTTTGAAGGTCTTGACATAAAATTCCACCTATTCTAAAATTGTCATAATGGTATTGGTATGTCCGCTCTAAATGTGTACGCCCACTGTGCCCACTGTCTTTCTGGTGCACCCAGGAGCAATGGCGGAGGGTGCTTGGGCCCACTCATCATTGCTTGCATCTATATTTAGCTTTATAGCTCACATTAACCATGAACAAAACAACAGACGGTTGAGAAGCAAATCGGTGGTAAAGTGCTTCCATGACTTGTTTTCAATGCCGGTTTTGGCAAGTAGCTACTCTCCCCTCTTTCTGCCCTGGGATGGCATCTGGCATACCATCTAGGATGAAAGTCCACCTTGTTCCAAAGTCAACAAGACCCTGATCAGGATTAAGCAAGTTCTTAAGATGCATAAATAAATATACTTGCAACTTAAAAGCACAGGTGTAATGCAAATGTGATTAAATAAGAAGAATTGTAACACGTAATGTGATTGCAGAAAGACTAGATATAATATACAGTACATTATTTGGCTTATCACTATTTTTTGCCTTTGAAACATTTTCAGTAGTTTGAAAAAGACACCAGACAGAATATTTTGTCAGACCACAGTGCACTAGCAATAACAGTAACTACCATTCACTAGACAGCTGGCATTACCAGTATCATCTCACATCCTCCTTATAATATTCTTAACTCTTTATTTTCTTTTCATTTTAGTCATACTATTTTACTATTTTTACATTATAGTTTTATACATTTTGCATTTTGCATATTATGGATGTATTTTTTGCCCAGCAAACCTAGTCGCCCATGGCTGTACATTTATGTAGCACAGAAACAAAAGAAGAATGCAGTGGCTCACTAAACACCCTGGGGCTCTCTTTTTCTCTCTTTCTCTCTCTTACACTCTTTTATATAACTATATGTAGTGCTCAGAATATATATTATGATCTATATGATATTCAGTTGGCTGTGTAGAAGCCCAGACAAAGCGGGCAACACTACCGCATAGTGATGAGATACTGGACACACAACCAGCAGCAGTGTGAGGATGTGCAAGAAGGTTGTGAGTGTACTGGGGATTTCACAAAGAAAGGGAAACTGTTGGTTTTTCCATGTACACATGACTTTAGAAACTGCTGAAATAGTAACTGGAGTCTTAATAAACTTTAATTAAATTATCCTTATTAGTAATATAAATCATTTTATTTTTGTGCCCAAAATCTAAGATTTTACAAAGAAAAAACAGAGAAAGAAAGAAGTCAACCTTCATTACAATAAGTATACTGTAGATCTATGTAAAGTACTAGAAATGAACAAATATTTAGTAGATCAACAATATTTAACCAAATAAGTATAACTTGATGAAAACTACTACATGTCATCACATTTGTAGTAGAACAAATCAACATCTTTAAAGAGTTAATTATCAGTCTGTGAAAACATCTAGAAATCATTACAGATTTTAAAGCAATCAACTTACTTTAATTAATTAACTATAAATCAGTGAAAAATGACTACAAACCATTAACTAAGTGAGTCAAGCAATCAACAATCTTTAACTAAATAAGTATAAATTTATCTCTAAAAACGACATGCATTAAAGTCATTCAATATTTTAGTATAAAAAGTACCAACAATCAAAAATATTTACGTAAAAAAGCATATCTGTAAAACTACGGCAAATCATTATTTTAGTAGGACAATCTATGAAATATACAGTATTGCAGATCATGAAATATTTTATTAGAACATCATTCTTTAATGGTTAACTATAAATCTACTGTATGAAAACTACTAGAAATTGTTAAACATTGTAGTAGAACAATCAGCATTCTTTAATGATTAACTGTGAAAATTGCAAATCTTCAAATGATTTAGTAGAACAATCAACTTTCTTTAATAAATGAACTATAAATCTTGGAAAACTACTAAAAGTTGTTAAATATTTTAGTAGAACAATCAAAAATCTTTTGTTAAGTAAAATGTAAGTACTTAGGAGAACATCACAGTAGAATCATTATTTTATTATTTAGTGAGGGAATTATTAATTGATAAAACTATTAAACATTATAGCAGAACTATCAACCTTTAAAACAGTCTACAAATCTACAGTCTATAAAAGTACTACAAATCATTTTTAAGTAGAACAGTCAACATGTTTAATGATTAATTATAAATCTGAGAAGAATTACTGCAAATCAGCAAATATTTTAGTATAACAATCAACAATCTAATTAAATAGGTATAAAGCTACAAAAACTACTGACTTGTATATTTGTAACAATTGCAACAATTTTCATCTAAATAAGTATAAATGGTATAAATCTATGTCAAATAATCAAATAATCAAGTACTTTTGGTGGAAAATCAACAATATGTAGTCTCTAAAAACTATGGAAAATCTATAAATATTTTAAAATAACATTCTTTAATAAATTAACTAAAATATGTGAAAAGCTACCACAAATCATTAACTATTTTAGTAGAAAAAGTCGACTATCTTTGATTGATCTTTTGTGAAATAAAAAAGTAAAACTAAATAAAAACAAATCTATGAAAATTACTCATCAAATATTTTGATAGATCAACAATTAACAATGAATTAAAAACTTTTACAAATCATTAAATATTTTAGTAGTAACTCTCTTCTCTTAACATTCAACAATTTTACACATACAAAAAATATATAAAAAAAACATCAGTAAATATTCTTGTTAAGCCATTAACAATCTTAAATAAAATAACCGGAACTCCAGGAACAACCCTACAGCCTACAGAATGTTAAATAAATAATAAAATGTGATACAAACAAAGTAACCACAAATAGGCTAGCCTATGAAGTATAGATCATTTTAATATGGACAATTCTAAAGGTAAACCTATTCTACAGTTGCAGCTAATAGCACATTGGATGGTTTGATTTTAATCCATATCTACCCCCCAAAAAGTTACTGTAAGTAAAGCCAAAGCATTCTGCGCTTTTGGCAGAGCAGATCTTTGTGTCTGGAAATCACGGCTGGTTTTTCCTGCATCCCTGGCTCCACATTTTCCACATGAACACTCACTGGACAGCGATTTCCACACTTCTAATTCCACTTTTCCGGAAATCCGTATCACCTGCTGTCCGTGCTGCTGTACGCCTGGGTTGCCAATGTGCCAGCAGGCACCGGAGCCTGGCAGAGTTGCAGAGACAGGAGACTAGGGGAAGGAACGAGAGGAGCAAAGGAGCAAGAGAGTGAAGGAACAAGGAAACAAGGTCAAGCAGGATGGACAGAGTTATAGATAGGCACAGTGATTGAGAAACACGGGGAACAGGAATAACTATAAAGCAGGAAGGCAGATTGAGAGAACAGGACCTGATAGTTTGAGACTTTTTGATGTGTGTCATAGAAAGAGATTACAAGAGTTAAAGTAATGTTTAAATTGTGATTATTTTGAATCTGAGTGCATAAAAAAAAAAAAATCGGGAAAATTCAGTTAAGTTAAACTGAATTAAGTGAAACAAATTTAAGTGACAAGAAAATTGTACATTGTTCATTAAAATTACTGCTTGTTCCTCCTTGTATTGTGATGTGTATATATTTCGCAATAAAGAACAAAGTAGCGATGACTTAAAGTAAGGATGAGATTTCAGAAAATAGTATGGATTTGGACAGTTATTTGCCATTTTTGGAAGAGGACTTCAGTGTCAATCTTCAGTCTGAGGTAAAGTTATAACTTCAAGTTTTTCAAAACAGGAAAAACTTCATGATGGAGAGCATTGTGATGTCTTTGTAACAATATAAGCTGTCTTCAGTCCTATTAATTTAAAGCGAGCGAAATTAATGGCAAATTGCAATATAAGGAGCTAACCTATTTTGCAGATGTTTTACAACATTAAATTTACCTATAAATGATAAAAAAAATTAGGTAAAAGTTGACCGATGCTGTGGTATAAGAGGAATTTCAGAATATGCTTTTATAGGAAAATAATCGAAAAAAGAGAAGAGTTAGGATTGTTTTCATAACGCTTGCCTCTGTTGGGAGAGATGTGTCCATTACCATTACTCTTCAGAAACCTCTTATAAAACTCTTTTACACTTTTTGTTTAAAGTTGTCATTTCTTTGCCTGATACTTGCCCTCCCCTCACCTGAACACCAGCTCCATTTCTGCTTGCCGTATAGAAAGATGCCACTGGTATCGTAAGACAGTTCCTGTCAGTTTCAGCTCACTCTTTCACTGACTGGGTGACAATTCAGCAAGAGTTCCTGGTGTTTCACCTGCTCTTCCAAATAATCCCACAAGTTTTCTATAGGATTGTGATTTTGCACTCAAAATGTCATCAGATTTGTCAAAAAAGTCACACACAGGTTTGGCGCTATGCACTCTATAGACATCATCCTGTAACATGCCTGTCAGTGTGGTGTTACAGTTGGACACGGAGCACAAAAAGCAACCTTCAAACCTTCACAAAATTGAATTTGAAAGTTAGAATTATTTTGATAAAATGATGTTGAGAGAAGTTTGAACGAATGACTCCAAAACAATGTTGCAAATACACCCATAAGATAACAGAATATTGACCTTAAATCCATAATAACATCCAAATTATGTATTTTGTTCACTTTTTAAATGATCTGGCATATTAATCAGTGCTGTACAACCTGTTATTGCTCATATTGCCAATGGTATTATGTTCTTTCTGCTGCTTTCTGAATGGTTTGGTAAATTATAGTCTCTTTTTTTCACCCACTGCCACTGACCAGGGCTTGAGTCCTGGTCAGGACATTGGCTTTGTTGCTAGTTACAATAATAATATCAATAATAATAAATCCAGCACCCTTAGTATGAACATTTCAGGTACAGATTCAATAAATAAATTCACTTAATAAATATTATTCTGATGTTGTATTTGTAACTCAGTGCTGGGTTATTCATTCAAGATTATATCGATGTCATGTATAATTGATTAATGTTGGTCCAACCTCATTTCAACAAAAGAAATTTTAACTTTCAAAACAATCTAGTATCAATAGTCAATGTTGAGGAAGTTAGAATTTTGAAGTTTTGAACATTTAGTTCACATGCATATTTCCGTATTGATTGATTGATTGATAATAAGTGGCTCTGAGTAGTAGAAAGCATATTTTTTCTTTTTACTCATCCATCCCCAGTTACTCTGCACTGGCTGTAATTCAGATACAGATGATAGTTTCCCACCCTAAAACTGTTCGAACCTGTCAAAATGCACATAAAAATACATACATACATACATACATACATACATACATACATAAGACTTAATAACATGATTTGGTTCAATTTTTAGCTGCCACAGTTACACACGTGGACAAAATTGTTGGTACCCTTCGGTCAATGAAAGAAAAACTCACAATGGTCATATAAATAACTTTAATCTGACAAAAGTAATAATTTAAAAAAGCTCTATGGATGTTAAACAATGAAAGTCAGACATTGCTTTTCAACCATGCTTCAACAGAATTATTTAAATAAATAAAAAACTCATGGAACAGGCCTGGACAAAAATGATGGTACCCCTAGAAAATACTGAAAATAATGTGACCAAAGGGACATGTTAATTCAAGGTGTGTCCACTAATTAGCATCACAAGTGTCTACAATCTTGTAATCAGTCAGTGGGCCTATATATAGGGCTCCAGGTCGTCACTGTGTTGTTTGGTGACATGGTATGTACCACACTCAACATGGACCAGAGGAAGCGAAGGAAAGAGTTGTCTCAGGAGATTCGAAAGAAAATTATAGACAAGCATGTTAAAGGTAAAGGCTATAAGACCATTTCCAAGCAGCTAGATGTTCCTGTGACTACAGTTGCACATATTATTCAGAAATTTAAGATCCATGGGACTGTAGCCAACCTCCCTGGACGTGGCCGCACGAGGAAAATTGATGGCAAATCAAAGAGACGGATAATCCGAATGGTAACAAAAGAGCCCAGAAAGACTTATAAAGACATCCAAGGTGAACTTCATGCTCAAGGAACATCAGTGTCAGATCGCACCATCCGTCGTTGTTTCAGCCAAAGTGGACTACATGGGAGACGACCAAGGAGGAAAATTGAACTTTTTGCCAAGGCACATCAGCTCTATGTTCACAGATGGAAAAATGAAGCACATGAAGAAAAGAACACTGTCCCTACTGTGAAACATGGAGGAGGCTCTGTTATGTTCTGGGGCTGCTTTGCTGCATCTGGCACAGGGTGTCTTGAATCTGTGCAGGGTACAATGAAATCTCAAGACTATCAAGGGATTCTAGAGAGAAATGTGCTGGCCAGTGTCAGAAAGCTGGGTCTCAGTCGCAGGTCATGGGTCTTGCAACAGGACAATGACCCAAAACACACAGCTAAAAACACCCAAGAATGGCTAAGAGGAAAACATTGGACTATTCTAAAGTGGCCTTCTATGAGCCCTGACCTCAATCCTATTGAGCATCTTTGGAAGGAGCTGAAACATGCTGTCTGGAAAAGGCACCCTTCAAACCGGAAACAACTGGAGCAGCTTGCTCATGAGGAGTGGGCCAAAATACCTGCAGAGAGGTGCAGAAGTCTCACTGACAGTTACAGGAATCGTTTGATTGCAGTGATTGCCTCAAAAGGTTGTGCAACAAACTATTAAGTTAGGGGAACCATCATTTTTGTCCAGGCCTGTTCCATGAGTTAATTTTTAAAAAATAATTCTGTTGAAGCATGGTTGAAAATCAATGTCTGACTTTCATTGGTTAACATTCATAGAATTCTTATTTATTATTACTTTTGTCAGATTAAAGTTATTTCTGTGACCATTGTGAGTTTTTCTTTCATTGACCGAAGGGTGGTAATTTTGTCCACGTGTGTACGTCAGCAATTAACAGAGAGACTAAAAGGCAGACAGGCAGATAGCTAGCTAGATATTAACACTGGCATCACCAGCATGTAAAACTGTTTTATCTTAACAAACAAAATACGAAACAAAAATTTTCTAAACATACCTAAAACAACACAACAGTAGTAATCACCATAACATAAAACCCAATAACATAAAGCTAACTTCTCATGATAAGCCTTATTTGTTTTTTAGGTTGGACAATTGGAAATACTGAGGCCAAGCTCATGGAAGTAACCATAGCAACAAGGCAATGATGGGATGCCAATGTCAGTTATTAATATATTTAAAAAATCTATACAATAGTATAAAGCATAATTTATTGATATAGTTGTAACATGCACGAAGAGGGCAGCGAGAAAACAACACTTTTCATGAGTAAGCAGAATATCATCATCATCATCTATACTGCTTAAATCTGTATTCAGGGTCACGGGGGCCTGGAGCCTATCCCAGGAGACTTGGGGCACATGGCAGGGTACACCCTGGACAGGGTGCCAATCCATCACAGGGCACAGACACACGCACATACACTCACTCACTCACACACTACGGGCAATTTGGGAACGCCAATTAGCCTAACCTACATGTCTTTGGACTGTGGGGGGAAAACAGAGTACCCGGAGGAAACCCACCAAGCACGTGGAGAACATGCAAACTCCATGCACACAGAGACGGGAATTGAGCCTGGCCGGGGATCGAACCCAGACCCTGGCGGTGCAAGGCGACAGTGCTAACCACTACACCACCGTGCCGCCGAGTAAGCAGAATAATGATATTATAATCCATTTACTTCAGTGCTCTTCTTTGCATAAGCACATTTACAGCATCAACAGGTGGATTGCTTTTAGAATTGAGGATAATCATTGAGGTATATACTGTATACAGTATATGCTGTATATATCGGAGCAAGTGTGATAAAGTTACCAGAAGAACTCATATCCTGTGCAATAAAACCTAACATCTTTTTACTTACAGTACTTTGTGAAAGTCTTGGGAACGTATAGAAATTTAAAAACATTTCTGCATCAAAGAAAATTCTACAAAGAGCACTAAAGCGTAATAAAAGAAACATAGTCAATATTAGTCAATACGGAAAAAAAGATAGGTTTGAAAACTGATTTGTGCAGTTTTGTAAGTAAAACAGCAGCATGTTTTAATGAGCATGCTGGAGAATATGAACTGAAGAGTTCTTCTGGTAACGTTTTATTTTTATGCAAAACCAAGGAGCCGACATTAGTTTATATACTAAGTCTAGTATACTAAGTTTAATGTACTAACTAGTATAGTCTCCAACTGAAAAGTGGTCTGTCATGTAATATGTTACTTTCTATACAGGTATTTAATTATTATTTTAAAAGTATGTTTGTAAATAGTGAATGGTTTTGTACATAATAATGCAGACATGATAAATCTATAAAAACAACATTTGCACTGATAATATGGTGCCTAAGGTTGTTGCCCAAACAGGTGAAATCTTGTCTTTGAAAGTGAATCACTCTCACTCTCTTTATTTTGCCATCTTAACTACAACATCACACTGCTAATCAACTGGCTTAAAAAAATTATTAAATAATTAAGAAAAATCACACATGCCTGTTAGCACTTTAATCAACACCTGGGACTGGGCTTGTCTGTGAATAAACACCATGATGACTGACTGGATGGAGTACAGGCTATTGGTCATATTTTGTTAAAAATGAGCTTATACAATGAGCTTATGCGTATGTGGTATTTGAAAAACAGCCAAACTGCTTGTAAACCAGCCCAAGATTTGTTCACCTGCCCAAACAAATTTTAACCCACACAATCGAAATCGTCCAAAAACCAACCATTAGGCAGGAACCCACCCAATCTGGCGACACTGCATGCTACAGCCAACAATTTCAGTAAAAATATCTTAAATTTTGAAAGACTTAAAAGGTTTTTCCTACTACAAGATTACAGTAAATCAACTATAAGATTCATGAACATATTTTTTTATGTTTATTCACAGCAGCTATGTTTGCTTCTTTTTAGAAATCAGTGTTTGAAATGATCTACCAATACAAGAATATACATAATGTATAATGTACAAGATTGAAACTACAGGATTGTTCAACCTGGAACTTGTGATGAAATTTCTGGTGAATGAAGGCATAAACTAATTCATTTCAGAAGACTTCAAACACACTATGGCTTTGAGACTCTTAGCTACAGTAAAACATTTGAATGGTGCAAACGTTTTACAGAAGGCCATATGTCCATAAATGAAAACCACTGCAGTCCATTGCATGACCGGTGGAACTCCTGAAGCTTGGAAATTAACTGATAACTTGTCACCAACTTGCGGAAAAGATGTGTGTGTCGCTTGAAACTGTACACACCATCATTCACCAGCACCACTTGCACATTACAGGAACTCAGCTGGGAGTTATTGCCCCCATACAGTACTGCCCTCACTTCAAGCCATTTTTACCATGTTTGGGACATTAAAGGCATTCCTGGGAAGCCAGCATTTCAGAATTCTGATCATGAGAAAACTTTCTACCTTGAAGATGTAGAAGCACTAATGAAACATGAAATACATGCATTAATGTAGCAGTGAATTATAAAGAGAAATACAGTGGAACCTTGGATTGCGAGCATAATTCATAAAAAACAAAACACTTCAAAGCAACTTTTCCCATAAGAAATAATGGAAACTCAACTTATTCGTTCCACAGCCCCCCAAAACATACATAAAAATAATTTATACAAAATATAGAGTAAAACTAAGACAAATGAACCTGCACTTTATCTTAAAAAACAAACAAAAAATAAATCCAGACAGATAAGTGTTTCCGTTTGTGCGTGCAGACGCTGTGTGTGTGTGTGTGTGCGTGTGCGTGTCTGTATGTGTGTGAGAAGCTAAAGTAAGAGGACTGAAGGAATGAACCCCTCCCCTCTCCCTTTTCTTGTCTTACACAGTAACCCTTCCTCCTCTTTTATTTGGGTCTCACACACATGCACACACACACACACACACACTAACATAAACAATGTTTTATCGGGAAAATAAACAAGAAATCTCTATAACGACACTCGAGTGAGTGAACGCACCGAACGCGGCGAGAGCGTCAAAGTTCGCTCTCGCCGCCCTGCTGCCAACGCCTGTCGCCGCTCGTCGCCGTGCTTCGCTGCTCTGACGTAGACCGAATGCCTTTCTTGTATTTAAAGGGGCCGCAAAGCAATCAAGCTTGATCTTATGGAGACTTACAAAAATGTGGAAGAAAACAAGGAATTGATTGATAGAAAGAACTGTATTGTAGAAATAAACAAATTATAAGGCATTTGTATGGTGTGGCTTCTGTTCATTGTGAATTGCTAGTCTAATTTAATATTTTTTTATTATTATATTATATTTCTTATTATCTTGACCACGCATCATTTTTTGTATTAATGTCCCTGTACACAAACAGGGACATGTCATAAATAACCGGGAAACACGCTACCGCAATAATTAACTTCTCCTCCATTTTGCTTGGGAACTAATGTCGCCGGAACAAAAGTTTACAGGACTGCGTTCCGCGGAATCCGCTCAAACGGAGGAATTCTACTTTTTTATTGGTTGCCGCTCAACCGCGTCATGGCTCATTACCATAAAGTTGAGCTGATTTCAACTCCCTTCGCCGCTCTCACCGCTCTCACCATGCTGCGCCGCCCTTCGCCGCTCTTCGCCGCTCTTCGTCGCCGGCTCCCATTGAAAATGAATGACTTCAGACTTCAGTGTGAACGCAGGGTAAATGTATCACTGCTAGAAATTTAAAATAAAACTAATTAACCAGCACTTTACCTTTGAAAAGAATTGCGACAGAGCAGTGTTTCCATTAGAGATAGAGAAAATGTGTGCGTCTGTGTGTGTGTGAAGGCGAGAGGAAGAGGAGTGTGTGTGTGTGTGTGTGTGTGTGTGTGTGTGTGTGTGTGTGTGTGTGTGTGTGTGTGTGAAGGCGAGAAGAGTAGGGGTGTGTGTGTGAGTAGGCAAGAGGAGGAGGGGTGTGTGTGAAGGGGCACGGTGTCCAATGACGCAGGCACACACAAAGTGCACGCTGACACAGAGAGAGAGAGAAAGAGAGAGAGAATGGATCTTTACACTCTCTAATGAGACTTGCTTTTTCTTTACACCTGCGCACACACGTGTGTTATTAAAACAGTACACGCGCGCTGTACACACACGCATACAAACATAAAAGATAAAAGATGTTTTACACGCACACACGTGGCCACAATGTTATAGTAAACAGTACACGCATGCACGGATGTTGATTATATGAGTGAGAGACGCGCACTTAGACCGAGGCGAGCATGGGGAGACGATTACCCACAATTCCGCAGCGCAAGAAAAAGAGAAAAATCATTGGTTCAGTTGTGATCACGTGACGCATTACTCGCTATCCGAGGTTCCACTGTAAAATACATTTTTACTCTCATAACTGATTACTAATCAAAAGCGCCTGGTTTGACTTGATCACCCACTTACTTTTAAAAAGTGTATAGGTTTAATAATTTTCCATTTTGTTTATGTGTAACCTTATAGAAGGAAATACTACATACATTTCACCACATTTCCCTTGCTGTCAGTTTTTGAAAAAATATCTAAAATAAATGAAAGTGACTGAATTACATCCATGAAAAAAAAAACTGCATGATTTTTGAGGTACTCACAACTACTATACTGTACAAAGTTAATACACATAAGACCAGTGTGGTTCAGTGTATCAGCTTCAGTGATCAGCATCCAGGCTGTTTTACAGCTCGATCAAGGATACCTTTTCAAACACATTTCGCACAGGAGGAACAGCAAAGGATATATCTGTGTGTGTGTGTGTGTGTGTGTGTGTGGAAGCTAATTATTAGCCTAGGTCTAATGTGGATCGTTAGCAGTTACGAAAGCCAGCTGAAACCAGGAGACTGCCTTGAAGCACTGCTGAATTTAAACAAGGACACCTTTTACAGACCAAATCTAGCTAAAACGTGTGTGTGTGTGTGTGTGTGTGTGTGTCCTGTCTTTTTTTTTTGTTCATTTTAGTGTGTTGTTGTAAAAGATGAAAAAGTATGATGACAAAATGAGTCTGTGAGAGACTCATCAAAATCCGTGTCTGTGTGTGTGAATGTTTGACAGATACAATGTGTTTTTCCTTAGGAGAGCTGCTAGAAGCTGGTGATGCTGCCTGGAGACAGCATGAGAGGGCAGAGAGCATCAGAAACTGTGCGTGTGTGTGTGTGTGTGTGTGTGTGTGTGTGTGTGAGAGAGAGACAGGTTTGGTGAGAGAATTCTGCAGCACAACTCTGCTAGTTAATCATTAATATGTGCTAGGGAAAGGTTGACTTTGTTAACACACAACCATGTGACTAATGCAGTGAGCTCTGCTTTGACCCTGACCCCATGTGTGTGTGTGTGTGTGTTTGTGGGGGAGAGGGGAAGGTGATGCTGCCTACATGCTGTGAACATGTGAAAAACATGTGAAGGTGCATTTTATTCAGTTGTAAATTTAAAAAGCAAATGTGACGTCATGTGACCAGTCAGGTATGTGGAAAAAATGAGAAAAATCTAAATGTGAAGAATTGTATATGGAGAAAGTTAAATAAGGCATAATAGTGGCTTAGTATTTAGCACTGTCGCCTTGCACATCCAGGGTCTGGGTTTGATTCCCACCTTGGGTCTGTGTGCATGATGTTTGCAAGTTCTCCCTGAGCTTTGTGGGTTTTTTTCTATTCAGAAAAATGGGAACAAATACAACGGTCACCATTGGCGTCCATGGTCCTTAGTTGGTCTACAGAGGTTCTTCGATGGATTTATGGATGGATGAAAAATAAAACAAACAAACAAACAAAAGAAAAACATACAACAAAAAGAAACTGTGAAAAAATGACGCGAGAATGTCCACATGTGAATGTAATATGAAATGGTTAGAAGACCCTTGTGTAAAAGTGAACCATCTCTCATATATAATCATCTCAAGGGGACGTGGTGGAAATATTTCCCCTGGCTTTTAGTGTGCGTTAACAGATAAGAGGAAGAGTCACCTTGATGACAGTTACAGGAAGTGCATCATCGCTGTGGCACGGCAGGACCAGTGTTCAGTTAAACACACCACTGACATGCTCGGATTTACAGCTTTCTTTTATCTTAATAGACGTTTAGTTAAGCAGATTATATCAGCTACAGTGACATTACTGACTAGAAGACTTGTTGAGAAATGTTTTTCAATTTCAACACAGGCAACAATACTGTGAGTTCTGAAACTGCAGTGGAAAGCAAAAAGCAGGTTCATTGTTGATGAAATTAAGACAAAGAACGCAGACAACACTCCATAACACCAGCACCTCATACAGTCACGCAAATTCAGGAGTTAATTAAATATCAAGTACAGACTATATATAATTTATATAAAACTTCTATGTACAGCTTGTTGTATTTTTGATGTTAAACTATTAATTTATTCTTATAATTTGTTTCTATTACTGGTGTTATTTAGCTGTATTATGTGATTTGTGTCTGCCTTTATTTTACACAGATTGTTCTAGAATGAATTTCTTAACAAAAAACAAAGGATCCTAAAACAAACTTAATCATTAAAAAAAAAAAAAAAAATATATATATATATATATATATATATATATATATATATATATATATATTTTTTTTTTTTTTTGTAAGCATTTGAACAATAGGATTCTAAAAAACATAACTATTTTGTAAAGAAAAAAAATATTTTAACTGGGTGTGTGAAGAACTATCAATAGGTTTTGAGAAACCTTTCCTTAAGAGGTTTAAGTAAGGAGTTCTAAAAAAGAAAAAAAAATCTTAAATAAATCATTTGTAAACAATCTTAGAATTCTGCAACAGCAAGTATTTGACCACCAATTCAATGTGAAAAACAGAGATGAAAAACGACAATAACCAAAGGATGACACAGGGCATAGGAACCATTTTTACACCAGCACTACATGGGATCGGAACAAAAATGCCAGAGCTGGAGAAGTGGCAATATATCAAAAGTGCTAGGAGCAGAAGCAGTACTAAAAAAGAAAAAAAAAGTTGAATAAAGTTAACGTATGATGTGATTAAGAATGAAAATGTGATATCAATAGTATTAAAAGGTTTTAAAATAATCTTAGGACACTAATGTGTTCTAGAGTAATCTTAATGGCATATGAGGATTCTAGAAAATGTCTGAATAAAGAATTCTAGAAAAATCTTATGGAACGGGTTCAAGAGCAATTTTACCTAAAATGGTTGAGAACAATCTAAGTGTTTAAAAAATATTAAGGAGTTCTAGAACAGTCTAAACTAAATAGTTATAATACAATGTTTAAAAAAACGGGGTTGACAACAAACGTATGATACTAAAACAATTCTAAATAAATGCTTTGAGAACAATGTTAAAGTTGGAATGAGCTTAATTAAGTATTCCAAAACAATCTTAACTAATCATCTGATAGGGTCAATAGGGTCAGGGAAAATTCTGGTAGCTAATCTAAAAATAATTGGATTGGGAACTTTTAGGATATTAAAACATTCTTAAACAAAGAGTAGCAGAACGATCTCCTTCTAAAAAACATTAAGATTAATCTCTGTGTTTCTAGAGCAATCTTAACTAAATGTTTAGGGAAGAATCTTACTAAGAATCCTACCTAGGAAAAAGCCTATCTAAAAGGTAAAACAATCTCAATTAATAGTTTGGGAACAAGTTGACAATTCTAGAACAGTCCTAACTAATGTGTCTTATTAAAGACCATAGCAAAAAGGTTTGTAAAGTATTTGACAACAGTCAAGAAACTTAGGATTGTAGAACAATGTTTCCTAAAGATTTTTTCCAACTTAGGAAAAAACAAACAAACAAACAAAATGACAAGCTTAATTAATTTAAGAACTTTATAACTAATGTGTTTAGGAACTATTGGTTCTACAAATCTCAAATAAAGAGTTGTAGAACAACCTTAACTCAAGACTTTAGGACTCAAGAACTAGGTGGTTCTTGAGCAATTGCAACTAAAGGGCTTGAAAAAAATATTTGACAACATTTAGAAGTCTAGAGCAACTAATGTGCTTAAGAACAATGGACAGGTTACAAAAATCTTAACTAAAGAGGTCTAGAGCAATTTAACTCAAGTTTAAAAACAATCTTAAATTCTTAAATCCTTCATTTAGGAGTTCTAGGACAATGTAAACAAAACTGTTTTAACCGTTAAGTGTTTATAGAGCAATGTTAACTAAATGGTTAACAAATGGAAGATTTGGAAACAGTTTTACGATTTTAGAACAATCTTAACTACACAATTTGAGAGCAAATTTCAAGTTCTAAAAACTTAACTAAAATGTAAAGTTAAATAGTTTAAGAACAATCTAACGAGAAATGCTCAAGAAACTTGAATTTGACATGTAGGTCAATCTTTTATGACAATATTAACCAAATGACTTGAGGCTTCTAGAACAATCTTAACTATAGTAGGTGTCTCTTGAGCAATCTTAACTTTAAATTCAATCTCAATTAAAGTTTTATGAACATCTTATGTTTGAGAGCAAATTTACTATTATAAAACACAACTTAAACGTACTAAGGCAATCTAAAGAGTTATATTAACTCAACTATCTCAACTCAAGTTTATGATCAGTCTTTTACAAGTACAACTAAATGACTTAGGAACTAGAAAAGTCTTGTGTTTGAGTAATCTGTAGGTTGTGCAAACCTCAACTAAATAGTCAGAAAATAATCTTAACTAAGTATTTTTTAAAATAATCTTAACAGAGTTTAAGGAACAATCTCAGGGCTCTGGAACAGTCCTGACTAAAATATTCTTGAAGAAGAATGTCCTTGAATGATAAGGTTCTGTTAAGGTTCAGGAATTTCAGTGGTAGCCTGGGTTTAGGTCCTGTTGGTGCCAAGTCTCACCCTTGTCTCAGTGAATATACTTACCTGGACATCATAATCATGAACACTGTCCTGTGCTCATTCAGAACTCGTTTTATTATAGTATCTGCTGAATCATACTGAACATCTGCAAACACAGTACTGTCGGTCTGTCTGTATTTTTCTACTATTCATTTATCATATCACAATCCAGTGTGACCCAGAAGAGAAGGAGTTCCCTTTAGAGTCTGGTTTCGCTTTACGTTTCATCCTTATGTCATCTTCGGAAGAATTACATTGCTACTCTGATCTCTGGCTTGTTCATTATAGATCTAATACAATACAAGTCACTAGCTAGGTTACAGACTAGAGTAGTGTATTGATTCCAGGAAAAACTAACCGAAAATTTGTGCATCAATATTATTATTATTAGCTGAACAATGCGCCATGCAGTCACAGCCGGCTTTACTGTATGTAGCGAAAGGGGCAGAGACGCAAGAGGGCACTGTGGGGGACAGATACACAAATGTAACCAACACATTTAGAATTGATCAAATTGGCAACTGTGGATGCCGTTCTGCTCATGAATCGGTGATGTGAAGAAGCACATGAGAACTTGTGATTTCTGCTTCGATTGGAGATACAAATCATGCACTACATCCTATACTCTAGTGTATAGCATTGTGCAGTATACTTTATACCTTATGAACACCGGTTATAATGCTAACAGGAATCCTAGTGTCAGTCCTCAGCCTCTGTGTAGCAGCATGAGCGTTCTGAACTATCCGTGACCAGGCTGAAAGGAAGAGCTCTGAGAGGCCCTTGTTCTTCTCGTCACAGTCCAGTGTGTTGCCGTGGTGTCTGTCTGCAAATACGCGCCTGGCGTCACCGAATCGGATCGGCTTCGAACGGAAAGAGAGACAGCGTGAGACATTGGGTGGGTGGGGGGGGGGGTTTATGGGGTGGAAGTGGTGGGGGAGAGGACGAGAATGTGTGAGGGAGAGAGGCTCAGAAAAAGGAAAGAGCGAGAGCGAGAGATTGAGGGAGTGAACAGAAAGAAAAGTAGACGAGAGGAAGAGAGTGTGTGGGAGAAAAACGCAGCGAGAAAGAAAAACAAGAGCATGAAATGAAAGGGGGAAACGAGTGTGAGTGTGTGAGAGGGAAAGAGAAAAGAGAGAGCGAGAGCAGTACCTCCGTCTGGCCTTGTATCTCACGCTACAGCATCCGCAGGCTAACAAAGTTTACAGCCTTATCTCTAATTGCATTTCCATCACAATTTCATCACTGCGCACACACACACACACACACACACACACATGGGTTGCTGGTTGGCTACTCATAACACCACGGCCGTGAAACAGAGGGCACATGATGGATTAAAGGAGTACTCCTGTGTTTTTCACCCTCTTCTCTATCCACTATCTAGATCTGTACTGAATTTGTGATTACTTTTTTTAAATTTCAATGTACTCAGAGAGAAATAGAGAGAGAGAGAGAGAGAGAGAGAGAGAGAGAGAGAAACTCTAAACTCGCTTACAATGGAAGTCTAATTGAAGTTCATACATTTTTTATTCACATTTCAATATTCACATTTAATAGAATTTAATATGCATAATACTATTTACCATTTAAAAGGTTTATAGATCAGACATATGTGAGATTATAAAACTTTTTACAAGACAGTTATATTCATCTAAACATTATTGTAACCATGCGCAAAGTGATTATTCTGATAGAGCATTATCACCAATCGGCTCACGTTAGCCGACAATCACTTATCCTACCTTTATTTCCGAAGAGCGGTTGCTGACAGGCTAATCAGGGCAGCAGGTGGAGAATCAAGCCTGCTCATACAAGACAAATTACAATGCGTTTGTCTGAGACACACACACACACACACCTGCTTGGTTCTAAGCTTAAAAAAGTATTAACTTTTAACTTCATCACAAGGCAGTTGCGGTTTCACTGCACTGCACAGTATGTGTCCAACATGATCAAATTGTTCGATACAAGTTAAGCTAACAGTTTCAGTTGACCCAGAGAAATAAAAGTTATATATAATCTGGTCATTTATTTTTTGAGACCAAGGCTAAGTATAAGTCTTAACATGAGGCTACCACCACCATGCTTTACGACAGGTACAGTAGGGTAAATTTCTCAATCTTTGGCTTTTGGTAAACAGTTTTGTTTTGCCATCTTCTGTCTATTTTTAATTAATGGGCTTAATAGTGTTTCAATGGATGTCCAAATTCTGGAGTATTTTAGGGCACAAAACAGGTGGGTACCGATCTTTTGACCATGGGAGAAAACTGGAGCACCCGAAGGAAACCGAGCACAAGGAGAACATGCAAACTGCGCACACACACAAACCGAAATATAAACCCCTCATCTCTGGAGGTGCAAGGTGACACTCATAACCGTTAATCCTCTGTGCTTCTTAGTCTTATATAGTTTAATACACTCATTCACTCATCATCTGTATACCGCTCTATCCTGTATACAGGGTCGGAGGCCTGGAGCCTATCTCAGGAGCCCTAATCACAACTTTTAATGTAAATGATTGATTATATATTTTAGGGTCATTTAAAACTTTTTGATATCTGCAGTACCTTCATGGTCCACTAGGGGTATCACCAACATATAATATAATATGGGCTTCAATAACACATGAGATAAAATAATATTATATAAGTTGCCATTGTTCTGACGGTGAATAATAGTTTGTGTATTTCAATATTTTTTATTCCTTTTTCCATTATACACGGTAGCTCGGGCCGAGGTGGTTAAAATAATGGCACGATCGGCATTGCACAGCGTGGGAGACGCCAACGATTTTACCCCTGCTGTAGGGAAAATTTTGCTGAGTGCAGAACTTTTGCCTTTTCTTCCTGAAAGCGGAGACACGCACTTGTTCCGGCAAGCGATTTGACATCTTGCACATGAACAAATCATTTATACAGATGTAAACTTTTTGTACACCTTTAACCTCAGACAATGCATTCTATAAAAAAGTATGCTTCACGTAATGTTTATTCGATAAACTCAACAACAACAACAACAACGAGGCCCTGTGGATTTAGAGGAAGCACGATGTCTGTTTCTTTCCCTCAGTACAGGGAGACGTGTTGAAATTCTGTGCCTGTCGTGATCAAGTATACTCTACGGATATGATGAGTAGAGATTCCGGATTTTTTTCGAGTCCTTTCATTCGGCCACGTTTTCTCACACCTTTTCGAAAAAAAAAAAAAAAACAGAGAAAGAAGATTTGCTGTCGTTACAGTTTCACATGTGTGATAATGAATAATAACTCAGATATTCTGTTTAATAATTGCCATCTGTAATCATCGCACACGATCTATCCTGCCGTGACAGCAACTATGGCGTCTGCTCTTTTGGAGAGGTGTGCAGAAGCAGATCTGTTCCAGACGTGTGTGTGTGTGTGTGTGTGTGTGTGTGTGTGTGTGAGTGTGTTCGTGCTCGTTCCAGTGTTGAACTGTTCCAACGCGTTTCAGCCTGCGTGCCTCTCAAGCCTTTCTTCACGTATCCCAGCATGCACCGGGCCTAGCTGCTCCTCGCTCTAGGGACTGCGTGACCACCATCAGTCACGGTTCTGCGTCTCAGGCGCAAACACACACACACACGCACACACACACACGCACACACGCACACACGCACGCACACAGAGTGAGAGGCTTGCCGTGAAATCCTACTCCCCTGAGCAGGGGTGAAATGCGGGTCTGGCTCGCAGTGACCTCTTCGGTTTCCATGGTTACGGCAGACTATAAATAAAACAGGGTTTTTCTCCAGGCAGTTTGGTGGGCCTGCTAGTACTACACTTCCCTCTCTTTCTCTCT